>JBBDGP010001638.1:122500-560000 GCA_037952835.1 Lithobates septentrionalis | reverse complement strand
TGCGCCCAAAGGCGACATCCTCATGTCTTTTTACATCCACCAGATAGAATCTGGTAAATGTATGGATTGAAGACCAAGTTGCGGCCTTGCAGAATTGAGTCACGGAGGCTTGGTGATGCACTGCCCATGAGGCACTAACAGCCCTAGAGGAGAGTGTTTTGATTTGAAAGGGTAGAACTACCTCTTTAAACCGATTTTAATGCTGCCTGTCCTCTTTTAGGACCTTCAGGCAACACAAACAAAATATCCGTTTTCGGAATGTGAGCAATCGCCTTTAGGTAGACATTGACTGCTCTCACCACATCAAGAGAATGTAGTGATTTTTCTTCCAAAAAACAGGGTCCTGGAAAAACGAAGGTAGAACAATATCCTGGTTTAGATAAAAACCTGATACTACCTTTGGTAAAAAGTTAGGATGAGGACGCAATAATACCTTATCCTTGTGAACAATAAAAATATGGCTCTTTACAAGAAAGAGCAGCCAATACTGATTCTTGCAGCAGATATGGTTACCAGAAAAAATAGTTTCCTTGTCAAAAAAGGACCAAGGGATTATTTGGTATCGGCCCAAAAAAAAAAGGCCGTTTTGTAATGCTGACAAAACTAAATTGAAGTCCCAAGGGTTCAGGGGGTTACCTAACTGGAGATTAAGCCATGTTACCCCCTGAATAAAGTTCTGAACCAAAGAAGGCGAAGCAAGTGGTTGTTGAAATAATGCCGATAAGGCTGAGACCTGTCCTTAGAAAGCACTCAAGGCCAGCTTTATTTTTCACCCCATCTGCAGTAAAGTCAAGGACTCTAGGTTTATAATCCGACCTAGATATTCCAGGTAGTCGAATGTGGTGATCATACTTTGATCTAAGCAGGCTACCGACTGGTCTATCAAGAACAGATCGACTAGGTAAACCATAATCATTATACCTTGGGCCCTCAATCTGGCCAGAAGAGGAGCCAGAACCTTTGTACTCGAGGTGCAGCAGCTAGATCGGAAAGAAGAGCTACACACTGAAAATTAAGATTTTCCACTTTGAAAGTACGGTAGATATTACTATTTATTATTTTGATTAAAAAATAAAAAAACTGAAGCTTTTTATGTCACTTTAAATATAAAACATAGTTACCATTGCATAAAGAAAATACTTGGAGGTCCATATAATTGTTTTATGCATTTCCTTAATTTAGCCACAGTATAATAAATCAGGGATGGCATATAACAGTTTGCTTTAACATATGCCCCACAAACGAGGTCAGACACTATAAACATCAGTTACAAAGCTTAGTCAATGTTGTGATTCAGTCTATAAACATGGAAATCTGCTGCGTCCAGTTGTAGATCATATCAGTCCATGAAGAAGTGTCAAAAGTCATTGTTTCACAATGACTTCTGTCTACAGAGTACTGTTTACATTTGCTTATACAGTAACAGTTCAGACTCTGGCCTTTCAGCATTAGGAAGGAGGCCTTGGAGGAATGTGAAAAGGTCAGAAAGAAATATAGTCACGCACAGAGGAGGTGGAACTGTCTGCCCATGCTGCACAGTACTAACCATTAGGATTAAATGTTAAAATTAAAACAGACATATACTATTCTTAAAGAGACATTTCAACTGGGATTGATTCTTCCTTTCATAATGCCCTCAAAAGTCTGTAAAATTCAAAACACTTCAGTCAAAATGAAGGGTGAGTTTATGTTATTCTAATATCCAGGAGAAAGATAATGGAGTGTCCCTACAATCCTTGCACAAAGGCGAGATGTCACTTGGTGATAAACACTCGCTCTATTCTCTGAACTCTGCTGGCCAAATGTCAACAGACTGAATAGTACACAATAGTACAAATACTTCAACTCAGCCGCACATTGAAAAAGCGCCAGTACTGGGAAAAAATTAATATGGTTACAGAGCCGATGTTAAACGAAGATAAGGCAAGACGAACATTCTTTTCCAGACTTCTGCAAGAAAACAAAATGCCCCCTTATACCACTATTCTATATTGTCTGATTTCAGCTTTGCCAGTATGGAGGTATAAAAGTAAGCTACGTGGGACAGATTGTCCAAACTGCAGTTGGCGAACATTCTTTAATCTAGGTAATGCATCTAAAAATCTTAAATTTACAAGTAGGGATAACACCACCCAAGAATGCATCAAAGGTAAAGGGATAACACATCAAACACTGATGTATCACAAGTAATACAATTACATTAAGAAAAAAAAAAATTTCCACACATCTTTTTTAGATGTCGTAGCTTTACTGGGGAGGGGTGGCACAGCCAGGCAAATGTATTTTTAAATTGCCTAGAACGTGCTCAATAGGGCGTGCAGCGATAGGATCCCATGGCAATCACAGCGCTCAGTAACCGATCACTGTGAGCGATCAGGGTGGGGGTATTAGGTGACCACTACAACTGGTCATAGCAATCACAAAATTACGTCAACAGTCACGAATGGAAGCCATTCATGACTGTATTGTGATGTTATGATCAGCCCACAGCTATCACATGGTACCTGGGCCAATCACTGCACTCTGTATCATGTGATTAGCTGTAGCCAATCATATCAAGTCAACAGTAAGCAAGATGTCATAAAATGAATAAATAAAAAATTAGGTAAATGGCGCTACCCTGTAAGGTATGGAGATAGTCATCTGTAAGCCCACCCTATAAAAAGGAAGGGGAGAGCCTATCCCAATAAAGCTAGATGTATGTATGTGTGCACATCAAATGGAATGTGAAAAAAGTGCTGGTGCATATATGTCTAAAATAGGCCCACATATGTACAGTAATGTGATCAAACAAATATAGTAGAGTGTCAAACTAAACACATGATGCAAAAAGTACAATGATAGTGTAAACTTAAGTGGCCAAAATAACAATGATGAAAAATGACCAAAACTGTAGTAATAGGTGACGTGAAAAAATAAAAAATGAAGGTTTCCTATTTAGAATAATAGGCTGTCAGGTTAGTAAAACAGCAATATCAGAAGCGATTCAGGAGCAGAAACGGGATGGAATCTGCAACAACCAACGTTGGTTAAAATCCTTGCAATGTACATTGATCACCAGGAGAAAATGTCGTCCCCCCACCCCCCATCTTTTCAGCAAAGGTTGAGTAAGGCCCCTTTCACACGGACGGATAGAATGGTGCTTTTAGCTGCGGATTTTCTCATTTTCTACCGCAGCTAAAAAGCACACAATGCTTTCCTATGGCCCCATTCACACACTGCGTTTAGCTGCGATTTAGATACATGCAGTTCCGTGCGGATAGAAAAAAATAGAATTGACTGTGTCCAGGAGTGATTTAGCGCAGCTATCCGCACATAACTGCAGTGCACTGTGTCAGCTGCGGATAACAGCGCCGAGCTGCTCATTGGGAAAAGAAAAATGATTTTTTTCTTTCCCGATGAGCAACAAGCGCGTGGATCCGACACGGATCCCGCCAATGCCCGGCACTGTTTGGTATGAATCTTGAGGGGGAACTCCACGCCAAAATTTTAAATAAAAAACCGGCGTGGGTTCCCCCTCAGGGGAATACCAGGCCCTTAGGTCTGGTATGGATTTTTAGGGGAACCCCCTACGCCGAAAAAACGGCGTGGGGTCCCCCCCAAAGTCCATACCCACCCTATGTGATTGATTATGGGGTACATGGTACCCCTAAAAAAAAAAAACAAGGATTTTAGCCCGGATCAACCCGTAATAATTTAGCAATAATGGCTAGTTTCCGCGGGTAGGTATAGACCTATCATGCAGACAGAAAAGTCTGGATGCAGTTCAAGTTGGCCTTTTAAACATGTAGCACAAAAAGAGGGGGGAGAAACAGATTGTTTCTCTAAAGTAGGTCAACAGAGAACACTAGGGTCAAATACAATACCAGCTTTATTAATTACCAAAAAATATTTACCCAATAATAGTAACAAAAGTGAAGTTAGAGACAGTATGGACAGACGGTTATAACAAACATGTTAAAATTGGACAGCGTTGTCACAAGGGATATAAAATCAAAAGGGAGCCGCGGCCATGCACCCACACATTCTCATCATACACACTGGATGTAAAGTATTTTCAGGATAGTCATGCACATTATGTAGCAATTGCCGGAATTAATTCCTAGTGTTGAGTGTCCAATTGGGCAGGAACAGTCCTATGTCACTAGTATGGAGGTATTGTGAGTGGGTGGATGATCTGACAAATCAAACAATCATAAAATTGGACCATAGATGGAGCGATCTCTCAAGGGATCATTGTATTCAATGATTGCATAGACCACAGCTGATGGATAAATAGTAAACGCTTTCCAGGTTGCAGTAGAACTGATTGTACAGATATCTACAAAGGCAGCAGAGTAGATGTCCTTAGAGACAACATTAATGGAAACATAGAAAAACCGACATACGTTTTGTTGCAAGTGCTAGGTAAAGTGAAGGAATCTCACTGATCGCACTATGTCCGTCGTCAGACTATGATAGTCCTGAGTGTTGAAGTCTCCCTGTGGACAGATGCCTCTGTGTGGTTCATCTAGGGTGTAGATCGGCAAGGGGTCGTCTCTCACTGCTTCTCACCATAGAACCGCTGAAGCACCAATGCCGCCATGTGATACGTGACTGTGGGGGAAAGCCAGCATCAGCAGTTGGATCAGCTGTTGGGTCCATATGGAGATGAGTCAGATCAGATTGCGCGCGGCTCCCAAGGACGTGCTGACGTCACACGGTTCTAGAATCATCACCAGGTTTGGCTCGCAATGGACCCAAGTCCAGGAGATCCTAAACAAACACTGGCATATCTTAAAATCGGCACCCCTTATTGCTAATTTAATCAGCCCCCGACCATTACTTACGGCCAAAAGGGCACGTAATCTGGGAGACGCTTTGGTTCATTCAGAATATACCAGAACGATTAGTGAAAACTGGCTTACTGAGAGAAAACCCCCTCCAGGCATGCATGCATGTGGACACTGTAACATATGCAAATATGTGCATCACACTGATGTGTTCGCTGACCCAAGGGGTGGCAAAGATTACCAAATAAAACAATTTATTAACTGTTCAACGACACGTGTCATATATATGCTCACGTGTCCCTGCAATAAAAATTATATAGGGAAAACCAAACGTCAGCTCCGGATTAGGATCAGCGAACACATCAGTGGCATCAGGAATAAAACCAAGAATAAAGATGATGACAGACCTATTCCAGTACACTTTGCTAAATTTCATGACAGTAATCCAGCAGGCCTCATAGTTAAAGGGATCTATGTGCTCAACCTGCCCCCTAGAAGGGGTGATTTTGACACCATACTTCTACAAAAGGAGAAAATGTGGACGTACTACTTAGACGCTTTGGCCCCTAGGGGGTTAAACACTGAATGCAGTCTACAACCCTTCCTAGAAACATAAATAAGACTTCTTATTGGTGGACATAAAATTTCTATTTTAAACATTACCTCTGATAACTCACTCTTTCCATGGCTGATTCCTTTAAAATTGATTAAAATATATTTTTTTCCTTTTATTTTTCTTTATATATCTTCTCTGTCTTCATCTCGTAAACATTTAATTCCACTATCCTAATTATGTAATTAGAATGTATGCTTTGCTTGCTGAATGATTTACACTGAGGGGCCAAGGTTGACATCTAGTGGATACAGGTAGCACCTGCACTTTCTATTGCCTATTTAAACTCACCACACCTGACCCCTCCCAGCTCTGAGGAAACCAGCGTTCATTGGCTGGTGAAACGCGTCAGCCGTGTGACGTCAGCATGTCCTTGGGAGCCGCGCGCAATCTGATCTGACTCATCTCCATACGGACCCAACAGCTGATCCAACTGCTGATGCTGGCTTTCCCCCACAGTCACGTATCACATGGCGGCATTGGTGCTTCAGCGGTTCTATGGTGAGAAGCAGTGAGAGACGACCCCTTGCCGATCTACACCCTAGATGAACCACACAGAGGCATCTGTCCACAGGGAGACTTCAACACTCAGGACTATCATAGTCTGACGACGGACATAGTGCGATCAGTGAGATTCCTTCACTTTACCTAGCACTTGCAACAAAACGTATGTCGGTTTTTCTATGTTTCCATTAATGTTGTCTCTAAGGACATCTACTCTGCTGCCTTTGTAGATATCTGTACAATCAGTTCTACTGCAACCTGGAAAGCGTTTACTATTTATCCATCAGCTGTGGTCTATGCAATCATTGAATACAATGATCCCTTGAGAGATCGCTCCATCTATGGTCCAATTTTATGATTGTTTGATTTGTCAGATCATCCACCCACTCACAATACCTCCATACTAGTGACATAGGACTGTTCCTGCCCAATTGGACACTCAACACTAGGAATTAATTCCGGCAATTGCTACCTAATGTGCATGACTATCCTGAAAATACTTTACATCCAGTGTGTATGATGAGAATGTGTGGGTGCATGGCCGCGGCTCCCTTTTGATTTTATATCCCTTGTGACAACGTTGTCCAATTTTAACATGTTTGTTATAACCGTCTGTCCATACTGTCTCTAACTTCACTTTTGTTACTATTATTGGGTAAATATTTTTTGGTAATTAATAAAGCTGGTATTGTATTTGACCCTAGTGTTCTCTGTTGACCTACTTTAGAGAAACAATCTGTTTCTCCCCCCTCTTTTTGTGCTACATGGTACCCCTACCCATTCACCTAGGGAAAAAAGTGTCAATAAAAAAAAAAAAAAAAAAAACACACTACAGTTTTTTAAAGTAAATTTATTAGACAGCTCCGGGGGTCTTCTTCCGACTTCGGGGATCTCTCTGGCATCCCAATCTTCTGCCGGCTCCTCCGCTATCTTCTGCCGCTCTTTTGCTAGCGGTGGCCCGGACTTCTGCCTTCTTGTCTCTTCTCTTCTTCAGATGTTGACACGACGATCTCTCCAGCTGGAATGCTCTCAGAGCGCTCCGCTATGACTTATATAGGCGGTGACCCCGCCCCCTTAAGACGTCACAGTCCCTGGGCATGCTGGGACTGTGACGTCTTAAGGGGGCGGGGTCACCGCATATATAAGTCAGAGGAGCGCTCAGAGAGCATTCCAGCTGGAGAGAGCGTCGTGTCAACATCGGAAGAAGAGAAGAGGCAAGAAGACAAGAAGGCAGAAGTCCAGGCCACCGCTAGCAAAAGAGCGGTAGAAGATAGCGGAGGAGCTGGCAGAAGATCCGGACGCCGGAGAGACCACCGAAGTCGGAAGAAGACCCCCGGAGCTGTCTAATAAATGACTTTAAAAAACTGTAGGTGTGTTTTTTTATTGACACTTTTTCCCCAGGTGAATGGATAGGGGTGCCATGTACCCCATACTCATTCACATAGGGTAGGGGGACGGGATCTGGGGGCCCCCTTATTAAAGGGGGCTCCCGGATTCCGATAAGCCCCCCCCCGCCCGCAGACACCGACAACCAACGGCCAGGGTTGTCGGGAAGAGGCCCTTGTCCTCATTAACATGGGGACAAGGTGCTTTGGGGGGGGGCCCGCTGCGTGCTCGGATAAGGGTCTGGTGTGGATTTTGGGGAGGACTCCACGCCATTTTTTTGGCGTAGGGGGTTCCTCTTAAAATCGATACCAGACCTAAGGGCCTGGTATGCCCCTGGGGGGGAACCTACGCCGTTTTTTTTATTTAAAATTTGGCGTGGGGTTCCCCCTCAAGATTCATACCAAACACAGAGAAGAGTGGGAACAAGGCGACAGTGGCTGATGTTGGCCCGGTAATATTCCCACCCTGGAAATGACTGGACTATATCGGTACAGATAGACAACAATGAACAATTAAATAAAAAGGTTTAGTACAAAGAAGGAAAATACATAGTGTACTTGTTAAAATTGCAAAAACAGAGTCTCGGAATTGCCCAAGAGATATCTGTTGTTACAGGGTATAGAATGGTCTGGTTCTCGACTAGTTTCGCGGTATTACCGCTTCCTCAGGAGGACCAATCTATGAGAGAGATAATACAAAATAATGCAGACAATATACATACAAAAATCATAATGCAGCATGTAGAAAAAACAACATAACCTAAGAGGTAAATACAGAAATGGCTTACCCTATATCTAGGTGAATATGTGCGGCAAAAAATTCATGCCAAACAGTGCGAGTCTGTACCCTGTCGGGTTGCCATGGAAATGGCATACCGCAGCTAAACGCAACCGCAGCTAATCGCACTGTGCAAATGCAGCTGATCAGTGCCTGGAGTCTTGAATTTCACAGGAAAAAAAAAACATGCTTTTAACTGCGCCAAAATTGCCGTCCATGTGAAAGGCGCCTAACTCTTTAAGGACGAATAAGAAAACAGTTTAGATTGAAAATTCTCAAACTTTTCAAATTCAATGGACACCCGCCACTGTAGTTCTTGCCAGTCATTAACCAACAATTTCTGAATAACTTTACATACATCAATATTTTCATTTTGTATATCAAACAGAAATGACACGGTTTTAAGGCTCAGGCGCACTCATTTTTAAATGCCGTTTTTAGGGGCGTTTTTCATTCTACCTCTGAACACCTCTTTATGTTATGCAGGCCATACATGGGTCGAACTCTGAACAAATTTTCTTGTAAAAAAATCTGAAATTTCGTGTGTTTTGTAAACCGATAGTGTCCCCTTGGTTTTGAAATTCGGCCAGCCAAGCCTTCAACTTCACCTCATGTTGCTACAGAAAAGAATTTTCCTGGCCGTGAACAGGGCCGTCTTTAATATTGATTGGACCCTCGGCAAAACTTTTCTTGGGGCCCCCCATGCTATTTTGCCATCCAGCTGCTCTGAGACATACAATAGCAGCTAGACGCAAAATCAGTTTACTGAATCAGATCAGCCAGCTATTGTGATTGGTTGCCAGAAGTTACAGTGCATCATTACCACTCACTGATGGGTTGCTAGAGGTTATAGCACACATTACGGCTCACTGATAAGCTGCTAGAGATTACAGCACATGATTTCTGCTTGTTGATTGGTTGCTAGAGATTACTGTGGATATGACCTCAGTGGGGCATGATATACATAGCAATGCCGCCGCTATTTACATATGAATGCTGCCGCTATTTACAAATGAATGCCGGTAATTTACATGTAAACACAGGGCCTGCAGGTGAGTCATCTGTACACAATAGGGCAGAGCTGGGCAGCATTAGTAGCAGCACTGCACACAGATATTGGGACACAGCACAGGACTAAAACCTCAAGGGAAAAGGGAATTTAAACCAAGGTAAGTTGGTTGCAAGTGGCAAGTATGAGGCAGCTGCTTTGGGCCCCACAACAATGACAGGGCCCAGGGCAGCTGCCCCTTTTGCCCTGCCTTAAAAACAGCCCTGGCCGTGAGTCTTCTTTCCGGGAATTTTCTTTTCTTGCACATTTCTTTTTCGATTACATTTCTCACACGATTCTCACATCATTGGATTAGAAGATCATCCGTTTTTAAAAAAAAATTCCAACATGCCCGATCACTCAAATTCCATGGCAGCACAAAAATCGTCTGTTGCTGTAGTCCACTAATGGTGCGAAATTCGAACGAAAATTCTTAGATACGATTTTTGAAAGCAAATGCTTTTGGAATTCGACCCATGTATGCGGGCCTTAGCCCATCTGTCCGTGCACACATAGGTGTTGAGGAATTTAAAGGCAGGGGCGAAAAAGGAAAGAAAAGGAAAAAAAAAAAAAAACACAACACACACACACACACACACACACACACAAGCTGCATTTTGGCAGAAAAATCTCTTGCCGCGTGCTACAATTATCTTTTTATTCTACAGGTCTTATAAATACAGGTCTTATAAATATAAATACTGTACATATTTTGTGGGGTTTTCAAGCCAAAAGCACAAGTTGTGTGTGAAAAAATTTAAAAAAAGGTATTGGTCCAGCAACAAAAGGCTTAAAGTGTTAATAAACCCAGGACCCTGCATTCACTATATCTGGTCTCCCACAGCACATGGAAATGCAATTATTTTAGTAAATATAAACTGCTAAATACCTTTTCTCATCAGCAGTATATAGAAGTCTTGTGACTTCTATCAGTGTCTGGTTAAAGCGTGTAGGAGGAGTTTTCATTCTACTATGACTGTCCTATGAGGCTGCAGGACCCCTGACCCTCTCTGCCTGGACAGTGCTGATTGGCCCTGTGCTGATCACATGCACTCTCCCAAGAAAAAGAAAAACGCTCTAGCAACACACACCAAACTGAGCATGTGCAGAATGTCTCCAAAGGCCGTCTTATCAGGAGATGGACTAGGAACAGTGGAAGAAGGGGAGGATCAGAGAAGACTGGATCAAACAACCTTTTTACACAATGCAGAGCATTAACCCCTTAAGTCCCACAGTGAGTCTAACAAGTATGCTTTACTGCATACACAGACTGATTTTACTGTTGTGGGTTTAGTAACATTTTAACCACTTCAGCCCTGGAAGAATTTACTCCCTTTAATGACCAGAGCATTTTCTGCGATATGGCGCTGCTTCACTTTAACTTACAATTGCTCGGTCGTACAACGTTGTACCCAAACAAAATTCATGCCTTTTTTTTCCCACAAATGGAGCTTTCTTTTGGTGATATTTGATCACCTCTGCGGTTTTTATTTTTTGCGCTATAAAACAAAAAGACCGACAATTTTGAATTTAAAAAAAATATATATATATTTTTTTACTTTTTGCTATAATAAATATCCCCAAAAAGAGATATTAAAAAAAATTTCTTCCTCAGTTTAGGCCGATATATATTCTTCCACATATTTTTGGTAAAATAAATAAAAATCGTAATAAGCGTATATTGATTGGTTTGCGCAAAAGTTATACCGTCTACAAAATAGGGGATTTATGGCAGTTTTATTATTCTTTTTTTTTTTTTTTTATATTAGTAATGGCGGCAATCTGTTATTTATTGTGACTGCGACATTGTGGTGGACAGATCGGACTCTTGACACCATTTTGGGACCATTGACATTTATACAGCAATCAGAGCTAAAAATAGCCACTGATTACTGTATAAATGTCACTGGCAGGGTGATCAAGGGGTTAAATGTGTTTCCTTGGTATGTTCTAACTGTAGGGGGGATGGGCTCCCTAGAACAGACAGCGATAACTACTCCTGATCACAGGGAGCAGTGGATCCATGACATATCCGCCTCCCCGTGTCACAATCGCAGGCCACTGGCGGACAGAGTCTGCGGGCATGCTCCCGTGGCACGCTAGCCTGCGATGACGGAGGGACATATGGGTGCGCCCATTTGCACAGCCATGCCATTCTGCCGACGTACATAGTTGTGCAGCGGTCGGCAAGCGGTTAAAGTCCAACTGTTCTCCCAGAGAGAGAAAAAAAAAAAAGCACCGCGCCCCCCCCCCCCCCCCCCCCCGCACCGTAAAGACAAGCTTATTTCCTTTGTTTGTATGCTGCGTAAAAATAGAAAATGTAGCATTTAAACATAGGACAACGGAAAACAGTGCAACATGCATAAAGAAAAAAAAAATTAAGTGTGATGGGAAAATAAGTAAACAGCACACATCAACTCAAGCTTCAGCTTGTATAAAAGTGAACAGCATGCTTTCATGACATTTTTTGCAAGCTTTTGCAAAGCTTTGAGCGGCTTTCTCAAACCGTTTAAATGTTAAAGGGTTTGAGAAAGCACCTTTCAGCTCCTGTTTGGAAAGGTTATACACAGACCCTACAGGCAATGCGGATTGCCACTTTAAACAAGCTGCTAGCAGGCTTAAAGTGATTGTAAAGGTTCATTTTTTTTTGTTTTCTTTTAAATAACAAGCATGTCATACATACCTGCTCTGTGCAAGGGTTTTGCACAGAGCAGCCCCCGATCCTCCCTTTCTGGGGTCCCTTGGCGGCGCTCCTGGCGCCTCCTCTTCGATGGGGGCACGCTCCCAAGTTCCATTGACACAGACAGCAGGCCTCGACCCTGCCCCCAGTTCCTGTGTCACTGGATTTGATTGACAGCAGCGGGAACCAATGTCTCCTGCTGCTAGTAATCTGTCCAATGAGGACCCGAGACAGCGACTGGAGCTGCTGGGCTTGTTCTTGTCGCTGGAACAGTCAGGTTCAGGTAAGAAAAAAAAAGCGGGGCTCTGGGGGGCTGCTGCAGCACAGAAGGTTATTCACCTTAATGCATAGAATGCATTCGGGTGAAAAACCATGAGACTTTACAACTCCTTTAAAGAGGAAGTAAACCCTGGCTGGTTTTACTTCCTCTTTGTTTCCCTGCAAAGGTAAAGCATAATGGGATACTATGCATCACATAGTAGCCCATTATGTGTCACTTACCTGACACAGGAGTCTGATGTCCCCGATTCCCTAACTGGCAGCGAGCGTCCATTCTTCACCCCTCTTCCTTCCGGGGCCACGAACTCTGGCTCTGCGACTGGCCGGAGACGCGGGAGCCTCCAGTCACAGCATGACCCCAGCTTGAAAAGGCACAGCGTGCCCTTTCAAGAGTGCACATGTGCCAAATACATCGGTGCATGCGCAGACGGCGGCATCGGTCAGGGAAAATAGTGAATATCTCCTAAACCATGTAGGTTTAGGAGATATTTCAAGTACCTACAGGTAAGCCTTAATCTAGGCTTACCTGTAGGTGAAAGTGGTTTGTAAGGGTTTACAACCACTTTAAGCAGGCATTCAACAAACCTTAGCTGTGCTGAAGCCTGCTAGCAGCTTGTTTAAAGTGGCAATTAGCACTCTTGTTAGGATCTGTGTTCAACTTTTACAAACTGGAGCTGAATGATACCTTAAGCCCCCGTCCACATTGGAACAACTTCTCATGCGATTTGACAAAAATCGCACAAGTCGCACCCTATTGCAGCCAATCGCACTGTTCAAATCGGTGTGATGCCGATTGGAAAAAGTAGTTCATGCACTACTATTGGCAATTTTGGGTGCGACTTGAATAGACATCTGTGCATGAAGCTGCACAGATGTCAGACAAGTCACACTGACATGCGGCTTTGAAATCGTTCGGATGAAGTCGCGCGAACACAAAGCCGCAGTCAATGTGAATGAGGGCCAACGCCTATTTCACATGGGCTTCAGCTTGTATTAGAGCAGCGTGAACAGCAAGCTTTGACAAAGCATTTGTAGAGCTTTCAGCAAGCTTTTAGCCCACCTTCACACTGAGGGCCAGTTTAAAAATCGTACGAGTTTAGCTGAACGCACACAATTTAAAACCGGCATTACAGTCCGACTTCGGGGGCGATTTGACAGACATCTGTGCGGGCTCATGTACAGGATGTCTATTCAAATCACCCCTGAAGTTGCCAAAAGTAGTAGAGGAACCATTTATTGGGAATCGGTGCAGCAATGCAAAGATGCTGGCAATAGGCGGCGATTTAACATGTTAAATCGGCCTGATGTGAACGTGGGCTTAAAGTACTATTTAGCTCCAGTTTGTAAATGTTGAACACAGATCCTAATAGGAGTGCCAACAGGCTTCAGCTTTTCTTGAAGCTTGTTAAAAGCCTGCTGCTGAAGCTTGTGGAAAACAGACCTAATGCAACACAAATGGTGTGAATCCAGCCTGTAGACATCCAAACAGTTTTTAGCCACCTTAATCACTGATCCAACAAATGGCACACTAACAAGAAACCTAATTTAAAGCAGAACTTCACCCAAAACGGGAAGTTCTGCTCTTCTCCTCTTTTTACATTTGGCACTTTTTTTTGGGGGGGGGGGGGGGGGGGGCAGGTACCTGATTTTGACAGGTGGAAGTTTGGCCCCCTACAGTATTTGTAGCTGCTGACTAAGTGGATGTAAACCCTCACATATACCCAGTGAAATGAACAGCCTCAGATGATACACCATGATAAAACAAATCTCCCTACATAAGTTTTACATGTATATCTGCTGTCTTCAGGCTCTCTGCTATAATTTATAGCACCCTCACCGACAAAAAATTCCAGCTGCTTTTATGTTGTGTCTCAGAGAACTGGTCAGAAGTGATCATGTTGATAACAGAAGAACGGAGCAGCAGAAAGACACGTGACCTTAGGGCTTTGGAGAGAGATAAGTAAACACTACAGATGCCCTGGTCAGATTTCATGAATCGGGTTTACATCCACTTTAATTTCTTTTTGTGGAGACTGGAGGTCCTCTTTAAAGCAGAGTTCCACCCTAAAGTGGAACTTCTGCTCATCGGATTCCTCCTCCCCTCCGGTGCCTCAATTGGCACCTTTCAGGGGGGTGCAGATACCTGTATAATACTACAGGTATCTGCACCCACTTCCGGGAATAGCTAGCCGCAAATGAACGCCCCCCCCCCCCCCGTTGTGTTGTGGGAAACACACAGTTCCCACAACACAATGGGGACCAGTGTAGACGCGCAGCGTGACTCGCGCATGCACAGTAGGGAACCGGGCAGCGAAGCCGCAACGCTTCACTTCCTGATTCCCTGACCGAGGATGGCGGTGGGGGCAGCCGAGAGACGAGCGATCGATCGGCTTCCGACATCGCTGGACCCTGGGACAGGTAAGTGTCCATTTATTAAAAGTCAGCAGCTGCAGTATTTGTAGCTGCTGGCTTTTAATATTTTTGTTTAAGGTGGAGCTCCGCTTTAAGCAAGCTATACTGCGATCGATTTAGATATCTCATAATAAAAAGCAAAAATTTTGTATGTTGAAGCATATATTAAACACATTATAATTACACCATTTTAGAACATGATGGAGTTAGCTCACTGGCATCTATAACAGATTGTTCTATTCTACTGAAAGGGGTGTGGGAGTTCAGCGTCAAGCGAAGAACTTGCAGAGGTATAATCCAAGCGTCATGTTTAAGGGCTTCCTGCCCATGTTTATTGGTCAGCGTTGCGACAAAGCACAACTCTAAACAAGAAGAAGTTGCCTTGCAGGGGTAAATCACACAGACAAAAAACAAAGTTCAACAGAAAAATGGTTAAAGCGTTTGTTAACATAAACATCTCACTTTCCTGATATGTGTGCCTGCTGTACCATGCACTTGTATGAGAAAGTTTTCTGTTCTCTTTATTTCTTCCTTTATGTGAAATCCCTGGTGTTCCTGCCAGTCCCTCTGCTTTCCTATTAAAAACTGACCACACTAAGCAGGAGAGCTCAACATGGTCAGTTCTTTAGCTATGCTGGGAACTCCGTGTGCTCTCCTCCAATGATCAGACTTGTCCTAACAGGTCCCCGTAGCACAGCCATTCACTGGAAAGCTCAGTGTGCTGTTGCTTTTCCCCCTCTCAGCTCTTATGCAGCTGAAAATATAGGGAATGTTATCACTTATAAAAAAAAGGGTGAAAAAAAAATGTAAAAAGTACATTTATAAACAGGTTTTTTTTATATCTATACACAAATGCTTTGCATTTTATTTCCATTTTAAACTGAATGGGTTGTTTTACAAGGTGATCGTTTACAATCACTTTAAGCCTCCTGGCTAGTAGGGAGATCACACTGGGTCTGTTTCAGACATGCAGAGGGAAAAGACAAAATGGATTACCCCCTGCATCCTACTACAGACCTCAATGCCGCCCATTTATCTTATGAACCGCAAAATCCTGTGGCACTCCCTCCACAACTGACACAGAATGTTTAGCACAGGGGTTAAAGTGACTGACCTCAATTGATACAGAGATGAAACAAATCCTCCTACATAAAAATTGTACCCCCTTTTATCTGCAGCCGAATTTACACAGCATCTCTCAGATCTAAAAAGCAGGGGGTGGAGAGCGGATGTTAGATTAGCGAGGAAAACTGAGCCGATTGGAGGGAAGAGATACACCCCCTTCACACAGCACACAGGAACAGAGCCGAGTTGAAGTTGTGCCCTCCCGTCACCTTTTTTCTCTTGGGGTCAGGAAAAGTTGTCAGAAGTGATTCACGCTGATAGAGGAATAAAGCAGCAGACAGAAATGACACTAAGTGCTCTGGATTGAGACAAGTACACACTATAGTACACACTATAGAGGGATATGCTTTGTTCATATTTCATTTCAACTACAAGTTAATGCCTTTGTTTGCCTCACATATATATGTCTTATTGTGCAGAAGTGAAATTTGTGATTGTCTTTACTGCACTGTAAGAAAAGGGAAGGTGGCGATAGGACTTCATTTTCTGTACCTGAAGTAAACACCCCCTGTTCACAACAGACATGCGCATCACAAAACAGGAAGTGCGTTTCCAACTTAAGCTGGCCATAAAGGGATTGGATTTTGCAACAAACATTCTTTGGAGGAGTCTTAGGAAAATGTGTACACAGATTCTCAGAATTTGATTTTGGAACGAATGGACTAACAAAAAGCACATGCACGTTTAGAAATTTGAGAAAAAAAATGATTTTTCTTCCATCCTGCTCCTTCAAATTTTCTCGTCACCGCATTCGAAGACAAATTATTTCACCTCACTAACGGTTAGAAAACCAAAGAGTTTATTAGAACACTCCTTTCTCTTTTGAAAGTCTATTCATCCATGGTCAGTTTAAGGCTCGGTTCAAACTGCTGCGACCCCAAGTCGCATGACATGTAAAATTCAAATGTTTCCCTATGAGAGCTGTCTTCACATACTACATAAAAGACAATCCAACTTTAAAAAGTTTCCTGCACTACTTTGGTCCGACTTGGGTGCAAGTTCAGCCCTTGTAGAGGCTTGTAAATAGCATTCAAGTCGGAAGGAAGTCGCAGGGCAAAGTTGTACGACATAGTTGTTGCTGCATTGTGAACCGAGCCTAAAACCCCGTACACATGGTACGATTGTTGGCCAACCGAGCTTCTGATTTTTGTCTTAAGGGCGTGTGCCAGGATCTTGTCTTGCATACTAATGGTACACAATTGTCGTGCCACAAACACAAACGTAGTGACATGCTACGAGGAATTTCAGCTCTTGAGCGCCACCCTTTGGGCCCCTTCTGCTAATTTTGGGTTTGGTGAGCATTTATTCCGAGCATGCCCGTTTTTACTTACGACTTGTGTGACGGATTAGTGTACTGAATATGAAAATCTGACAGAGCGTTGTCCGCAAAATATTTACTGGCCTGTCATCCAACATTACTTGGCGGAAAGTTAGACAACAATTGCTAAGAGGAGCGTACCAACGGTCAGATTTTAGGACAACAGTCTGTCAGACATCCCCCTACCAACAATCGCATAGCGAGTACGAGGCTTTAGGCCCCTTTTATGCGGGCTTTCCGATCAGGTCCGCCTGTCAGTTTTTCAGGTGGACCTGATCAGACACTCCATTCACTCCTATGGAGTTGTGGGAGGTCAGCTGTGATATGTCTGCTGACACCCGCTGCTATCCGATCCTCTCAGCCACAACCAGATGGATGGAAACCCTCATTTCTATCCGTCTGGCGGATCGGATGAAAACGGATAGGCGGTCCATTTTTATCTTATCTCCCCATAGAGGAGATGGGGACTCTGACAGGTCCACCCCAGCACAGTGAGCGGAGACAGACCTGTCATCCGCCTGCTCAGCGGGGATCAACGGATCGATCCCCCGCTGAGCAAAGCGGTGTCTATCAAAACGGACATATATGTGCGAAAGGGGCCTTAGTGCTGGTTCAAAGTCGCCCGACTCTAAAGCCGCCCCATACAGCGTGACTTCAGCGCAGCTTGCAAAACGACTTCTGTGTAGGAGGTCAATGCAAGCAGCTCTGAAGTCACCGCAGAGCGGCAACCTTTTTCTAAGTAGTAGCGACTTGAGTCGCTCCTATTAGAATGGTTCCATTGTACAGAGTGGAGCATGATTTGTCAGGCAGCTAAGTCGCCTGACAGGTCACCCGTGTGAACTGGGTCTTACACATATGCAGCTCATGTTTGTTTACAAGTATCAGCTGGGAGTTTGGGTGGGCAAACTGGCAGACAGGCATTTTCAACCAAAACCTCATCCCTAATAGGAGGACATAGTTTTACTTTAAAGCGGAACTTCACCCAAAAGGGGAAGTTCCACTTTTCCTTTTTCTCCCCCCTCCTCTATCATAATTGGAATTATTTTTTTTTTCCTTCTTTTGGGGGGGGTGGGGACGGACGGACACACACAGCTACCTGATTTTCACTCCCCCACCCCTCCTTTCCCTGCAGTCTCTTGGGACACGTCAAAGGTCCCAGGAGACTGCAGCACCATTCACAAGGTGCAGCACAGCTCCCTGGCTAGAAAACCCAAAGATAACCAGCAAGAACCTTAGGAAGCCCAAAGCCCATGTCTGACCAAGGTAGATTACATAAGAGGAGAGATAATGACATCTGAACCCATAAAACTACAAATAGTGCAAGGAAGATTATAAAGGAAAAAAAGGCGGAAACATCTTAGGCCCGGTTCACACTAGTGCGATGCGAGAACCCTGCGAATCCAGTGCGGGTTCCGGCATCGCACCTAAAACGCACAGTGGTTCACACTGATAACCACTGCGCATGTCAATGTAAAGTTCACGACACCCCCAGATCGGTTCGCAGTGCAGGAATCGGATCGCATAGGTGTGAACACTGCAGCATTTGGTATGAATGTGATGCGATCTGAACAGCAATGCGGTGCAAATCACATGCAATGTCTGGCATCGCACCAGTGTGAACCAGGACTTAATCATTTGGTTGCTCACAACCTCCTCAGAGATGACCAAATACTGCAAAAGCTGGGGGGAGGGCTCCAGCAGGCCTCAAAGCACATTACCAGTTTTCTCATTTTACATGTACAAGATGCTTTTTCTGAGTTCATGAAGAGGCTAAATACCAATCAGGGAATCCTATGATTGTAGTAATGGATGTGTCAGATACTGTCAGGCAACACCCTGTCAATAATGGCTGGAATCACTGAGCATTTATTAAAAACAATTCTTTCAAGAAAAGTGGCATGGCCTGCCCACTGTAAATATGGTCTGATGTAGTTCTCTTATAATAAATCTAATGCAATAAACATACATATCAATTTGATTCAAACAGCTAAATAAATAGTTGACGTGCATCAATGTGAACCGTCTTGCCAGGCAATTTTTTTTTAATTCTATTTAATTTTGAGGCATCCCTGCTACACTGCAGGTCTGTATTCTGAGAGTACATCTAAACTCACCATAAACTTTCTAAACCATTCTCATAGTACACATCTCCATGTGCCCTTCAGGTAAGCTTCAGCCACCCATAGACTGTTCGAATCTCAGCAGGTTTAGCAGGAACCGACCAAGATTAGAATCATGTATGGCAGGGCTTGACAAATTTGCTTGGAATCTAGGAGCCAGCTAAAAAAGTTAGGAGCCAGGTTTTTTTTTTGTTTAAACGACCGACAAAGCTTTATTTTCAATATAAAAATTAACCAATCTTAAAATGTACACAGAGACGACTAGAACGAATGTGACTGCTTTTATTTCCTGCCATGCAGGGACACAAGACCACCATATTCTCACTAAGGATCCAATCAGGTCCGCCTGAAAAACTGACAGGCGAACCTGATCAGACAGCCCGTGTGAAAGGGGCCAAACAGGGAGATGACAAATAATAAATTCATTTTAATTAACCACTTCCTTCCCGCAGGACGACTATATACGTCCTGTCTTTGAAGAGAAATACCGTTGTTATGGTAGCAGCTAGCTACCATAACCCCGGTATCTTCTTCAAGAGCCGGCGGTTCTCTTTCAGATAAAAGTGGTCTCTGCAGCAGATTCGCAGCGAGATCACTTTTAATCGGCGGCAGGAGAGGGCCCCCCCTACTGCCGCTCTCCGGTGCCCTTCACTGCTTACCGTGGCCGTCGGTAACGGCGGAGGCGATCCGGATCTGTCCCTGGCCTGACATGGAGACAAGTGAGAGGAAGATGGCCCCGCCCATCTCCAAGTCATTGCAGGGCGGAAGCGACGTCAAATCGTCACTTCCACCCATAGCTCTTGAAGGGACATTTTTTTTTTTTTTTTTTTCAAATCACAATTTTTTTTTTTAATGCATTTTAGTGTAAATATGACATCTGAGGTCTTTTTGACCCCAGATGTCATATTTAAGAGGACCTGTCATGCTTTTTTTCTATTACAAGGGATTTTTACATTCCTTGTAATAGGAATAAAAGTGACTTTTTTTTTTTTTTTTTTAAAAGAACAGTGAAAAAATAAAAGTTAAAATAAATAAGAAAAAAAAAATTAAATGTGCCCCATCCCTTGTAATAGAAATAAAAGTGACACAATTTTTATTTTTTTTTTAAAAACCGTGTAAAAATAAAAAATAAAGAAAAAATAATAATTTTTTTAAATGAGCCCCGTCCTGCCGAGCTCGCTTGCAGAAGTGAACGCATATGTGAGTAGCACCCGCATATGAAAGCGGTGTTCAAACCACACGTGAGGTATCGCCACGATCGTTAGAGCGAGAGCAATAATTCTAGTCCTAGACCTCCTCTGTAACTCAAAACATGCAACCTGTAGAATTTTTTAAACGACGCCTATGGAGATTTTAAAGGGTAAAAGTTTGTCGCCATTCCACGAGCGGATGAAATTTTGAAGCGTGACATGTTGGGAATCAATTTACTCGGCGTAACATTATCTTTCACAATATAAAAAAAATTGGGCTAACTTTACTGTTTTCTTATTTTTTAATTAAAAAAAGTATTTTTTCCCAAAAAAGTGCGCTTGTAAGTCCGCTGCGCAAATACGGTGTGACAGAAAGTATTGCAATGACCGCCATTTTTTTCTCTAGGGTGTTAGAATAAAAAATATATATAATGTTTGGGGGTTCTAAGTAAAGGGAAGGAGATGAGCAGGCAGTGAAAACAGGCAGGGGAAGCTCCATTAGCATTGGTGGTTGTCTTGTAATACCAACGGCCACCACCAGAGGGCGCCCGATTGCAGAAGGAACCAGGAACCATAGGACTGCAGTAGGCCGCAAAGCCGGGGCCTCAATTACCGGCGCGGCCCAACGCGATCGCGGCGGGAGGAGGGGGGGGGTCGAACGGACACAGGATACCCCAGCTGTGCCGCCCCAGGCGCCAGGTCGCTAATTCTAGTCGCAAATGCGACCTGGCGCCCGGGATTTGTCGAGCCCTGATGTATGGACAGGCTGAATGTACCCTAGTTGATCAATCAACTTGGGTACAACCAGTCAGATTTTACCTGCGATTATTGCAAACAGCTGTCAAAGCCGCTTGCAATAATCATTGTCTTCTACCGGCAGGGACGGCTACCCCTTGCTTTGCACACTGGCGTGCAGTCATGTTGGAACAGGAAGGGGCCAACCCCAAACTGTTCCCACAAAGTTGAGAGCATGAAATTGTCCAAAATGTCTTGGTATGCCGACGCCTTAAGGCTAGTTTCACACTTATAGCGGTGCGCTTTTAACTCCCGCTAGCGGCCGAATAAAGAGTTAAAAAGCATCCGCAAATGCTTCGGCAGCAGTGCCCATTGATTCCAATGGCAGAGACGGTGGAGGAGTAGTGTATACACCGCTCCCGCACCGCCCGAAAGATGCTGCTTGCAGGACTTTTTCTAATGTCCTGCAAGCGCATCATTCCAGTGTGAAATCACTCAGTCTCTCACACTGGGGCTGCAGGAGAGGCGTTTTTCAGGCATTTTTAGCCCGAAAGTGCCTGCAAAATGCCCCAGTGTGAAAGGGGTCTTAGAGTTCCCTTCACTAGAACTAAAGGGCCAGGCCCAACCTCCCAAGAAACAACCCCACATCATAATCCTCCCTCCACCAAATGATTTGGACCAGTGCACAAAGCAAGGTCCATAAAGACATGGATGAGCGAGTTTGGGGTGGAGGCACTTGACTGGTCTGCACAGAGTCCTGACCTCAACCCGATAGAACACCTTTGGGATAAATTAGAGCGGAGACCGCGAGCTAGGCCTTCTCGTCAGTGCCTTACCTCACAAATGCGCTTCTGGAAGAATGGTCAAACATTCCCATAGACACACTCCTAAACCTTGTGGACAGCCTTCCCAGAAGAGTTGAAGCTGTTATAGCTGCAAAGGGTGGGCCAACTCAATACTGAACCCTACGGACTAAGACTGGGAGGCCTTTAAAGTTCATGTGCATGTAAAAGCAGGTGTCAATACTTTTGGTAATATAGTATATGTCTTCACTCCAAGTCTTGTTGCTTAGGGGTTTATTTACTAAAGCTAGGAGGGGGCAAAATTAGGGACAACTCTGCATAGAAACCAATTAGCTTCCAGGTTTTATTGCCAAAGCTTGATTGAATAAGTTGGAAGTTAGAAGCCGATTGGTTTCTATGCAGAAATGTGACTCATTTTTTCCCTCTTTTGCCCTTTTCACACGGGGAGAATCCGTTTGACGAATTCTGCTTACTCTGCGGGGATCGATCCGCTGATCCACGCTGAGAAGGCAGATGAGAAATAGTCCGCTCACTGTGCCGAGACTGACCTGTCAGAATCCCGCTCTCCTCTATGGGGTGACGGATGAAAATGGACCACCTGTCCATTTTCATCCCATCCACCATCTGCCTGGATTTGGCGGACCGGATAGCAGCGGGTGACAGTGGACATGTCACCGCTGCCCCATAGTGGTAAATGGAGTGTCCGATCAGGTCCGCCTGAAAAAGTGACAGGTGGACCTGATCAGACAGCCCGTGTAAAAAGGCCCTAAGTGTTTTTTTACACGGGCACAGAGAGCCCTAAACCATGAAGGAATACACACAAAAAAAAAAAAAAAAAAAAAAAAATAAAAAACCACACACACCACATTTGCTGTAGCTGTTTCAGGCCTCATGCACACAGGGCGTTTGCTTTACTCCTCTAAAAGCCAAAACACCTGGCAGGAAAAATACTGCAAAAAAAAAAACAAAAAAACAAACACACACCTAAAGCCATGTATTGTACACGCGTTTAGGCGCGGCAAGCACTTGAGCATTAATGGATTCAACTGGCCATAATTTTCTGGCCATTGGAATGCATTAATGTTTAAAATGTGTCTAATGTTTGGACACGTTTACATGCATTTAGGCGCCAATCATTTTTTTCTGCTCAAAAGCTTCTCCCTGAATGCATTTGAGGGTTGGTCCTGCTGCTCTAACACCACCTACTGTTCATGTCCCCAATTCAGCAATGGATCACATCTGAGCAGCCCATGTGACTAGAGAGTCACAAAGCGTATACACAGTGGTAAATGACACTCCCTCCCTCCTCCTCCATGCCCACTAATCAGCTAAACACAATTGGGGGTGAGATATTAAATGCAGATTAGTGGAGGCTTCACCTCTATTTTTTTTTTTTTTGGTGATTCTTGAGTTTGGTTTCACTAGGGTGAAATAAAAAAAATTTAAAAAAAAAAGGGAGGGGAGTAGGGGGGTTTGTATGTGTGTTTTGTATCTTATGATTTGTATTATGGACTTATGACATCCAGAACAAGTGATGACTAGCGATACTGGGATCCAGAAATGTGAATTGTAGAGATGGAAAGTTTCAAAGTTTTTTTTTCTTCTCAAAGAGCTTTATTCCATTTCAGAGGGCAAAGCCAAAAGTGCCAAATATTAAAGGAGATTGCACATAAACCATTATTCTAGGTGTGGCCGAGTCTCATATTCTCAACTGGCCACAAGGGGCCATCTGTTGCCATATGGGTTTATGTGAAATCTCCATTAAATAACTCTAAAATATTGTATTGATGAATATATTTCAATTAGCTGGCATCTATGAAAGCCGGGCAAAAGGGTTTCATTGAAGCTTTTGTTAAGAGCAGACAATGTGGGCCGAGGCTTGTATATACAAACAATGGAGAGCCAATTCCATTGTTTTACACCTACTCCCTTCAAAGGATCCCCATGCTGAGATAGGCATTGGGGGGAGCCCAACCCATAATCAATACCTAACTTCCTGGGGAAATTCAATTAACTCTCCTGGCCAGGACAGTCACAAGGATTTGCATGAAAGGGAGCCGACTTATGGAGTAAGACCTCCAATCATGATCCAAGTTAGGTCAACCAATGAGACATCAGCCTGGTTTGATATACTCAGAGCCAAGGGAAGGTAACGCTCTCTCTGGGGAACAGCAGCCTTCAGAATGGAACTAAAGGGCAATTATGGAAAAGGTCTGTTTTAATTGTAACTTAGATTACTGTTTTAAGGAATATTCTCTATTCCTTCATGTAAATATTTTATTTCAACCTAATATTTTCTTCCTTGGTGTAAGACGATAGAGGATTGTGTATTAGCTAGACTTTCAACTGCTTCCTAATAAATGTTATTATATTTGAAGCTTTCACTCTTGGTTGAAAAGAACTCTCATTTAAACCACATATCTATGAGATATGAAAAATCTTATAGATTTTTCAGGGTAACACCTCCCTCCTCTAAGACACGGGCTGGAGGGGCACAACTGTCAAGAACCCACCCACACCATGTTATTACTGAAAAATATAAATAAAAACCATTTATTGATATTTATTTTTACTCTGTATTTCAAAGTCTGTTTTTTTGAACATGTGACCAGTGGCAGAGTACTAGAGGCTCCTCCTTTGCCGTGAGCGTTGTGGTAGTTCGAGTCTTCCTGTCAGAATGTATTGGCTTCCTCATACAAGGTACGAGCAAGCCGAAACACTGACAGGTCTGCATTAGACCTGCATGGCACCAGAGACCTGTTGGTGCAATGCTTTACAGGCTCCTGCAACAAAAAAAGAATAAATGCACATTTTTTTTCACATGCAAAAAAAAAAAAAAAAAAAAAAAAAAGGAGCATTATTCGTTTTCTAAAAAGCAAAACTTACCCTTTAAAGCGTAGTTCCACCCAAAAATGGAACTTTCGCTTTAAGCACTCGTAACCCCCAGACATGCCACATTTAGCATGTTATTTTTTTTTTGGGGGGGGGGGGGGGGTACATGGTTTTGACGGGTACCCAGCTCCCACCTCCTCTCCTGGCGCTGCAGAGCCGAGCGGAAGTTCACCTCTCCCTCCCTGCAATATTCTGGCACACATGACAGGTCCCAGAAGATTGGCCGGCCATTCAAGACAGCACATCATGACTCGCGCGCCCGGCTGTGAAGCCGCAAGCTTTCACAGCCAGGTGCCCATACTTACAATGCCCGCGCCGCGGAAAGGAGCGAGGCTTTGTGCAGCCTCATCGCTGGACCGTGGGACAGGTGAGTGTCTGTTTATTAAAAGTCAGAGCTACACTTTTTGTAGCGGCTGACTTTTAAATGGGTGGAACTCTGCTTTAAGCCCAGTGTGCATGAGCGCTAAGAAGTGTTAGCTGGAGTTCAGTTTAAATTTGTTAGTGTATTTAAAGTGGTTGTAAACCCTTACATATACCCAGTGAAGTGACATGGCCTCAGGTGATACAAAGAAGTGAAACAAATCCTCCAACGTTATCTGCAGTTTTCACTTTTCTACATCCATTCAAAGTCCAGAGTTTATAAACCCTTGTCTGAGCTGTCAGAAAACAATGGGTGTATAGCTGAAATTACACACTGCAGAGCTCAGTGAGGAGAAATCTGACGGCTGAATGGAGGAAAGAGACACACCCCTTCACATAGCAATAGAGCTGAGGCTGTCAATCGCAGGCTGTGTGCTGCAGCTCCCTGCCTGTCAACATTTTCCTCATGGTGTCCGGAAAGCTTTTCAGAAGTGATTCATGCAGATAGCAGTGGTACAAAGAAAGCAGACAGACAATTACATTTCGTGCTCCGGATTGAGACAAGCACACACTATAGAGAGTTAGGTTTTGTTCATATTTTAATGTCTGAGGTTTACAACCACTGTTATCCAATAATCAGACTTCCAAAAATAATCCCCACCCTGGAGAGTGTTGTCGTTTCATGCTCTTTCCTTGGAGTGAAAGCTTTAGATATGATCAATGAGAATTGTAGCTGAAATATATCTTCAGGTACTGGGGATGATGAGCGTATGAGGGAAAGCGCTGTGGCAGTTCATTGAGAACTACAAGCAGTACGGAGGACAAAGGAGACGCCGAAAGTCTCTGAAGACGAACAGCTATTCATGAGCTCTACACGGCGCCTGCGCAATTAATACTGCATTCTCTCACATGCTCCTACAACTCTGCAAGGGGCAGTGTGCCTACAGAATGGGCAGAGCCGATTACACAACTGAAGGAGTTTTACAAATGATGGCCAGAGCTCATAAGGGCAGGTAGCTCAATGTTACATACATAACACAAGCAATTTCAATACTTTACTGATTTAATTTTTATTAATAGGTCCACCAAACATGCCCATTAACATTGCTAAACCCACCCTTCAGTTGTGTAAACACGCCCGCAAAGACCTGCCCATTTGAGAAATCCACCCCCAAGAGCATCGGTAGCGTGTGACAGAATGTACTATTAATTGCGCAGGCGCCGTGTAGAGCTCATGAACAGCTGTTCATGTTTGGAGACTTTGGGCGTCTTTGTCCTCTGTACTGCAAGTGCTGCGCCTGCGCAGTACAGGGCGGACACTATCCGATGGGGGGGGGGGGACCTTTCTCGTCAGAACACCAGTTCATCTTTAACATGTTACACCCTGAATATTATCCTTTAGGCCTCATACACACTGGACATTTTTACAGCTGCTGATTTTTTGGTTTCAGGTGTTTTTTTCGTGCAGCCAGTAAACCCCCCAGCAGGTTATCCTATGTGCCCATGCACACATAGGCTATAATCAGCGTTTTTTGGCAGGGGCGTTTTCTTGCTGTAAGGAAAACCCAGAGGAGTTTTTCAGCTGTAAACGCTCGAACTCTGATAAAAGA
This sequence comes from Lithobates septentrionalis, assembly GCA_037952835.1. Taxonomy (NCBI): domain Eukaryota; kingdom Metazoa; phylum Chordata; class Amphibia; order Anura; family Ranidae; genus Lithobates; species Lithobates septentrionalis. Next base: position 533,376 of record JBBDGP010001638.1, on the reverse strand, counting down.
TGAAAACCACGGCTATTTGGCATTGTGTGCATGAGGCCTAACATTCACAGTTACTAGCCATAATACTGTGTTAATACTGTTTTTTTTTTTACATGCTGTCACAAGTATCCCTAATCACCGCCACGCAGGTTATTATAGTATGTATGTAAAAATTGTGAAACACTTTATTTTTTTATGTCTTCATTTACCAAAAAAATAAAAAAAGACCACTTCAAAAAACTCCTCATGCCTCTTACTAAATACCTTGGTCTACTTTCCAAAAAGGTGCTATTTGGAGGATATTTTTACTGTTTGTATTGTTCTGTACCCAAATTTCATATGGGTACAGTGTTGCATGACCGAGCTATTGTCAAAGTGCGACAGCGATGAAAGCTGAAAAATGGCATGGGCGGGGGGGTGGAAGTGCCCAGTATTGAAGAGGTTCGTATACACCAAGCACAATTTGGAATGCGGCAAGTCTTGCCAACACTAACTGGACCAAAGCTTTTGTTGTGGGCACCTGCAAACAATACAGTGTCCTATTTATTATAGATTACTACCAGGATCTACTAAAAAGGACACAGTCTTTACTTGCCCAAAATGTGGGACATTACCAATGCCTTTTCTCAACTACAAGACATTCCAGACATAGGAACACTGCCGGAAGGAACATTTAAATTCTTTTATTAGGTGCCAAGGCCTGATCTAAAGGAAGAAGCCGCAGGCCCCTTTCAGACAGAAGTGACCATCAGAAAGTGCAACAGGGAGAGCGCAATCTGCAAGTTCCATTGTATAACAAGCCGCTCACTCATACACATTATTAGGTCTGAGACACATCAGGGGTTCGGCTGCCTACAGCTTCAGAGGGGTGGATAACACAACTTTTCCTCTCCCTTGTTCTGGCCCCTTCCTATATGCGAGTCCAAAAAAAGCAAGAGTGGAATGAAGCAAACAAAATAGACAATCCATCTTCTGTACTGAATCCTGAACTCCTCCAAAGTTTCTGTACCATAAAACAGGAGCCAAATATATTCACAGTACTAACCTGGTACATTCACATAAAATAAAACGTCGTCAGGGTTTCATATTATTCCTTCTCCATTTATGAAACGTTGTCAGGGTTTCATATTATTCGCTCTGCATTTATGAAACGTTGTCAGGGTTTCATATTATTCGCTCTGCATTTATGAAACGTTGTCAGGGTTTCATATTATTCGCTCTGCATTTATGAAACGTTGTCAGGGTTTCATATTATTCGCTCTGCATTTATGAAACGTTGTCAGGGTTTCATATTATTCTCTCTGCATTTTGCAATGCAGAGGAATTCATGTTAAAGAAGAGTTCTGCTAAGTACCATATGACCACATAATCCCTGTACAGTACTATGAAAACCAGCAACGCTTGCTATAGGAGAAAACAAAAACACCCCATTATTGAGTAAAAATTTTAAAGTGAATGTAATTGCTTTTTATTCTTTTTTTTTTTTTTTGATATTTAAACAAAATCTTTGTCAGAAAAGTATAAAATAATTAAAAAAAAAACCATATCCTATTATTGACTTAACTTTCTTTAAAAAGCCGCAAGGTGTGCTAAAATACAGCTTTTTGTCAAAAAAAAAAAAAAAAAAAAAAAAAGGGGGGGGGGGGAGAATATGTAAAAAAAAATATAAAATATTAGACGGTGGATCAGCATTTAATGCCAGAGTCCAACCGCGGCCATCAAACAATAGTCTGTTATCAGACTTCTTCCCAGTGGGCAGGGGTACTCGACAAGGATATCCTAGGTCTCTGTCTTTTTTTCAGTACTAGAACCCCTGGCTGCAGCATTGAGAGTCTCTATGGAAATTCAGGGAATACAGGTGGGCAGCCTGACGGACAAGACAGCACTTTACGCGGACGATATAGTCCTTTTTCTAAAAGAGATTCTGACTCTTCTTTATCGACAGATCTAGTTATTCTGGACTCCTTTGGAGTAAATCCCAAATTCTCCAGCTCAGAACACCATCTCCAACTAGTAGGGTCCCCATAAATTGCCCCTTACAACAGGTTGACAGGGTCAAATACCTGGGTCTTCATATCACCAGTTCAGTGTCTGATTGTATCACTTTAAATGTCAATCCATTGCTGTTGCAGTTACGTTACAAGCCTGGCAGAATCTTCCCGTTACACTAATAGGTAAAGTAAGTTTTTTGAAGATGATATTTTTGCCTCTCTTCCTGTATATATTTCGGAATCCGCCTGTTTGGAAGCCAAAATATATATTTAAGAGCATAGACCAGTTAATCACAAATTTCTTTGTGGCAGGGGCGCAATCCCAGGATCAATCTACGGGTGCTGCAACAGCCGTGGAAACAAGGGGGGTTAGCAGTTCCTGATTTTTATCAGTACTTTTTGGCAGGTTAGTTGATTTTTGCCCATAGGTGGCTAACTGTTTCAGAAGATGATGCAGCCATAGCGTTATGCCGCGTACACACGGTCGGACTTTTCGTCTACAAAAGTCCAACGGACGCTGACGGACTAAAGCTGGCTGGTAATCCGATCGTGTGTGGGCTTCTCCGGACTTTCAACATACTTTTTTAGCCTCAAATCCGACGTACTTTAGATTTGAAACATGCTTCAAATCTTTACTTCGTAACTACGACGGACCCCGAAATCCGCTCGTCTGTGTGCTAGTCCGACGGACAAAAAGCCACGCTAGGGCACCTATTGGCTACTGGCTATGAACTTCCTTATTTTAGTCCGGTGTACGTCATCACGTAAGAATTCGACGGACTTTTGTGTGATCGTGTGTAGGCAAGTCTGTTCGTTAGAAAGTCCGCCGCAAGTCCGTCGAAAGTCCGCCGGAAGTCTGTCGGACAGGCTGTCTGACTTTTGTAGACGAAAAGTCCGACCGTGTGTACGCGGCATAAGAGGCAGCCATAGTGGGCTCTTATGAAGCAGTGATGCATTTGTTGTTTTGGGGAAGTAGGGCTCAGTACCCCATTACAATTTCTATGCGTGCAAATGTCAGAGCATGGGAAGTATCCAGTAAGACCGTGACGGGTGACTGTACGGAGATTTCCCCTCATACTCCATTATGGAAAAACCCTCAATTACCGCATTTTTTGACTATCCTGATCCGGTCATTTGGATCAAATTTGGTATCAAGAAGGTTGGAGATGTGTGTAATGGGAGGCTCCTTCAGTTTGATGCCCTGAAAAACTAAATATAATTTGCCCAATTCTCATTTATTTCAGTACTTGCAACTTAGGCATTCAACACTCAATTTGGTACTACAATTCTTCAGATTAAAGTGGGTGATTTAGAGTCTTTCCTTAGAGATGACTCCTTGGCCAAGGCCCTGTCCACTATTTACAACTGTTTATGGATGTCATCAAGTTCTTAGCATGCTGCAGAGCTGCCTGGGAGGCAGTGTTCCCTCAGTTAGATGGGGATGACTGGGATGACCTTTGAGAGATTAAATTTCTCAAGATTGGTGTCGACTGGGAGATAATCTTATTCAATACAAATTTCTACATGGCATTTATCTCACTCTGGCCAGATTGGCCGAGATCTTTCCCACCCAGTCACCCTGTTGCTGGTGCTGCACTTCAACCAGCGCAGACTTTACACCTATTTAGTGGGACTGTGCAGCTATCCAAATTTTCTGGCAGGGGGGGGGGGGGGGGGTCACTGAATGTGTGGAGGAGGTTACTACACTTTGTGTAAGGCCAGCTATTGAGATGCGTCTTCTGGGACTTGTTGATGCCCTAGCCCTTAGAAGGGTGACACACTCTAAACTTTATTGTTTTATTAGGAGGTCAATAGTGCTGTCCTGGAAAAAAAGTCCACTGCTCCGTCTATTCCGGCATGGAAGGCACTTATTAAAGCTCCCCCCCCCACCCCCCTTGTATAAAGCTACATATACTAGTAGGGGAAAACCTACCAAGTATGACAAAGTATGGGGTGGTTGGATATATAAAAGGGGGGGGGGGGGGTGCTTTGGGTCTACAACTTTATTATTCAATGATGACTGTTGACTTCATTTGTTGTCCTGTGGTTTGTAATAGATCTGTGGAGCTTGTATATGTTCTAATGCAAAGACTTACATCTAATGTATATATGCAGTGAAACTTGCTGATAACATGTTCAGCCTTTGAGTTATACTGAAAGCCCAGTGCTGAGGTTGTTTGTGTACTATGTGTAGTAAGAAGCCTGATGTCAGGCTATTATATTATTGTTATTATAAAAGTTAAAAATAAATAAAATACACAAAGTGACAAACTTGTAATATTTCATTTTGGTGTTGAATGGTTAAGGTGACATGCAATGGTAATAGGGGTAGGAGTTGGGGTTGAAGAAGGGGGGGTGCTATAGGAGGGTAGCTGGGATAGATAATTCTAAGGGGTCGATTTGTATTTTTATATTATTATTATGAATAACTGGCTAATAAAGACTGATGATAATGCCACAATGATGCGAATACGTAAAGGGACGAGACTGAACTGTAAAGTTGAAACAGCCCCGGAAAATACTTCGCTGAAGTGGCAAAAAAATAAATAAAAAATAAAACGACATGCATGGGGGGAGGGGGGCACTGCTAATGCCGCGTACACACGGTCGGACTTTATGGCAGACTTTGCCCGGCGGACTTTGACGGACTTTACGACAGACTTTCTGAATGAACGGACTTGCCTACACACAATCCACCAAAGTCCGTCGAATTCGTACGTGATGACGTACGACCGGACTAAAACAAGGAAGTTCATAGCCAGGAGCCAATAGCTGCCCTAGCGTGGCTTTTTGTCCGTCGAACTAGCATACAGACGAGCAGACTTTTGGACCAGACTCGATTTCGACGGATTGATTTAAAACACGTTTCAAATCTAAGTCCGTCCAACTTTTGAGAAAACAAAGTCCGTTGAGCTCACACACGATCAAATTGTCCGACGAAATCCCGTCCGCCGTAAAGTCTGCTCGTGTGTAAGCGGCATCAGTAAACTGTGCTGCGTGATGTAGAAATTCAGGTACCAGAGAACCTCAAGGGACAAACGGTTCATGCAAATGATCAAAAAGGTTGGAAATGCAGGTCTAAGGGTTCACTGTTCTGTGCAGACATGTCAGCGTCACACTTCATGGATTGCTGGAAAGTTACTAGGGCATCTATGATCATCTACTGTCTATGGATAGTTTTACTCTGGTTCCTGAATAGCACTAAAACCATAGAATTAAGAAGACTGTGAACCAAAGTAACTAAAAATGGTCAGGCCAGGAAATACTACCTACAGCTATGATTCACCCCCAACTTGCAGTGTCACATCCTAGGCCGACCAATCTAAGTGGGAGAATCAGTATTCTAAAATTAATTTAACTGGTCCATCACTTGTATTACTCAGTGCTAAGGATGTCTGTGCATAAACAGAACAGATTAGTAATAGGCTGGTCATATCTGCCAACTATCATTTTATATTGAGGGTTACCCCAACATTTGCATTGTTATAAGTGTATTATTTTAAAAACATCTCAGATAGTAAAATCTCAGGATAACACTTGGAAAGTTCTCATGAATGTACATAAGATACAGACTTATCAGTACATTTACAAGTCTAATGTAGCTTATGTTCAGATAAGATGCATTTAACAAGTCACCCAAAACAATACAAAGATACAGGCATATATAAATATAAAAAAAGTGTAGCTAATCAGAACAATAGGTATTTGAAACAGACAGACCAGCAATGTCTTAAATTCATCTTGGTCAATTAAAATTTACACAGCATTAGGGGCCAGACGTAGATATGAGATATTAGTCTTCTGTTTTTATTATTGTACTGACCAGCTACATTTGGAGATCCATTTAAAAAAGAGTGATACTTGAATTGTTTGAACTGCCTTCAACAAGAGGCATAACAAGAGGAGATCAAGACCTGTACTTCTACAAAACATTTTTTATATGGGTGAGGCAGGTGCTGCTGGAAATGATTCCGTGGGGAGCTTTTCCTGGATCTAGAATACAAATTGTTACAAATAATGGAGATGTGTTACAATGAAGAGGAACTTCATGGAGTGCATTTACAAACATAGGCCCTTCCTTTTTAGAACGTGACCTTCCAGTAACATAACAAATCTTTCAAATAAATACCTGCACAGATCAAAGAAAATGTGTTTTCTGCCAAATAGGAGGCATTAAAAAGGATAATTAAATACAAAAATGTAACAAAATGCAGCTTACTCAGACATGTGGCTGCATCAGTTTTCATCTTTTAAAGCCCAAGTTTAGCTTAAAAATAAATAAATAAAAAAAAAAAAAAAAAAAAAAAACAACCACATAAAAATCAGTACAAGGGACATAACATGGCTAATATAACTTGTCCCTTGTATGGATTCTTCTGCTTTTAGGTTCCATTTATAGCTACGCAATTTGAATCACGGGCGTAATCGCCACGATTAAAATTTCGGCAAAACACAGGACGCGATTGCGGTGCCGTTACTTCTTAAATGGCACCAAAATCGCAGTGCAATTTTGGCGCCATAAGTCGAACTGCAATTGCGGCAAATCACAACGCTGTTGCTCAAAAGAGGCTCCTGCTCATTTTTAAGCGACAAGCCTCACACATTGCGATTGCAGCGCAACAATCGCAGCAAAATCGCACCGTGATTGGGGTGCCATTAAGTAGTAATAGCATTGCAAATGCATCCCACGTTTTGACGCGATTCAAATTTCCTAGGTGTGAATGGAGCCTTAGGAGAAAATCTTCCTCCAGGTGGATGCTTGGTAGCTTTGCTCTGTCCATTCATAAATGCTGTAGTATGGCCTCTATGAAGGGTGCAACTGGCAGGAAAGGGCGGGCAAAGGCAAGCTTCCTTGGCGAGAGCTTCTGACAGCCTTTCAGTTGCATTAACCACCGCCACACTGGAAGAAAACAGCAGTGGAGGTGGGGTAGGATGGAGAAAGAATTCTACTAAAGAAGAACAAATCCCGCCTGATCCAATTCAAGATAGTCCATCGGGCATATTTTACCCCTCACAGACTACACAAAATGAACCCCGACTCCCCTCCCGGATGTTGGAGATGTGGTGGGACTCCTGGGGACTTCACCCACATCTTCTGGACCTGTCCGGCAATTGTCGGATACTGGAGGGAGATATTGGACTTTATCACACAAATCACCTCTGTGCCACTACAACCATCAATGTCAATCTGCATACTAGGCCTGGTAGAACAACTAATTCCTACGGTGGCGGGACGCACACTGGTGGGATTGCTCCTGTTCTATGCCCGTAAAGCTATAGCCCTTAGTTGGCGCAAACCAACCCCCCCTCCTCTCTCCCTGTGGAAACAATTAGTCAACAATAGCTTACCTCTGTATAAGGACACATATGACAACAGAGGCTGCCCCAACAAATATAGCAGAGTCTGGTCTAAGTGGCTGGCAGATCCCTCCACCGCTTCAGAGGCCTCTCAGTAGACCCCAATCACAAAGTAGCTCCCAAGCGGGTGCCAGGTGTACACAATAATCTACAATATGCTATTTTACCATGTACAACTGCACATAGCACCACCTCATGACCCAGTAAACTGTACCGCTATGACTGATTTCATAATATATTTTTCATGAATAAGGTGACAGCGTGATTCCTGCAAGGATCACATAGACATCATATTAGACCAATGTATGTTTAACTGTTTAACTGTATCTGTTTTTGTTTCTCTTTTTAAAAACCAATAAAAAGATTTTGGGAAAGAAGAACAAATCCCCAAACCCCATGTATTAAAGCAGGGTTCCCACTTAAAAAAAAAAAAAAAAAAAAAATTGAAAGCCAGCAGCTACAAATACTGCAGCTACTGACTTACTAATCGGACACTTACCTGTCCCAGGGTCCAGCGATGCAGGGGATAGAAGCCCCGCTTGCCCCCCCTCCGCATGCGCGAGCCGTGCTGTGTGCAGTCACTGGCCGCGCAATCATCTGGGACCGGTCACTTGTCCCAGATGATTGACAAGAGGGAGGAGGGAGAGGCAATCTCCCTTCCTGCGCCATGGGAAGTGACGTCAGGAGCCCAGGCGCTGAAGGAGGCAGGCTACGAGGGACCCCCTAGCAACAGACATTTAGAGGTGAGTAAAAAAAAAAAAAAAAAATTCTCCAAATGTGTTTTTTGGATTTTTTTTAAGCGCATTAATATTTATTTATTTTTTGGGGGGGGTGGAACTCCACTTTAAAGATAAACAAAGGCAGACCTGTTTGTAGTCAAGCCTGGATGAAAACTCTGGCTTCTTCCATAGATAGAGAGGGAGGAGTAAAGCCATCCAGAAAAAGGACATGTCTTTTTTTGCAGGCTCACCAGGTGAAAAAAAAAGGAAATTAAAATTAAAAAAAAAAAAAATAAAAAAAAAATAGGATTTTAATAACGGCTTACCTGTAAAATCCTTTTCTTGTGAGTACACCACGGCACACAGAGCCTTGTTAATTACTTAATGGGTTGTATAGCTCACCAATAGTTGATTGGACACTGGCACACACAATGAAGACAAGTCCCCCCCTAGATAACCCCTCCCATAAGGAGAGTACCTCAGTTTTTGTAGCAAAGCAATAAGGATCCCATAAGAAGGGGGATCTCTGGTGTACTCCAAGAAAAGGATTTTACAGGTAAGCCGTTATTAAAAATCCTATTTTCTTTTTCGTACACCACGGGACACAGAGCCTTGTTAATTACTTAATGGGACGTCCCAGAGCAATGCTCAACTTGAGGGGAGGGAGACAAATCAAAACAGACCACGATCGGACGTGAGGACCTACATTGCTGCCTACAGCACACTGCACCCGAAGGCGGCATCCTCAAGCCCTCTGACATCCACTTGATAAAATTTGGTAAAACGTATGGGCTGAAGACCAGGTTGTAGCCTTGCAGATCTGAGCCATGGAGACCTGGTTATGCACCACCCAAGAAGCACTTAATGCCCTGGTCCAGTGCGCTTTCACACGAAAAGGAGGAATTTTCTGTTTCAAACCATAAGCTTCAATAATAACCTGCCGAATCCAATTAGAGATAGTAGATTTCGATGCTGCCTGGCCCTTTCTAGGACCTTCTGGCAGAATAAACAAAAACATCAGTCTTGCGTATCTGAGCAGTTGCTTTCAAATAGACCTTTATTGCTCTCACTACATCCAAAGAATGCAATAATTTTTCCCCGCAGACTGCGGGTCTGGAAAAAAGGAAGGTAAGACAATATCTTGATTTAGATGAAAACCCGACACCACCTTAGGGAGAAAGGTGGGTTGGGGACGCAACACAACCTTGTCCTTGTGGACAATTAAAGAAGGCTCTTTACAAGAGAAAGCTGCCAGTTCAGATACTCTCCTAGCAGAGGAGATAGCGACTAGGAAGGCCAATTTCCTACTCAAAAGGAGCAACAGAATATGGCAAATAGGTTCAAAGGGCTGTTTCTGTAAAACAGAAAAGACTAAATTCAGATCCCATGGGCACATAGGAGATTTGACTGGCGGAGTTAACCGCAATAGCCCCCTGAATAAAAGCCCGGACTAGGGAGAGGCAATGAGACGCAAGTGGTCTTTGAAAGAACACCGATTGGGCCGAGATCTGACCCTTAATAGTGCTCAGGGCCAGTTTTATTTCTACCCCCAATTGAAGAAAAGCAAGAATCCTACCAATGACATACTTTTGAGGATGCCACCCTTTGGATTCGCACCAGGAAACATATGCCTTCCAGATTCTGTAATAGATGAGCTTGGAGGCCGGCTTCCTAGCATTAACCAGAGTGGAGAGAACTGGACCCGAAAGTCCACGTTTCTTCAAAATGTAGGTTTCAACAGCCAAACCATCAAATATAGACCTTGTAAGGAAGGATGAAATACTGGTCCCTGCGAGAGCAGGTCTGGGAGGAGTGGAAGAACCCAAGGTTTTCTCACCGCCATCCTTACGATCTGTGTACCAGGATCTGCTGGGCCAAGCTAGAGCTACCAGGATTACTGGTTTCCCTTCTTTCCTGACCCTGCAAAGCAGTCTCAGTAAGAGCGGAATCGGAGGGAATGCATAGATCAGAGAAAACTGATCCCAAGGAATCACTAGCACATCTGCTCCGTATGCTAGAGGATCCCTTGTCCTCGATACAAAGTTGTTCCAACTTCCTGTTGAACCTGGGAGGCTAGTAAATCTACATCCGGGGTACCCCATTTCCGGCATATGGCCCAAAATATCTCGGGGTGCAGAGACCATTCTCCTGGTAACAGCTGCTGGTGGCTCAGATAGTCCACTTGCCAATTTTCTACCCCCGGAAGGAAGAATGCAGAAAGACAGGGAACATGCTTTTCTGCCCAAACCAGTACTTGGTTCAACCACCTCTGGGCATCCCCCCCTTGATGATTGATAAAGGCCACAGCAGTAGCATTGTCGGACTGTATCCAGACAGGATAACCCTTCAACTTGTACGTCCAGGCTCTGAGGGCTAAATGCACTGCCCGAATCGCCTAAATATTGATGGGCAGGCTCCTTTCGGCCTTGGACCATTTCCCTTGGGCCGAAGCTTCTTCCAGAACAGCCCCCAAGCCCATAAGGCTGGCATCTGTTGATACCGCCTTCCAGGTGACTGGGGTGAAGGATCTTCCCCTTCTCAAAATTTTGGTTTTTAACCACCAACTGAGGCTGTGTCGTACCTCTGATGACAGGCACATTGGCAAGTCCAAGGTTTGGACTCTCCTGTTCCAGGCAGATAGGATGCTGTTTTGCAGCAGTCTCGAATGAAACTGGGCGTAAGGAAGGGCCTCGAAAGAGGCCACCATCTTTCCTAACAACCTCATGCAAAGACGAATGGATGGTTCCTTCCTCGCCTTGACCATCTGGATCAATTCTCTTATAGACTTGATCTTTGACTCGGGTAAGAATACCCTGCTTTGGGCAGTGTCTATGATCATGCCCAAATACTGCAACCTCTTTAAAGGCTGCGAGGATGATTTTTCCAGGTTGAGGACCCAACCTAAGTGCTCTAGGTATTTTACCATGCCGAGCACATTGTGGTTTAACCATGCTACCAACTGCTATACCAGTAGCAGGTCGTCTAGATATGCCGTCACCGCTATGCTCTGCCCTGCAGTAGGCAGACCAAAGGGGAGGGCCCACAAACTGGAAGTGGCGCTCTTCTACTGCGAACCTTAGGAATAGGAACATGTAGATATCCGTCTTTGAGGTCTATTGACGCCATGAATTCTCCCCCTAATAGGGTGGAGATCACAGAGCGGATTGACTCCATGCAAAAGGGGATAATGTTCAGGAATTGATTCAGGCCCTCTAGATCTAGAATAGGTCTGACATCCCCATTTGGTTAAGGAACCACAAAGAGGTTTGAATAAAACCCTGACCCTTGCTCCTTTAGGGGAAATTTTATGATTACCCCTTGGGATAGCAAGTGATCCAATGCCTGGAAGAAGGGCTTTCTTTTTACTGGATCTTTGGAGAGGTTTGACCTTAGAAAACGGTAAGGTGGGAATTCTCGGAACTCCAGCTTGTAACCCAGGGACACTGTGGAAATTACCCACCTGTCCTGGATTTCCGCCTGCCAAGCCCCTGAGAATTGCAGAAGTCGCGCCCCCCCCTCCACACTTGGCCAAGCGAGGGCGCCCCCTCATATGGAGGCTTTGGGGTTCTGCTTAGCCGATTGCTGACCCCAAGGTTTCTTTTGTCCTTGCGCTTGGCCCTGGGCCTTGCCTCTTGCATCTGGCTGAGAAGGCCATCACCACTGCCTGGAGGCCATGGCCCCAGGAATCTGGGAGAGAGAGAGAGAGAGAGAGAGAGAGAATGTTTAAAAGAAGGACATTTACTCTTTTTCTTAGCTGGTAAAAGGGTAGTCTTACCACTAGCAATCTTCTGGATGTATTTATCCAGGTCATCCCCAAACAGCCATTCCCCATGAAAGGGGAAACTGGTTAAAAGCTTTTTGCATGGAGCTTCAGCTGACCAATGCTTTCCACAGAATCCTGCGCATGTGTACAAGCAGGAGGGTAAGGCGGGATGCCTGCTGAATAGAATCTTCAATGGCATCTACCACAAAACATAAGGCTTTAGGCAGGTCCGCTCAAAGCTTAACCTGATCAGCAGGAAGATCTTTAAGCCCTTGCTTCACCTGCCCCTTCAGTACCTGACACATGCCAATCGCTGCCACAGCGGGTTCGGTTACAGCGCTAGACATACTAAAGGAGGACCTGAGTAAAGATTCCAGCTTTTTCTTAGTTGGCTCCCTAAACACCTGAACATTGTCTACAGGACAAGTTAGATTTTTGTTCACACAAGGATGTTGGAGGACGCCAACGCCGCGCTAAGCCCCTTCCCCCTCTGTCGCATTTGGCCCCACTCTTCTCTTTAAAAAAAAAAAAAAAAAAAAGGGTTTTGATCCTACGGGATCGTTCTGTGAGGGGGGAAATGGCGAGGAGGGAACCCGGCGGGCTGATTTTTTTTGTTCTCTCCTAACGCTCTTCCTTGTGAAGAGGGGACGAGTACAGCTCAGGTGGGGGGCGTCTGGAGAAGAGGAAAACCCCCCAGACTTACTGGAGGTCTGCTACTAGCTGGAGAAAAAAAAAAGAAGCCTGCTGCTCCGGACACAGCGTGATCTCTTTTGGAAGCATGAGAAGGTATGTGCTCCATACAGCCCCCAGTGGTGACACTTAGGCATGACAACATTTACTAAGCAAAGGAGACATTTCATAAGAAAATTCAAAAATTTCTTAGAAAACTCCACTTACCTTTCCCACTGCAGGGTTTTCTGTGGTAAAAACCAACAGACCCAAAGTTCACTCTTCACAGTGGGTTCCATTAACAAACCATCAGGAGCCAGGGACCCTCGGGGAACCCAAAATCCTGGACCTGTAATAGCATCCCGCCAGTAAAACTTTATGGTCTTAATACCAAAAGTACAGGATCCCAGGATCCAGCTCTCTAAAAAGAGCAGCGTTTACAGGCAAAACCTTGTTTCTTCGGATACGAGGCCCAGGTACCGTCTTTGAAAACGTCCTATGATGAAACGCATAAGGCAGAGTCACGCTCTTTACGTCATACCCGGAAGGCTCGGCTTGGAACGTAGTTGGCACACACGCTACGGACTAGCTTCCTGGTCATAGCACTGCATGTGTCCTTTCCTTACTGGAACTTACTGCTAGTGTTTTTATATGTAAACCTTTTTAAATAAACCAAGTATACTACACTATGGGAGTCCCTTGTGTTTCCCTGAGAGGAGAGGACCGATTGGTGCGGTGAAGGAAAGGAATCGGAGGTGCCCGGATTCGGAACCTATGCTGGAAGCCTCTGAATTACAGATACGCGCTGACGGAGGTGCAGAGGACCAATAAGGCTACCTAAGGGGAAAATCCACCTACAGCTACCTACTCTATGCTTACTACCCCCGCAGGGGTGACTACTTTTGGTGAGTGGGGACACATTGGGGGAGCACCCGAGTCACCAGATCTAATGTGCACAGAAGTCACTGGATTTTTTCTTTTTTGGAACACATCCGCTGGGTACAGAAGCTTCTTGAAGTCCCGGTCTGGAATATGAAACTATATCTTATATGATTTAAATAATTCTATATACACATTTTTTGCTTTAGACAAGCACTTTTTCACAACAAGCCCAGTTCGCCCGTTAGGGACTTGGACTATAAAATTGAACACTCATACACTAATTTATTATTGTGGTTTTGCATATATGGTTTGATAGTCATCTCTTATGCTCATATGTTTTAGACGTGAAGATATTTGCTTTATATGGTCTGTCACTATGGGAAGGCCAGACTTTTGATATTTAGACTGGTTCACATTTTCGTGGGAGTTTATGATTTCGGGTGGATGCACTTTTCAGCTTTTGATATAGCTTTATTGCACCCTTGAACAAATCTCACATACCCACAATATATTTCTATAACCTATAATAGACCTGTATATTTTGTATAGATCTACACACACTTTTTATGTATAGGTACACTGGGGTTTATATATTTATTTTACTTATATTTAATCAGAACTATATACACATTGTGTCATATTAGGGTAGCGCCATTCCCTTATTCTCCTTTATATACCAGGTACCATTCAATTCGGCCCAAAAGGCACTTTGAATGGATCCATCTACATAGCTACCCCCAGCAAGGATTGCTCCAGTGGAGCTCAGCACAGCACATCTTCACTCGTGACCAACACCTTAGACACTGGCGAAAAAACTGAGGTACGCCCAGTAGTGGGAGGGGTTATATAGGGAATGGACTTCTTGTCTTAGGGTGTGCCAGTGTCCATCACCTGAAGGTGGCCTATAACCCACATAATAAGTACTATGGCTCTGTGTCCCGTGATGTACAATAAGAAAAACACTGCACATCACCAAAAGAACACCATACCCACTGTGAAGCATGGTGGTGGCAGCATCATGCTTTGGGGCCGTTTTTCTTCAGCTGGAACAGGGGCCTTAGTCAAGGTAGAGGGAATTATGAACAGTTCCAAATACCAGTCAATATTGGCACAAGACCTTCAGGCTTCTGCTAGAAAGCTGAACATGAAGAGGAACTTCATCTTTCAGCATGACAACGACCCAAAGCATACATCCAAATAAACAAAGCAATGGCTTCACCAGAAGATTAAGGTTTTGGAATGGCCCAGCCAGAGCCCAGACCTGAATCCGAATAAAAATCTGTGGGGTGATCTGAAGAGGGCTGTGCACAGGAGAAGCCCTCGCAATCTGACAGATTTGGATTGTTTTTGCAAAGAAGAGTGGGTAAATATTGCCAAGTCAAGATGTGCCATGCTGATAGACTCATACCCAAAAAGTGCTGTAATAAAATCAAAAGATGCTTCAACAAAGTATTAGTTCAAGGGTGTGCACACTTATGCCACCATATTACTTTAGTTTTTTTATTTTTACTTCCCTCCACCTAAAACATTTCAGTTTATTCAACTAAATTGTACAGTTTATAGGTCACATTAACAAGGTGGAAAACGTTCTGAAATGATTTATCTTTGTCTAATTTTTTTACATCACAGAAACCTGACATTTTAAACAGGGGTTTGTAGACTTTTCATATCCACTGAATGTGAACATGGACACATAGGCAAGAAAAAAAAAGTAAAGCCTGTAAATTGGGCGTTTGACAACTGTAGTGTGCATGAGGCTTCATTGTAATAGCAGAAGCATTATGATTTCAATGGTGTTTGGCAAGCAACAGAGCCCTAACCTAGACCAAGTAGCTTCTCCATAGGTAGTGATAGGATAAATTATTTCTACCACAAGCATTTAGGCCTTTATTGATGTGTGTGATCCAATCTTGTAAATTTACAGTAGAATTATTGGTAGGAAGCCTTTCCTTTTTTTCTGCTCAGACAACAGACAGTCAAGCCTGTAGGCAATTCCTTTGACAAGAACCTTCTTTCAAGTTTGTAATTAAACAGCTGCATGTAGCAGACTAACATGGAAACGTATGTTCATGGATGGTCAAATTACACAAGACATAGTTAGAGATCGTGGTTTGCAGACATCAGTTGAGCTCATGTTCAGGCTTGTCAGCAGACACACAAAAAAGGTTTTCCATATTGCCTCTAATTAATAAATTAGATTAAAATATACTTAAGGTTTAAAAATGTTGCTATTTCAATATGCTGCTTTCCCTATATGTATAACTTTAAGATATGTCACAGCCAGCTATTACTAGGTAGTATATGGGTTATATACAAGCAAGCTTGTTGCACACACTCTGTGCTTAGTTTTCCCCCTGAAATAAACCAAACCATTCTTCTACCGTGCATACATCTATTTTTGCCACTTTTTTGGTGGGGACCAGGTACGTGGCTTTGACAGGTACCCACTCCAGGTTGGATCGCCGCAGGGACCCACCAGAACTCGCTCCCCCCACCAACCTTCGGGGACGTGTCAACAGTCCCAGAAGACTGCAAGACCATGCAGAAAGCACAGCACAGCTCGCACATGTGCAGTGAAGAAGGAAGCCGCAAGGAATTACAGCCAGCTGCCTACAGTAAACATGCTGACGCAAGTGACCCGAAGACCAGAAAAGAAGCAGCTCGGGTGAGCACAGAGCTGGACCCCTGTGAGAGGCGAGTGTCATTATTAAAAGTAACTACTGACTTCATTTTTTTAAATTTTGCAATAAGGCTGAAGAACCACTTTAACTACTTACAGACCCACCCGCCGCAATTGTAAGTTGGCTGTTTGAAGAGGAATACCGTTGTGATGGCAGCAGATAGCTGCCATAACCCTGGTAATCCGCTTCTTCAGCGGGCGGTCCGCTTTCAGTTAAAAGCGGTCTCAGCGGGAGATTCGCCGCAAGATAACTTATCGGTGGCGAGAGAGGGCCCCCCCCTCCCAACGCGCTCCGGTCATCTCCGCAGCTTACCAGACCTGTCGGCAGCGGCGGAGACAATCGCGTCCTCTTCCCTCACAGGCTGGATGCCGAGTGTGGGAAAGATGCCCCCCCCCCCAGCTCAGCTCCACATCAATGGATGGCGGAAGCTACGTCAAACGTCACTTCCGCCCAATGGTCTTAAAAGGGAAATTTTTTGTTTTGTTTTTATTGCATTTTAGTGTAAATGAGATCTGAGGTCTCTTTGACCCCAGATCTCACATTTAAGGGGAGGTCCTGTCATGCTTTTTTTCTATTACAAATAAGGTTTACATTCCTTGTAATAGGAATAAAAGTGACCCAAAATGTATTTATTTATTTTTTTATATAAAAAAAGGACAGGGTTAAAAAAATAAGATGAAAAATTTAAAGCGCCCTATACCGCTGAGCTCACGCGCAGAAGCGAACACATACGTAAGTCGCATCCGCATCTAAAAAAAACTGAATTTTGAAGCATGACATGTTGGGTATCAATTTACTCGGCGTAACATTATCAAAAAATAAAACTGAGCCAACTTTACCGTTGTCTTATTTTTTTCATTCAAAAAACTTTTTTTCGAAAAAAATTACACTTGTGAGACCACTACACAAATACACTGTCACAAAGTATTGCAACACCCGCCATTTATGATTTTAACTTGTAAACACCAAGTCTGAAAAAAAGGCCCGGTCCTTAAGTAGTTAAAGTATATAGCCATTGGCTCCCACTTCTGTCAATCACAGCCAGTGAGTCAATGAGGAGAGAGCGGGGCTCGGGAGCGAGCACGCACCAGTACCCCCTACAGTAAGCGGCTTGCTATTGGGGACACTGGTCAAGGGGGAAGGGCTGCCCTGTGCAAAACCATTACCCTTTAACCATACCCAGAAAAACAGTGTCAATATCAAGCAGTTTAAGAGCTCATTTACACTAGCTGCAGCCCCTGCCACCTCTTTAAAAAGCGATCCCTGGTGGCTCACCTTTCAAAGGGCAACTGACAGGTGGCTGGGAGGTGACATCCTTATCACCACCTGTTTTAGCCCTGAAAAGCCCACACCGCCGTACTGCAACCGCATGCAAAAGAACACAGTTTGGGAGCGGCCCATTTCCCTTGAATGTTTTGGATTCAGCAGCAGTACTGCTCTCCGGACAATGTATATAATGGTTTACTGCAGCATGTGTACAACCCCTTCTACCTGCAATGTTGGGTTAAAAGGGGTGGTCGGGGGGCAAAAAAAAAAAAAAAAAAAAAAACTGCGGCTCAACTGCCTATTTTTACTGCCACATGGCCACAAATGTGAACGAGCACTTAGGCTGGCTGTACACAAGAATGTTTTCTTAACTCTGTATTCATTACTAAAAAGTGCTTGGACACACACCTGCAGGATACAGAACTGCTTCTGTCACATGTCCTTTCCCAAAACTAAACGTTCGCACTAATAACCTAAAATGAAAAAAGAAAAATGGTCGCTCAAAGCAAGGACTGCCTTTGCAGTACATATATAAATGGGCCTCCATTCACATGAAAACTTACATTTCTCAGACCCACAAGATATCTGTAACCTAAGCAAATTTTGATCATTCTCCAGTTCTTTCTGGAAAGAGGATGACTCAAGCCTTAGATATAAACATGATGTGCGTGGGAGAAATCACCAGCAATAACAGATACACCATGTACACGACTGAGCACACATGCCAAAAGGATCTCAAAATAATGCACACACATCAATTTTATACAAACACATACACACACAGCTACTGACAGGTAAAGCAAACATTATCTTGTTTCAACTGCATCTAATAGTGGGTGGAATATTTTAGGCAGCAAGTAAACATGTTGTCCATGAAGTTGATGTGTTGAAAGAAAAAAAATATATATATAAATAAAAGAAACGCAGTTTGTTGCATATGGGGGGGGGGGGGTGCATAGCCACAGAGCAGTCAAGGTGGCCAAGCTGACCTGTGTCCCCAGCCAAAAATCTCCTACAAAAGGACACGCGAGCATCAGAACTGGACCACTGAGCAATGGCTGAATCACATTTTCCTTTTATATCAAGTGGATGGTCAGGTGTGACGCTTAGATGGGACAAAGATTGCACCAGGATGCAGTATGGGAGGAAGGGAAACCGGCAGAGGCAGTGTGATGCTTTGGGCAATGTTCTGCTAGGATCCTGACATTCATGTGGATGTTACTTTGACACGTACTACCTATCTAAACATTGTTGCTGACCAAGTACACCCCTTCATGGAAATGGTACTCTATGATAGCGGTGGCCTATTTCAGGATAATGTGCCCTGCCACACTACAAAAATAATCTGAGTAACACAGCAACACGCTCAAGGTGTTGACTCGGCCTCCAAATCCTCTAGATCACATCCATCGAGCATCTGTGGGATGTGCAGGAGAAACATTAAAAAAAGTCCAATACATGGAGGCCCACCTGTAACTTACAGAGCTTGGATCCGCTGCCGACGGCTTGGTGCCAGATACCAGAGCATAACATCAGAGGTCTGGTGGCGCCCATGCCGCAACAGGTCAGGGCTGTTTTGGCGTCCACTTAAGGGGACCTACTCAATTTTCTGGTTGATTGTGTGTTTTTATTTATACACCAAACACCATCACAAATTTCCTAGGGAAAAAAGTTACTTTCAATAACTGCCAGTAAAAATAAATGTGAAGCGAAAAAGTTTAAGGCCAAATTCACACCTGGGCATTTTGGGATTGCTGCAGTTCTGCCCGTGATCTCAAAATGCACTACAATAGCAAAATGCAGGTTCAGGTGCCATTATTTTCAATGGCACCTAAATTGCGGGGTGGTTTTGCAGCGATTTATTGCATGGCAAATCGCATCTTGTGAAGCCCAAAATAAGCTCCTGCTCCTTTTTGGGAGATAAGCTTCACACAATGTGATTTGTCGCGATTACCGCAGAGAGAAAAAAAATATATAATCGCACAACAATCATGGCAAAACCACACCACGTTTTAGGTGCCATTTAAAATAATGCCACCTGAACCTGCGTTTTTAGTGCATTTTGGAGATCGCAAGCAGAATTACAGCGATTCTGCCATGATCCCAAAATACCCAGGTGTGAATGGGGCCTAAACAGAATACTTGGACTTTTTTTAAACAGAAATGCCTAAAAGCACTTATTTTTGCCATCCTGTAAACCAGAAACAGTTGACAGCAGGCTATATTCCGCTATTCCAGGCTTTAGAAAGATCACAACAATTCTGTTGGGATCCACCTAGCAGCCTTCTCCTCTCAGCATGCAGCTGAGAGCCAGCTGCATCCGCCCCCTTCCGTGCCCAGCACTCCAATGAGTGCTGAAGGAGCAGACTGGAGAGCGGTAATTCAGTCACTGCTTTCCACTTTGAGACTGAGAACTGAGCAATCAGGGGTCATGTGATCACTCAGACGTCAGTCTTGGAGCTTTCGCAGCACAGCTACAGCATTATACACACACACACACACACACACACACACACACACAGTAAAACATTAAACCCCTCACCATTTTTCTAGGTGAAAATATTTCTAGAGGTGCTATTGACATGAATTTTTCATCAAGTCAGTAAAAATCCATACAAAGAAACCAAAACAAATAAGTTCAGAAATAAAGTTATATGTAATGAAATGGAACGACACAGGGAAAAAGTATTGAAAACATGAAGAAAGGGGAGAAAGGGGAGGTGCAAAAAAAAGGCATGGGAAGCCAAGACATCAGCTGAAATCTATCAATAATTAGAAAGCGATCCTGCCCCTTGTCAGTGCAAATTAATATCGGCTGGCATATAAAAAGGTGTCTCATTACCAAGGTGTCACACAAGAAACATCACATGATGAGTAAAAGCAAATAGCTCTCTCAAGACCTTTGCAACCTTATTGTTGGAAACCATACTGATGGCATTGGTTACAAAAGGGATTTCTAAACTTCTGAATGATCTAGTGAGCACTGTAGGGGCCATAATCCAGAAGTAGAAAGAAAATAATTTCACCAAAAACTAGCCACAACCAGGTGCAAAATTTCTGACATAGGAGTGAAAACAATCAGAAGAGTTGTCCAAGAGCCAAGGACCAATTGTGGGGAGCTTCAGAAAGACCTGAAATTAGCAGGTACAATTGTTTCAAAGAAAAAACAATAAGTGATGCACTCAATTGCCATGGCCTATATGCACGCTCACCATGAAAGACTCCATTGCTGAGGAAAAAGCATGTTGAAGCGTGTTTAAAGTTTGCTGAACAACATTTAGACAAGCCTGCGAAATACTGGGAAAATATAGTCTGGTCAGATGAGACCAAAATTGAACTCTTTGGATGCCCTAATAAAACACACCATGTTTGGAGGTCAAATGGCACTGCACATAACCCCAAAAACACTCCTATACCAACAGTGACGTTTGGGAGGTGGGATCATCATGGTGTGGGGCTGTTTATCGGCATACGGTACTGGCAAACTTCATGTCATGGAAGGAAAGATGAATGGAAAAAATGTACCAAGATATCCTTGATAAAAATCTGCTGCCATCTGCCAGGATGATGAAGATGAAACAAGGGTGGACATTTCAGCAAGACAACGATCCCAAATACAAAGCCAAGGAAAACCAATTGGTTTTAAATAAAATAACTATCTATATATCAAACCCCAAACAAAAAAAAAAAAAAAAAAAGGAGCATATCGTAGCTTTACAAGTAAAACCTAATATTTCAAAGGAGTGAGACCTAAAAAGGTTTTAGGCTTCATGTACACTGCTGCTGGTAAACAGACATTTAGGAGCAGTTGGGTGTTTTTTTCAGCTGCCCCTGAACTCTCCCATCTTATCAGTACATGTACACAGGGTCGTTTATAGTCTTTTTTTTTTGAAAAAAAAGTGTTTTATTGAGACAAAAGTGCATACAGGTATTACAAGACATTCTTGTGTTTACATCCACATGATATAATATAGCATTGTATTATGTAATTATCTAGATTCAACTTGTATTATATTCATTTTAGTTTCCTCTTTGGGGTCAGTGCATGGAAACAATAACCACGTACATGAGGGTTAATACAACTTATAATAAAGATATACCGCATATACTCGAGTATAAGTCAAATTTTTCAGCACATTTTTTTGTGCTGAAAGTGCCCCCCTCGACTTATACTCGAGTCAAGCACTTTTCTGCAGCAAAAAATTTCATTTTCCGAACCGACTTTGGGGCCCCGTATAAACCCAGTGGAACTGGTACCACAACATATCCAAAGCTGGGGTTCCTAGCACCAAGTGGCCCTGAGATACGGGGCCCCAAAATCGGTTCGGAAAATGTCATTCTCTGCTGCAGAAAAGTGCTTGACATTTTCTGAACTGATTTTTGGGGCCCTGTATCTCGGGGCCACTTGGTGCTAGAAACCCCAGCTTTAAAAATTTTATGGTGCCAGTTCCACTGGGTTTGCACACCAAATTTGGGGTTCTTAGCACTAAGTGGCCCTGAGATACGGGGCCCCAAATTCGGTCAACTGTGTCCGTCTGCAGCAATGTCATTTCGGGACCCTTTGGGTTCAGAGACCCCAAATTTTGGCTGCAGCTAGGGGGCATCTAGGAACCCTTAACTACCAAGTTTGAAGTTCAGGGGACCTATGGCTGCAAATGGGCACAGTGATGCTGCAAATGGGCATTGTTGACCCTCTTTTCCACTTCCAGTAGCTGTGCATTTCTCACCCTCGTCTTATACTCGGGTCAATAAGTTTTTCCCATTTTTTTGTGGTAAATTAGGGCCTCGACTTATACTCGGAACGACTTATACTCGAGTATATACGGTACATCAGTTATGAGCATGTTTCTGAGTCTTGTGTCCATCAATCCCAGATCTTGTTGAATTTATCTGGACAGCCTCTGTTAATGTATAGAAACATTTTGTAGGGAAGAGTTACGTTTATGTCTGCTCTCCACTCCCCAAAGTCTGGGGGCGTCTGTCTCATCCATTTTCTGGCTATTTTCCTTCCAGAGAAAAGAGTTGCCCAAGCAAACATTGTTTTGGGTCCATCGTTACAGGAGAGCCCATGTTATCATGCAGAAAGGTTACGATTTGTTTCCATAATCCCTGGATTCGTGGACAGGACCAAATAAATAAGGTGAAAGAATGTACCAGTTGTGGAGTAGCACATTGGACATTTAGCAGATTGGTTCTTGTTGTATCTGGCTACTCTGAGCGGGGTTAGGTATGCTCTGTGTAGTACATATATTTGTGATAATCTGTCTGAGAGTTTGGGCGATACTTCTTTACAGGACTCTAGCGCTTCCTCCCATTCCTCATTCTCCATCTTTCCCACATCTCCCTCCCAGCACGGTTTAAGTGCGTACGCTACTCTAGCAGATATTGGTGCATTAAGCATATTATAGAAGCAAGATATTAATTTTTTTGGGTCCGTGTCTTTTATAATTGCTATTATGTGGTTGGGCGTGGGATTGTGAAAATTGTGACCGGGTTGCGTGTCGCAATTGAAAAGAATCTAAAGAGCATATTGTGTTGTAGTGTAAATTCTTCTTTAAGGGTGTTAAAGTCTTTGAGGGTTCCATTTGATATTATGTGATGTAGATAAAATATACCCTGTCTGATCCAAATCCCTGGATCCTGTATGTGGTGAAACTCTTGGAGGTCTCTGTTGTGCCATAAGGGAGTGTGATCGTTGTGTGAAGGGATATCCAATTTACAATTGGCAAGCTCCCAAATGCATCTGTAGTGATAAAGTAAAGACTTCTTGTCTTCTCTTCCCTCCGTGGACTTTGTGCCCATAGTTATAGAATAGATCGGATCTGTAGTTTGTTGTGCCCATTTTGGACAAAGCAGAAGCAAAAACCTTTCACCATCTGCCTTATCCACATGGAACAGTTGAGACAACTGGGAGGCAATGTAATAGTGATTAAAGTCTGGGAGTGCTGTACCTCCCATGTCTGTCGGGTTTTTGAGGGCTTGCCATGATATCTTATGTCTATTGTTCCCCCAAACAAAGGGTTTAAGAAGGGCCTCAATTGTCTTAAAATATTTTAAGGGTATATATGTCGGGGTATGCCAAAGTATATATATAGCATTTTGGGGAGTAGTACCATCTTTATTAGATTAATGCGACCCCATACTCCCAAAGGTAGACGGGTCCACACTTTAATTTTGGTTCTAATAAGTGAGAATATTGGCTTAATATTTAAAGTTATGTAGTCTGATGGGGTTCTGGAAATGTATATCCCTAAATATTTGATCGTATCTGCTCTTTGTAGTGGTAGTTCAGCTTGGGATTCTGTAAGCGGAAAGCTATCAATTGGCAAGATTTGGGATTTCTCCCAATTAATCTTGAGTCCAGAGAATTTCCCGAATTGTTCGATAATCTGGAGAGCATTGTAAAGAGATTGGCCAGGGTCGGCTAGATATAATAGTGTGTCGTCAGCATACATGCTGATTTTTTCAGTGAGTATTCCAAACCTTAGTCCTTCGATCTTTGGGTCTGCCCGGATAGATATGGCGAGCGGCTCCGCTGCCAACGCATATAGTAGTGGGGAGAGAGGGCAGCCCTGTCTTGTGCCTCTGCCGAGGTCAAACTGAGACGACCATCCATTCGCCACCACCTTGGCTGTGGGGTGTTGATACAGTAATTGGACCCATTTGATAAAGTTGGGGCCAAATCCATACCTCCCCACAGATATTTCCACTCTACTGAATCAAATGCTTTGGCCATGTCTAGAGTCACCACCAATCGCGTGCCAACATTTTCATGTGTAGCTTGTAGGTTACTGAATAGTTTTCTGAGGTTGAATGAAGTGTTACAGTACGGCATGAATCCCGCCTGGTCTGGGTGTATGATGGATAGTATGACCTGGTTTAATCTAATGGAAAGTGTCTTGGCCAAGGTTTTAATATCAACTTGTAGTAGTGATATGGGGCGGTATGATTCTGGGAGACCTGGATCTTTGCCTGGTTTAGGTATTAAAATTATGGTGGCTTCTCTCATGGATATTGGCAGGGTGAAAGTTCTAAACATTTCATTATATAGGTTTAGCAATTTGGGGGTGATCACTTCACTGTATTGTGAGTAAAACTCAATAGGTAAGCCATCTGAGCCTGGGGACTTGGATCTGGCAAAACTAGCTATCGCCGTCGTGATCTCCTCCACCGTTAGAGGGGCTTCCAGAAGGCGGACCTGCTCCTCAGTAAGCCGGGGAAACGCAACCCCATCCAGAAAGCAATCCATATCAGTGGACTCCTCTCGTACTGTGGATGTGTACAGGTCTCTAAAGAATTCCCCAAACCTAGACGACACTGTTGGAGGATCTGAGATTTTTTGTCCATCCAGGCCGTTTATAGTCTTTCTAGGAAGTTGAGTTCAGAAGCATTTTTTTGAAAAAAACAAACAAAAAAAAAAAAAAAAACACGCTTCTAAAACGCAAACGCAGCAACAGACAATTTTAAACGTGGGTTACTATCTGTCGAGTTCGATCGTTCAGGAGAGGTTTTAAAACGTCCTGTGTACATTAAGCCTTAGACTGTACAATATATTCTCAAGCAGAGACTGAAAAGCAGCTACAGCAGTCCACAACTGCTTGTCAAATTCTTCTGTGCTGGGCTTGCACATACAAGAAACACTGCCCATTCAATCCTATGAAGAATTTGTATGCCAAATAAGCTCAGGATTGAGTGGAAGGCATGTGTAGGCCCATCACAATTACACAAAGGCTCTATGCTCTTTGTGCACTTATTGTGTGGGGCTCAGAGCCCCTGCAGCTACCGTTTTTGGCACTTACAAAAATATTTTTGCTTCTGTCCGACAGCTTTTTTTTCACACTTTTGACATATACATCCACTGAATATATGTGTGGCCCCTTGGTGCAGGCAGAGCCCACACTCGATAGTCCCTACATCAAAAAGTTGACTACCACTGCTCTATGCATTTAAAAGCAGCAGTAAACCCAAAAGAATAAACTTGCACCTACAGGTAATCTTATAATCAGCTGCAGCCATCGATGTCACAGGTGCATGTGCAGAGCTTTGAATTCACAGCACACCGAGTGTGCCCTGATTGCAGAGAACAGTGCCACAATGGTGACCCATGCATATAAAAAAAGGAAAGATGTAGGCGCAACCACGTCAGAGCACCTCACAACCTATAAGTCGAGTCCATAGCAGACAATGCACCATAGTGAAGTGATGAAGTGTCCAATCGTGCCAGAACACAGAAACGGCCACTAATGGATGAAGGGTATCCAAAAGAACTGGCAGGGATGATATTGATCCATAGGCGAGATCGACATCAATAATACTCAGCATCAATGGACAAGTAAAAGATGAGTACTCTTACCGAATCTGGTGGACTCCCCTGTCAGCGACATGGAGTCAACAAGGCAATGAGCGCAACCGGGCAGATGGAGGGATATCCCATCAGATGAAACTTGCGAGATAGACTCAACCGGACATCCAGGGGTCATCAAGGCAGGTCATCACAGTTGGAACTCCGGATCAAAATCTTGGAGGCAAGATATGCCACAGATGGCCCACATTGGACAATCGCTCTCATTCAGGCAGTATGTGAAAAAGAAAAATTAAAAACTTCCGCATGTGCAGGTAAAAAAGGGTTTTTATTTCTAAAAAGCCAAACAAGTAAAAAATGTGATCACTTTAAAAACAAAGGCAGCATGGAGAAGGGGTAACACGCCTCGAAACTTATTGGATCCATGATACTTTCCAATTGGATTGAACGTGGAGTGGGACCTCAACTCTTTCACGAATCAATCTTAGAGATTGTCTCTGCTTATTTTTATTTTCTATTTTGATGCTGCTCCGTTTCAACACCGGACAAGTTCCTTATTTCTTTGGAGTTCCCTGTGTTGTTTTGGGCTTTTCACTGTGGAGCTCTTTATGGAGGGGGCTCCGCGGAGTGGAGCCCTGAAGAACATGTGGAACATTCTTTATATTTATTTACTTATTTAGAGATTTTTCCTCCTCATTATATTTATCATTTTTATTTTTTTAGCAACATTTACTTTTGGTATTACACCCATATATTTAATGTCTGCCGTTTCACATGTCTTTATAAGTTTTACACCATGGAATCGCTTTGTTTTGTGGATTTTTATCTTACACGAAGAGGACCTTGTTGTTACCTTTAGAGTCCGTTTCTGCTATGGTGGACATGTGTGTTTTTGCCTTATTATACAGAAGTTCTTTTCTAGGGACCTAGAGCGGTGCTGTGTCTATTGGCTTTTACCGTTCGGGATGCTCCTGTGTGACCGTGGTGATGTTTCTCGCTGAGATCGCGAGATTTCTCTTCCCCGCAGTCACGTGACTTGGGAATGACGTTCGGCGGGCTTTCCAGCGCGACGTCATATACCTTTGTTTGACACGCGGGCGGATGGCCATGCAGACTGCTCATTTCCAGTCTGCCAGTGCATTGGACGTCTGGCCCGCCTGTCACTCCTACTCTTCAGCTATTTGCTCATTTGACTATATGATAAACCTCCCAATCAGGTGATTGACTTTGGTCCAATGATATTCAATTTGGCTCTTCCTCCTTATTGGTTTTGTACTTCTTGTTTATTTATAAATATTAGCAGCGTGGAGTGGGTTGTCCATGCCCCAGTTGAAGACCATTAGGTCGAAACGCGTCAAAAAAAAAAAAAAGGGCGGTTACCCCTTCTCCATGCTGCCTTTGTTTTTAAAGTGATCACATTTTTTACTTGTTTGGTTTTTTAGAAATAAAAACCCTTTTTTACCTGCACTATGCAAAAGTTTTTCTTTTCACATACTGCCTGGATGAGAGCGATTGTCCAATGTGGGCCATCTGTGGCATATCTTGCCTCCAAGATTTTGATCCCGAGGTCCAACTGTGATGACCTGCCTTGATGCCCCCTGGATGTCCGGTTGAGTTCATCTCGCCAGTTTCATCTTCTGGGATATCCCTACATCTGCCCGGTTGGGCTCATTGCCTTGTCGACTCCATGTCGCTGACAGGGGAGTCCACCAGATTCGGTAAGAGTACCCATCTTTTACTTATCCATTGATGCTGAGTATTATTGATGTCGATCTCACCTACGGATCAGTATCATCCTTGCCAGTTCTTTTGGATACCCTTCATCCATGAGTGGCCGTTTCTGTGTTCTGGCACGATTGAACACTTCATCACTTCACTGTTTTTGGTTTAGACTTTATGATTTGATATACAATATCACTTACCATCTAGTTTAAGGACTTATGGACTTGATTTTACCCTTGTTCATTATTATTTAATATTCACTTATTTACCTAGCGCTACCTTTTTTCACCTCCTAATCCAATGAGCAGAAGCAGGCTCGTTAATAATAATCAGACAAAAAGGTAGGGAAAAGTGCCTCTAAGTGCAGACTGTAAAATCAAAAATGGCCACTCAGATCTTGTACATGAATAGGCTCATCACTATACAGATTCCAGGACATAGAGGGTTATACCTGCCAAGGTCTCCTGCCACAGTGGTGTGAAGAAGCCAGGTCGGAATCCTCCAAGATGGCACCAGGGTTGCCAATTTCAGTCTGCATGTCTGTAATGGACATTCACAGACAGATGCAAAAATTACAGATTTAAACACACAGTTCGTAAATTTACCAAAGGTTGGCAATCCTGGATGGCGCTGGATCGCAGCAACTGTGGGATGAAGCCCCCGGGAAGGGAAGGAAAGAAAGAAAGTTACAGGGCCATAAGTAGTTGTTGTGTAAGGATTCTTTTTGCAGAAGAATATTTAGTGCCACTCCAACAGAAAGATTTTCCTCATCTTCAGGTGAAATTCTGTTTTGCTCCTGGCATTTTCACTTTTTCTTCCCAAACTGCAATTTAAAGCGGAGTTCCAGTCATTTGTGTGTTTATTTAAAGTCAGCATCTACAAAAAGTGTAGCTGCGGACTTAAAAAAAAAAACAAAACACACTTACCTGTCCCACGGTCCAGCGGTGCACTCACCCCAGCAGTTTTCTTCCTCTCCTCCCTCGGAGGCGCAGGCATATCTACTATGGGCACCCCAGCTGTGACAGCTTGCGGCTTCACAGCCGGATGATCGGTCGCCTTAGGCGACGGAACGGAAGTGGCTGCAGGTACCTGTAAAAATTCACCCCCACCAAAAGCTAAGTTTCACCATTAGGAGCCCTTAAAGCGGAAGTTTCACTTTTGGGTGGAACTCCGCTTTAAGTACACTGGAGAGTTTGTGGAAAAGGAGAACACGAGAATGATATATGTCTCCATAAACACTCACAGAAACAGGGATGGATGCTGTGCATTAGGTCCTACAATTGCTTAACTCAGAAGTAAAATATATCTATCTATCTATCTGCAACTAACGATTATTTTCATAATCGATTAGTTGGCCGATTGTTTCGATTAATCGGTTAATAACCTTAGAAAAAAAGTGTGGTGTATAATTTAGTTAATATGTAAAGTTTTTTTTTTTTTTTTTAATTTTAAATTAAAAAATGTATTCTTAAATATCTCTATGCAGTGGTATATATAAATAACCAACTATATGGTTGGGGAGCAAAATATCTAATCCACTCTGAGAATAACAGACAGAAGAGATATACTGTATATACTATTAGAGGAGATATACTGACTATATTGATCCAAGTGGCCAGCATAAGGCTCGGTACACACCCATGCAGTTTGCTTTTGATCTGTTTCTGCAGTGCTTTTTGCTGTGCGTTTTGATTTTTGCACACGTGATTTTGCTGCGATTTGCATTTTTGCAATTTTTTGTGGCCAGTTTGTTGTTGTGCGGATTAAAAAAACACAAATTGCTGCAAAAACGCATTACATGCTTTTCTGCAGCTTCTCCATTGAAGTATATTCAAAAAAGCACCGTTTTGCATTAAAAGTCCTTGACCCTTTCCAAATACGCAGCGGCTGAAAAAGTATAGCTGTGAAGGTGTCCCATAGGAAACCATGTAAATGAACTGTAGTGCGTTTCTGCAAAAAGCACCAAAAAACACAAAGATGTGAACCAGGTCTAAGATGTTTAGTAACATAATGGGGTTAAAAAAAATAAAATTAGCCCTTTATAGTACAAAAAAAAGCAGATAATCACTACTGTAAGGGGTTCATTTTTTTTTTTTTTTACTGTAGAACTGTTAAAGTAATATTTACAGTAGCGATTATTTGCTCTTTTTGTACTATAAAGGACTCATTTTAGTTTTTTTTTTTAACCCCATTATGTTACTGG
The DNA here is from genome assembly GCA_037952835.1 of Lithobates septentrionalis. Classification (NCBI taxonomy): domain Eukaryota; kingdom Metazoa; phylum Chordata; class Amphibia; order Anura; family Ranidae; genus Lithobates; species Lithobates septentrionalis. The sequence goes on along the minus strand of JBBDGP010001638.1, from coordinate 503,841 downwards.
CCAATTAAAGCGATTATGAAAATAGTAAATCGATTAATTTCATAATCGATTAGTTGACGATCAATCGATTAGTTGTTTCAGCCCTACTTGGCACTTTTTGGATTGGAGCACTTCAGTCACTTTATATGGACTTTTATGTTTAGTATTAATCAATTGTTTTTTATTTTCACTTATATTGTGTTTGCTAGCTCTGTATTATATAGATTTGCATTTTTTCAAGTGATTAGCACCTTGTGTACAGCAGCTGCATTTGTCATCATAAGTTTTTTCACTTTATGATAATTTTGTACACCATCAGCGCAAGTATATATATTTAGAATATATTCACAGTGTCCATATAGACACTCAGTTCATCCAAGATCCCTTCCTGCCACCACACCAGTCAGTGCAGCCGCCAAGGTGGTCTGTAGCAGGGTAGACAGAGCCTGGTGAGGATTCAGACACTAGGAACTAGTCCCCCAGCTTCCCAGCTAGGCTCCATATCAGCATTACGGGTCGCTAGTTTCCTTCTGAATGTGAATTGGTGCCATTAAAAAAGAAACTACCTGAAAACGGATGTACATTTTGGTAAAACTACTGTAACTGGTGGCAGAACTATTTAAAGGACCATGCTTAAAGAAAAGTGAAGCAAACGCTTTACTAAGCTCTCTGCCTAATTGTCCTTTAAACCTGAATTGCATAGGGTGGCCATAGTGGTCCTCACACTAGTTGAAAAACTTCCATACACACAAGCTTGGTCCTTTTATTACAGAGCAAAGGAAAGCATCAGTTACTGAATATGCACTACTGTCTCCCTCAGGCAAGGATTGCAGCATCTCCTTACACCAAGATGACTTGTTCAAGGACAGTCAAGTATCTCTCTGCGTGTTTCTCAAGAAGATAGAGGCCCCTTGATTCTCTGTCCTTAGTTAAACACCAGTCACTTAACATACATTATTTTCAGCTTATGATTAACTAGTAGGAGACAAGTTGGAACAGAAGTATACACTAAATCTTTTCTAGTAACACATTAAGACAAAGCAAAACAATGTAACAACCGGGGTATAGCATATTACAGATAACTTTGCAGCCAGAGTGCACTGGCCAGTGTTCATTAACCAACTATATTTTGAAGGATTTGCCAACAATCTCCAGTCCAGGAATTAAAAATGCGTCCAGTATAAAAGAAAATGCTTGCACTGGCCACACATACCCTCCACAATCTGATTCTGATCAATTATTTATTGCAGGTATTTATATACTGCCGAAAAGTTACACAGCACTTTACATATATTGTACATTCACATCTGTCCCTGCTCTCAACGAGCTTGTAATTCAATGTCTCCATCTCAAATGCATACATATACAGTACAATGGACAATTTTGACAAAATGCTATTAAACAACCAGCATGTCTTTGGAGTGTGGGAGGCAACCAGAGTACCCAGGGGAAACCCACACAGGAACAGGGAGAATATGCAAACTCCGGCAGGTAGTGTTGTGGTTGGGATTAGAGTTGCCATGCACAGGTGCTAACCACCTAAAGGGATATTAAAAGCTGTTATTTTTAAACAAAAAAAAAAAATCATCTAACATGTTATACTTACCTACTCTGTTGCAGCGGTTCTGCACAGAGCAGCCCTGATCCTCTTCTCAGGTCCCCCACTGGCGCTCCTGGCCCCTCCCTCCTGCCCCCAGAGCACGCCGCTTGCTATAGTGGCACCTGAGCAGGCTCACTCCCAAGCCACTGCTCTGTCTGTCCATTCATTTTCAATATGAGACTAGCATACAAAAAAAGAAAAACAAATGATCTGCTTAAAGTGGTTGTAAAGGCAGAAAGTTTTTTTATCCTAAAGCATTAAGATAAAAAGTCTTCTGTGTGCAGCAGCCCCCCTAATACTTACCTGAGGTCCATCTAGATCCAGCGAAGTTGCATGAGACACTCAGCTGTCTGGGACCCTCCCTCCTCACTGGACACAGAGAGCTCCGGCTTGGGTCGGGTGCCCCCATAGCAAGCTGCTTGCTGTGGGGGCACTAAACAGAAGAGAGGGGGCAGGAGCACCGAAGAGGGACATGAGAAGAAGAGGATCTGAGCTGCTCTGTGCAAAACCATAGACTTTTTTTTTTTTGGGTAAAAAAAAAAAAAAAAAAAAAAAACAAACATGAGACTTTAGTATCACTTTAAGGGAGCACATGTACAAGTACCTCTAATCGAACAAGAACATTCTTAAATAAAAGGTTTTTCAACATAACCTGGGCTTCTGTGTAAAGATCCTACAGGTATCTTACAATGTGCCTGCAGCACAAGTGCCTGGTTCTGTTGGGTCAGCACTTCATAAGTGAAGCTTTCACTTCTATCCTGAAGAACGTGCAGATTAAAAACTGGGAAAATGATCAGAAGTGCTGCTAATACACAGACGTGAGGGTACAAAGGAAGCTACATGTTTACATAAAAGGTATATATAGAAAGATACAGATAAAAATAATCAAAGATCTGCAAGTTACCAATTATCGTCTTCAGTGAATGCCAAGTTTGCTTTACTAACTCTTCTTTATTACAATAACTCATTTTTAAAGTGGTTCTAAAGCAAAAACGTTTTTTAAATAAAAGACAAGCAAGCATATACTTACCTACACAGAGCAGTCCCAATCCTCTTCTTCTGGGGTCCCCCACCAGCACTCCAGATCCCTCCTGTTCATCGGGTGCCCCCAAAGAAAGACGATTTCCCTGGGGGCATCCGTGCGTGCTCACTTGCGAGCCCCGCTGCTGCGTCCATCGTCACAGACAGCGGGACTCAGCCCCGCCCCCTGCTCTTGTGTCACGGGATTTAATTGACAGAAGCGGGAGCCAATGAGGAGAGAGACTAGGGGGCAGCTGCAGCACAGAAGGTTTTCCACCTTAAAGGGCAAGTAAGTTCACCTTTACAGAAATATCTGTAAGGTGAACTTACACAGGAAGCCCTTTTAAAGTGAAAAATAAATAAAATATCCCCGATCACCACCACCAGAGTAGTACAGTGTCACTATGACCAGTGCAGTACAGCGTCATCATATAACTGGTGTGATGGTGATCAGGGACACTGGTGACAGTACAAAAAAAAAAAGTTTTGTTTTTTTTTTAATATTTATTTTTTATAATTGTTATTTTTTTTTTTTACATACTTTAGACCAGGGCAATATAATAGTAACATTGTACTACTCTGTGGTAGTGATCCGTTTATTTTATTTTTATTTTTTTTTACACATTATATACTTGCTAAGAGCAAAGAATTTCATTGCTATAAGCAGGCATTTTACTGAATGAAATCAATTCCGTTTTGTTGTGATCAGCTGTGATTGGCCACAGCTGATCAGATGGCACAGATGGGCTTGTGACTGGACCAGTCTGTACCATGTGATCGCTGTGACCAATCACAGCTAGCAGCACAATCGTACAGCATATATGGCTTCAAAGGAAGCCATCTATGCTGTACAATTGTCATGTGACCCACTGTCATTGGTTACAGCCATCACATGGTATTGGGCCGCTACAGTGATCAGCTGTGTCTGGCGGACACAGCCAGTGACAGAACGAACCTCAGCATGGCTCCGTGGGTGCATGCGAGACGCGATCCGGTAGGATGTAATATGACATCCACCCATATCGGTGAGAGTCCTTCCCAACTGTCATTTTGATATAGGCTGGACAGTAACAGCTGGACATACTGTCAACAATCACACCAGTATATCAGGTATCACTGCTACATATACATACATACATACATACACATATACATACACACACATACACCGTATTTAATCGGCGTATGACACACACTTTTTTTCCCCTTAAAATCAGGGGAAAAATCGCGGGTGCGTGTTATACGCCGATCCCCCGCTGACTGAGTGGAGCGATCGCCGACCGCGATTTGAAAATGGCGCCGCCGGCGCCGAAATACACAGAGCCGGTCCTCGGCTCTTCTCGGCCACTTTCGGCTTCACTCGAGAGCCGCCCGAACCTAGCCGAGTGTACTCGGCTAGCTCCGCTCACAGTCACGCCCAGTCCCGCCCTATGATGGACACAGGGACTGGGCACGACTGTGAGCAGAGCTAGGCGAACACACTCGGCTATCTGTATATGGGCGGCGCTCGGCCCCGCTCAGTCACGCCCATCCCGGGTGGCAGGGGCATTGCTAGGTGTACAAAAGATCTGGGGCTAGAGCCCATAGCAGCATAGTAAAGAAAGTCATATGCTTGGGCGGGCATACACATGTATATACAGTAATATACGTGAGTGTGTGAGTGTATATATATCCCCAGAGAGCCCCCCCTACATCAGAGTCCCCAGAGAGCCTCTCCCTTGCATCAGGATCCCCAGAGAACCCCCCACTTACATTAAGGTCCCCAGAGAGCCTCCCCCTTGCATCAGGGTCCCCAGAGAGCCTCTCCTCCCCTTGGGGACCCCTGCAGAGACTTGGGACTATAGCCCCAAAAGCCACCCCCTAGCGACGCCACTGCCGGGCGGGACTACGAGTGAAGCCGAAAGTGCCAGAAAGTGAACGAGAGCCGCTGAGAAGAGCCGAGGACCGGCTGTGTATTTCTGCGCTGGCGGCGCCATTTTCAAACTGCAGTGACACTGACATGTCACTGCAGTTTAACTGCAGCCTGGGCAAGGCTGCAAAAGGACACAGAAAAGCTTCAGATCGGCACTGGCAAAGCTGCAAGGCTGCAAATGGACACTGATAAGGCTGCAAATGACACCAAGGCTGCTGACTGCAAGGCTGCAAATGGCACTGGACAAGCATGCAGATGGACGCTGTGCAAGGCTGCATTGATGGGCATTTAAATGTAAGGTTTTTTTCCTTAAAACATTTTTTTCCTTATAATTCCCTTCTAAACTTGGGGTGCGTGTTAGACGCCGGCGCGTGTGTTATACGCCGATAAATACGATATCTATCTATATCCATCTATCTCTCCATACATACATATACTCTAAATTTCGCACAGACCAATTAAGATACCCTTATTGGGATTTTTTTTTTTAACCAAAGCTGAGTAGCAGGTCTTTTTTAATTTATATAGCGAAAAATAAGAAACCCAGTGGTGATTAAACATCACCAAAAAAAGCTCTATTTGTGTGAAAAAAAGTAAAAATTTCATTTGCGTACAGTGTTGTATGACTGCGCAATTGCCAAAGTAGCACAGTGCTGAATAGCAAAAAAAAAAAAAAAAAAAAAGTCTTAGTTATGAAGGGGGTAAAACCTTCCAGGAGGTCAAGTGGTTAAAGCCAGAATATCCAAACAGGAAAAAGTGATCTGGAAAGCAAAAATAAATAAATAAGTGGTTCATACTGCTCAGATCACTATTCTATACGCAGGGACGCAAGTGTAAACGAGGCCCAAATCCTAATACGTTTACATGTTTTTCCCCCCAAACTCTAATGTGCTTAAGGCCTCTTTCACACGAGGGATCCGTATGTCCGTTTTTCATCCTTCCGTTTTCGGATGAAAAACGGACATACATGTATCCCTATGGAGCGTCGGATGTCAGCGGTGACATGTCCGCTGACATCCGACCCGCTCCGATCCGAAAAGTGTAACGGAGGCAAACCTACTTTTCCATCCGTTTTCGGATCGGATGACGACGGACTCTATGGTCCATCATCATCCGATCCCCCATAGGGGAGAGCGGCGCTCTGACAGGTCCGTCGCTGCACAGTGTGCAGCGATGGACCTGTCATCTTCCTGCTCAGCGGGGATCGGCGGAGCGATCCCCGCTGAGCAAGCGGGTGTTAACGGGGTGGATCATCACTGATCCGCCCCGTGTGAAAGAGCCCTAGAATGTAATTTTTCATTACTTTTTTTTTTAGTTTTGGATAGCGTAACAAGGAGTCTGGTGTTTGTTGTGTGGTTGTTTGTCCCCCTGCTAGAGAGATTCACTCTATTTGTCCCAGTCCCCATTTTCGCTTGTACAAAAAGTAATAGAAAGCAAAAAGTTTTGCTGGATATACGCATTTATGTTTCTGCATGAAGCCTTTCACATTTAAATTAACAGAAACACATAAAAACACGACGACACATGCATGACATTTAATATGTATTAGAGCTGCACGATTAATCGTTAAAGAATCAAGATCACGATTCTACCTCCTCACGATCTTAAAACAGCATCTCCTCGATTCAGTGCAGAGAGCTCTCTGCTCACTGCTGACAAAACATCAAAAAGAAAAAAAAAAAAAAAAAAAAAAAAACCACAGGCAGCCTGCCAAGTTTATCACAAAAATGCTCAGGCGGCGATAAAGAGAAACATTGTAACATTTTGTTCTTTTAGATCAAATAGATAAACTTCGGTCTGTAAATGGAGCTCAGTTAAACCAAGACTAAAGCTGGATACACACTATACAATTTTCTTTAGGATTTTTTTGTTTAGCTTTACCAAAACCATATAATGAGGTCAAACCTAAACACTTTCAATTCGTATGCAGGCCCTTGCACTACATAGTTGAAGATAAATCTAAAGGAAATTCAACAACAAAAGTTGTATAATGTGTATCAAGCTTTAGACTTTTTCTAACACTTGTTGCTTACAAGTTAAAATCAGTATTTTTTGCTAGAAATATATATATATATATTTTCTGGGAGATGTTACACCGCGAGAATTGTGAACTTTAATCGTGATTCTCATTTTAGCCAGAATCGTGCAGCTTTAATATTACACACATATATGTGATGGAGGGATGCGTTGATAAAAAGATCAGCGATGGGGGGGGGGCGCGCCTTCTATAGAGATCAGCGATGGGGGGGGGCGCCTTCTATAGAGATCAGCGATGGGGGGGGCCGCCTTCTATAGAGATCAGCGATGGGGGGGGCGCCTTCTATAGAGATCAGCGATGGGGGGGGGCCGCCTTCTATAGAGATCAGCGATGGGGGGGGGGCGCCTTCTATAGAGATCAGCGATGGGGGGGGGCCGCCTTCTATAGAGATCAGCGATGGGGGGGGGCCGCCTTCTATAGAGATCAGCGATGGGGGGGGGCCGCCTTCTATAGAGATCAGCGATGGGGGGGGGCCGCCTTCTATAGAGATCAGCGATGGGGGGGGCCGCCTTCTATAGAGATCAGCGATGGGGGGGGGCCGCCTTCTATAGAGATCAGCGATGGGGGGGGGCCGCCTTCTATAGAGATCAGCGATGGGGGGGGGCCGCCTTCTATAGAGATCAGCGATGGGGGGGGGCCGCCTTCTATAGAGATCAGCGATGGGGGGGGGCCGCCTTCTATAGAGATCAGCGATGGGGGGGGGCCGCCTTCTATAGAGATCAGCGATGGGGGGGGGCCGCCTTCTATAGAGATCAGCGATGGGGGGGGGCCGCCTTCTATAGAGATCAGCGATGGGGGGGGGCCGCCTTCTATAGAGATCAGCGATGGGGGGGGCCGCCTTCTATAGAGATCAGCGATGGGGGGGAGCCGCCTTCTATAGAGATCAGCGATGGGGGGGAGCCGCCTTCTATAGAGATCAGCGATGGGGGGGAGCCGCCTTCTATAGAGATCAGCGAGGGGGGGGAGCCGCCTTCTATAGAGATCAGCGAGGGGGGGGAGCCGCCTTCTATAGAGATCAGCGATGGGGGGGAGCCGCCTTCTATAGAGATCAGCGATGGGGGGGAGCCGCCTTCTATAGAGATCAGCGATGGGGGGGAGCCGCCTTCTATAGAGATCAGCGATGGGGGGGAGCCGCCTTCTATAGAGATCAGCGATGGGGGGGAGCCGCCTTCTATAGAGATCAGCGATGGGGGGGAGCCGCCTTCTATAGAGATCAGCGATGGGGGGGAGCCGCCTTCTATAGAGATCAGCGATGGGGGGGAGCCGCCTTCTATAGAGATCAGCGATGGGGGGGAGCCGCCTTCTATAGAGATCAGCGATGGGGGGGAGCCGCCTTCTATAGAGATCAGCGATGGGGGGGAGCCGCCTTCTATAGAGATCAGCGATGGGGGGGAGCCGCCTTCTATAGAGATCAGCGATGGGGGGGAGCCGCCTTCTATAGAGATCAGCGATGGGGGGGAGCCGCCTTCTATAGAGATCAGCGATGGGGGGGAGCCGCCTTCTATAGAGATCAGCGATGGGGGGGAGCCGCCTTCTATAGAGATCAGCGATGGGGGGGAGCCGCCTTCTATAGAGATCAGCGATGGGGGGGAGCCGCCTTCTATAGAGATCAGCGATGGGGGGGAGCCGCCTTCTATAGAGATCAGCGATGGGGGGGAGCCGCCTTCTATAGAGATCAGCGATGGGGGGGAGCCGCCTTCTATAGAGATCAGCGATGGGGGGGAGCCGCCTTCTATAGAGATCAGCGATGGGGGGGAGCCGCCTTCTATAGAGATCAGCGATGGGGGGGAGCCGCCTTCTATAGAGATCAGCGATGGGGGGGAGCCGCCTTCTATAGAGATCAGCGATGGGGGGGAGCCGCCTTCTATAGAGATCAGCGATGGGGGGGAGCCGCCTTCTATAGAGATCAGCGATGGGGGGGAGCCGCCTTCTATAGAGATCAGCGATGGGGGGGAGCCGCCTTCTATAGAGATCAGCGATGGGGGGGAGCCGCCTTCTATAGAGATCAGCGATGGGGGGGAGCCGCCTTCTATAGAGATCAGCGATGGGGGGGAGCCGCCTTCTATAGAGATCAGCGATGGGGGGGAGCCGCCTTCTATAGAGATCAGCGATGGGGGGGAGCCGCCTTCTATAGAGATCAGCGATGGGGGGGAGCCGCCTTCTATAGAGATCAGCGATGGGGGGGAGCCGCCTTCTATAGAGATCAGCGATGGGGGGGAGCCGCCTTCTATAGAGATCAGCGATGGGGGGGAGCCGCCTTCTATAGAGATCAGCGATGGGGGGGAGCCGCCTTCTATAGAGATCAGCGATGGGGGGGAGCCGCCTTCTATAGAGATCAGCGATGGGGGGGAGCCGCCTTCTATAGAGATCAGCGATGGGGGGGAGCCGCCTTCTATAGAGATCAGCGATGGGGGGGAGCCGCCTTCTATAGAGATCAGCGATGGGGGGGAGCCGCCTTCTATAGAGATCAGCGATGGGGGGGAGCCGCCTTCTATAGAGATCAGCGATGGGGGGGAGCCGCCTTCTATAGAGATCAGCGATGGGGGGGAGCCGCCTTCTATAGAGATCAGCGATGGGGGGGAGCCGCCTTCTATAGAGATCAGCGATGGGGGGGAGCCGCCTTCTATAGAGATCAGCGATGGGGGGGAGCCGCCTTCTATAGAGATCAGCGATGGGGGGGAGCCGCCTTCTATAGAGATCAGCGATGGGGGGGAGCCGCCTTCTATAGAGATCAGCGATGGGGGGGAGCCGCCTTCTATAGAGATCAGCGATGGGGGGGAGCCGCCTTCTATAGAGATCAGCGATGGGGGGGAGCCGCCTTCTATAGAGATCAGCGATGGGGGGGAGCCGCCTTCTATAGAGATCAGCGATGGGGGGGAGCCGCCTTCTATAGAGATCAGCGATGGGGGGGAGCCGCCTTCTATAGAGATCAGCGATGGGGGGGAGCCGCCTTCTATAGAGATCAGCGATGGGGGGGAGCCGCCTTCTATAGAGATCAGCGATGGGGGGGAGCCGCCTTCTATAGAGATCAGCGATGGGGGGGAGCCGCCTTCTATAGAGATCAGCGATGGGGGGGAGCCGCCTTCTATAGAGATCAGCGATGGGGGGGAGCCGCCTTCTATAGAGATCAGCGATGGGGGGGAGCCGCCTTCTATAGAGATCAGCGATGGGGGGGGCCGCCTTCTATAGAGATCAGCGATGGGGGGGGCCGCCTTCTATAGAGATCAGCGATGGGAGAGGACGCCTTCTATAGAGATCAGCGATGGGAGAGGACGCCTTCTATAGAGATCAGCGATGGGAGAGGACGCCTTCTATAGAGATCAGCGATGGGGGGGGGGACCCCTTCTATAGAGATCAGCGATGGGGGGGGGGGGGGCGCCTTCTATAGAGATCAGCGATGGGGGGGGGGGGACGCCTTCTATAGAGATCAGCGATGGGGGGGGGGGGGGGACGCCTTCTATAGAGATCAGCGATGGGGGGGGGGGACGCCTTCTATAGAGATCAGCGATGGGGGGGGGGGGGGGACGCCTTCTATAGAGATCAGCGATGGGGGGGGGCCCTTCTATAGAGATCAGCGATGGGGGGGGCCCCTTCTATAGAGATCAGCGATGGGGGGGGACCCCTTCTATAGAGATCAGCGATGGGGGGGGACCCCTTCTATAGAGATCAGCGATGGGGGGGGACCCCTTCTATAGAGATCAGCGATGGGGGGGGACCCCTTCTATAGAGATCAGCGATGGGGGGGGACCCCTTCTATAGAGATCAGCGATGGGGGGGGACCCCTTCTATAGAGATCAGCGATGGGGGGGGACCCCTTCTATAGAGATCAGCGATGGGGGGGGACCCCTTCTATAGAGATCAGCGATGGGGGGGGACCCCTTCTATAGAGATCAGCGATGGGGGGGGACCCCTTCTATAGAGATCAGCGATGGGGGGGGACCCCTTCTATAGAGATCAGCGATGGGGGGGGACCCCTTCTATAGAGATCAGCGATGGGGGGGGGCCCCTTCTATAGAGATCAGCGATGGGGGGGGGAACCCCTTCTATAGAGATCAGCGATGGGGGGGGACCCCTTCTATAGAGATCAGCGATGGGGGGGGACCCCTTCTATAGAGATCAGCGATGGGGGGGGCGACTTCTATAGAGATCAGCGATGGGGGGGGCGACTTCTATAGAGATCAGCGATGGGGGGGGCGACTTCTATAGAGATCAGCGATGGGGGGGGCGACTTCTATAGAGATCAGCGATGGGGGGGGCGACTTCTATAGAGATCAGCGATGGGGGGGGCGACTTCTATAGAGATCAGCGATGGGGGGGGCGACTTCTATAGAGATCAGCGATGGGGGGGGGACGCCTTCTATAGAGATCAGCGATGGGGGGGGACGCCTTCTATAGAGATCAGCGATGGGGGGGGACGCCTTCTATAGAGATCAGCGATGGGGGGGGGGGCGCCTTCTATAGAGATCAGCGATGGGGGGGGGGGGGGACGCCTTCTATAGAGATCAGCGATGGGGGGGCGCCTTCTATAGAGATCAGTGATGGGGGGGGGGCGCCTTCTATAGAGATCAGTGATGGGGGGGGGGCGCCTTCTATAGAGATCAGTGATGGGGGGGGGGGGGGACGCCTTCTATAGAGATCAGTGATGGGCGCCTTCTATAGAGATCAGTGATGGGCGCCTTCTATAGAGATCAGTGATGGGGGGGGGGGGGGCGCTTTCTATAGAGATCAGCGATGAGGACAGTGTGGTTTATCTGTGGTGAGGGTGATGTAGATAGTGTAGGAAGTTGAGGTGTATGGAGAATATACAGTGATATGAAGAGAAATTCTGGTGATCAGACACTGAGCTATGAATAGTGAGTATCCCCCCTCCCCCTCCTCTCTATATAATGTTATGGGGTGGGGGTGTCACCATGCCTGCTGTGTACATTGTGCCCCCTCCCCTCATGCCCGCACTCACACGATCCACATGCCGGTGATGGTGAAGGCGGGTAGGGTGATGGGTAGGATGACCCAGCCGGGCATCTTGGACAGAGGCATCCGGAAGGCGCGGCGTGTCCCCGGCTGTGTGCGGCTCTCAGCTGAGGAGGGGTCGGCGGGCTCTCAGGGAGGAGAGCGGTCCAGGTGGGGGTTTCTCCCAATAGCTCCAGAAAACTTTCAGCCGCTCCTCTCCCATAGCCCAGGATACAGCTCAGCGCTGACGGCTTCCACCGGCACGGACTCTCTCCTCATGGAGTGCGGGCGGCACCGACATCTAATTCCCGGAGCGGACACTGAGCGGAATCCTCCGGACGGGCTGACACTGAGCGCCTCCACTCCACACACTGCGCTCCAATCTGCCAAACAGTGTGTGAGGGACCGCCCTGTGTGTGAGGGACCGCCCCGCCCTGTGTGTGAGGGACTGCCCCGTGTGTGTGAGGGGAGGGACCGCACCGCCCGTGTGTGTGTGTGAGGAGGGGTCGCCACGCCCCGGAGAGTGAGCAGGGCGGAGTATTAGGCCCCGCCCACACCATGGTGAAGAGGGAGCACGTGTGTGCTGTGAGGAGAATTGTCAGCTCTCCCCCTCCTCTCTGTGTACACAGCTCTCACCTATCATGTGTAGGGGGGGGGAGGTAAATAAGAGAACCAGAACCTTCTGTGGAGGAGTGAGTGTGATAATAAGGTTGGCAGTGCCCCTCTATGATCAGAGGGGCTTCTCTTCCTGGGGAATTAAACAGGTTTTAAACCTTCAATTTTATTTTTTAACCACTTCAGCCCCGGAAGGATTTACCCTCTTTAATGATCAGGCTATTTTTTGCCATTCAGCACAGCGTTATTTTAGCTGACAATTGCGGGGTCGTGCGACGCTGTACCCAAACAAAATTGATGTCCTCTTTCCCCACAAATAGAGCTTTCTTTTGGTGGTATTTGATCACCTCTGCGTTTTTGTTTTTTTATTATTAACAAGAAAAGAGCCACAATTTTGAAAAAAACAATATTTTTTACTTTCTGCTATAATACATATCCAAAAAAAAAAAAATAAAAAAACTTTATTCATCAGTTTAGGCCGATATGTATTCTTCTACATATTTTTTGGTAAAAAAAATCCCAATAAGCGTATATTGATTGGTTTGCTCAAAAGGTATAGCGTCTACAAAATAGGAGATAGATTTATGGCATTTTTATTTTCTTACTAGTAATGGCGGTGATCTGCGATTTTTAGTGGGATTGCGGCAGACAGATCGGACAGCTAACAGCTAACATCTGGGGCGATCAAGGGGTTAAATGTGTTCCCTGTTTGTGTTTTCTAACTGTATGGAGGACTGTGTGACTGGGGAAACACACATATCAAAGTGTCATCCCCTGACAGAACGGAGATCTGCCTTGTTTACTTCGGCATATCCGTCCAGGCGGCCGACGAACATCAGGTCTACCGGACACGCTGATTGGCTCCCCCACTGGCCAATCGGAGCGCACGTGCCCACGAAACCTAGTGTATGAATCGCCGTACCGGTATGGAGATTTGCGCAGCCGAGCCACCTTGCCGCAGTACATCTGCAGCGAGTGGTCGGCGTGTGGTTAAATAACAAACATGTTGTACTTGTTACAGCCCCAATCTTCCTTTTCTTGGGTCCCCCAGCAGCGCTCCTGGATCCTCCCCCCATAGAAAGCAGCTTGCTGGAGGGCTCACTCCTGAGCTGGACTGTGTGCATCCATAGACATAGACAGCGGATCTTTGCCCCGCCCCCTGCAGCTCCCTCTTCCTCAGAGATCTTGATTGACAGTGGCAGGATCAGTGGTCTATCATCAGTGGGGAGGGGCTCACTGTGCCCCCACACACATTTCACAATATGGGGAGACCCCGGGTCCCCGTCTTTCTTGCTTGGGCAATGGAGTGGTCTGCACATAACAGGTAATCCCTGCCTGCTGGAGACAGAGCCTAATAGCAAGGGGTGGTAGGGTGTGCTGGAGGCTCTGTTGATGCCGGCTGCTGGTGAATCTATTGTCCCTTGTTGCTGGGAGAGATCTACTGGTAAGAGGGGGGTCTACTAGTGCAGGATTCTGGAAGATTTATTGTTGTAGGGGGGTCTATTGTTGCTGGGGGGGGGGTCCTCTTGTTGCTTGAGGGGATCTATTGTTGCTGGCTGCAGAGGATCTATTTTACTGTTTTTCTTATTATCATTAACAAATTACTTAATGCCGTGTTCCATTCATTTTTCTGTTTATTAAAAGTCAGCAGCTACAAAAAGTGTAGCTGCTGACTTTTAATAAACACACTCACAGGTCCCATGGTCCAGGAATGCAGCCGTCCGAAGCCTCGGTTCTTTCCCCAGCGCCGGTGTCTTGTTGAATACTGTCCACCATCGGATAGTGTCCGCCCTGTACTGCGCAGGCGCCGTACGGAGGACAAACGAGACGCCGAAAGTCTCCGAAGTTCAACAGCTGATCATCAGCTGTACACGGCGCCTGCGCTTTTATTCTCACCCTGTGTCCAGGTTCATTCCCTACTATCCAAGTGGACATAGAGTTAGAATAAATAGATGCCGAGCGCAGTGAGGCCGTGCCCGAAGCGTGGCGAGCGAAGCGAGCCCGCGAGGGGCCCTCTTACAAAGCCTTCACTATTAAGTGCTATTAAGTGCCCAAGCGCCGTGTACAGCTGATGGTCAGCTGATCAACTTCGGACACTTTCGGCATCTCCTTCTCCTCCGTACTGCGCAAGCGCTGCGCCTGCGCAGTACGGGGCGGACACTATCCGATAGGAGGACACTTCTCGTCAGAACACCGGCATCACTAGTGTGGGCACCCGGCTGGGACAGCTTGAGGCTTCACAGCCGGGTGCGCACTGCGCAAGCGCGAGTCGTGCTACGCTGTCCTGAATGGCCAAGCAATCTTCTAGGGCCTGTGACGTGTCCCAGAAGATTGCAGGGAGGGAGGGGGAGAAGAGGAGTTACCTAGGCAACAGAAGTGGAAGCTGGGTACCTGTCAAAATTAGGTACCCCCACTCCCCCCCAAAAACAAAATGACATGCCAAATGTGACATGTTAGGGGGTTAGGAGTCCTTAAATCAGAAGTTTCACTTTTGGGTAGAACTCCGCTTTAACACCACAAAATGATACTTTGGCTACTGTTGGGTGATATGGGTGGGTGGTATGGGTGGGTTGGGTGGTATATTCTTGCGGGGGATCTATTGTTGCTTGGGGGATCTATACTTGTTGGCTGCAGGGGATCTATTTTACTGCTTTTCTTGTTATCATTAACAAATTACTTAACACCACAAAAAACACCCCTCTAAAAGGGGTGGTACTGGGAGGTGGGTAGGGGGTGGGACCAAGGCAGGGTGCTAGGAGGTGGGTAGGGGCGGAGACAAGGGGGGAGTACCTGCAACTATTTTCTGAGAAAAAAAGCCCTGCTGGTTACATACTATAAATACGGCCGACAGATGTGGGGTTCGGCTCCCCTGGGCTCCACCTCTAGCAGATAGGGTTAACTGTTATATAACCCCTCTACAAATAATCCTGATTAGAGCTCAGCAACCCCCCAATATTCTAATCATAATACATGGAAAATAAAGAATGATGCTGCTGTGGATATTGAAATTTTTATGAATAGAATGTTAGTAAGAACCCGATCCCCTGCGCTACTATGTGTACTCAAAAAAATAGTGCTAGAATAATAATAACCAGAAAAGAAACATATATTGTGATCAATATATTACGTATGTTAAGGTCTACTGCTGAATACCTAATAGTGTTCTATATATTTGTGGGTAATGATAAAAAATGTGTATAAATGGTACAGTGCCCCCCACTAATACTATTTAAACTACCACACTAAGAGCACCCTATTTTATGAGGCTCTATAAATCACTACAAATAAATATAATGTGTAAAACTGAGTGAGTGAATCATATACAGTAATAAATGCTAAAAATCAAGACACCACTGTGGTATAAATCCTACTGGTGAACAGTAATATACACTTCCAATGTTGATATATATACATATATATACGGTTTATAAAAAAAAGTCCAGTAAAGTGAAGAAAATATTCTGTGGATTTCGTGTAAAATTCGCAGCAATCTCCACTGCCCGCCACCTTCCAAACTAAGCACTCCCCTCTATAGATGGCCTTCCACAGTTCAACATGCGCCTTCCCCTTTAAGGGGCTTAAAAACCTCTGGTGGGTGGATCCTTAGTTAGTATATACACTATGTCCTATGGTAATCCCTAGCGGTGGTACTCATAAAGGAATCAGAAAACGAACATAGTGCTGAGCCGTTTAAAACCACTTTAATAAAACATAAAAAAAATGACAACTCACATTTTTCAGTGCATTAACTCTGGTGCACTCAGACAGCATGCATAGCACATTTAGGGTGTGCAGCCCTCTTAAGGATCGCTTGGATGTTGTACTGGCAACCAACAGACTGGGTACAGTCTTCCTGTGTGTGCACGCTAACGTCAATAGGTCCCGATAAATAGAATGTTGGGCGGTTTGTTGAGCTCTAAGTAGGCTTTTTTTTACAAGGTGTATTTGGGTTACATATTGGTATTTACCAGGAGCTCCTACCTCACTTCCTACTGATCTCTGAACTCTGTGTCACTTCCTACTGATCTCTGAACTCTGTGTCACTTCCTACTGATCTCTGAACTCTGTGTCACTTCTTACTGATCTCTGAACTCTGCGTCATTTCCTACTGATCTCTGAACTCTGCATCACTTCCTACTGATCTCTGAACTCTGCATCACTTCCTACTGATCTCTGAACTATGCGTCACCTACTACTGATCTCTGAACTCTGCGTCACTTTTTACTGATCTCTGAACTCTGCGTCACTTTTTACTGATCTCTGAACTCTGCGTCACTTCCTACTAATCTCTGAACTCTGCGTCACTTACTACTGATCTCTGAACTCTGCGTTACTTACTACTGATCTCTGAACTCCGCATCACTTCTTACTGATCTCTGAACTCTGTGTCAACTACTACTGATCTCTGAACTCTGCGTCACTTCCTACTGATCTCTGAACTCTGCGTCACTTTTTACTGATCTCTGAACTCTGCGTCACTTTTTACTGATCTCTGAACTCTGCGTCACTTTTTACTGATCTCTGAACTCTGTGTCACTTCCTACTGATCTCTGAACTCTGCGTCACCTACTACTGATCTCTGAACTCTGTGTCACTTACTACTGACCTCTGTAGTCTGCGTCACTTACTACTGATTACAGAACTCTGTGTCTCTTCCTACTGACCACTGAACTCTGCGTCACCTACTACTGATCTCTGAACTCTGCGTCACTTCCTACTGATCTCTGAACTCTGCATCACTTCCTACTGATCTATGAACTCTGCATCACTTTTTACTGATCTCTGAACTCTGCATAAACTACTAATGATCTCTGAACTCTGTGTCACTTCCTACTTATGTCTGAACTCTGCGTCACCTACTACTGATCTCTGAACTCTGTGTCACTTACTACTGATCTCTGCATCACTTCCTACTAATCTCTGAACTCTGCGTCACTTACTACTGATCTCTGCATCACTTACTACTGATCTCTGAACTCTGCATCACTTCCTACTGATCTCTGAACTCTGCATCACTTCCTACTGATCTCTGAACTATGCGTCACCTACTACTGATCTCTGAACTCTGCGTCACTTTTTACTGATCTCTGAACTCTGCATCACTTTTTACTGATCTCTGAACTCTGCGTCACTTTTTACTGATCTCTGAACTCTGCGTCACTTCCTACTAATCTCTGAACTCTGCGTCACTTACTACTGATCTCTGAACTCTGCGTTACTTACTACTGATCTCTGAACTCCGCATCACTTCTTACTGATCTCTGAACTCTGTGTCAACTACTACTGATCTCTGAACTCTGCGTCACTTCCTACTGATCTCTGAACTCTGCGTCACTTTTTACTGATCTCTGAACTCTGCGTCACTTTTTACTGATCTCTGAACTCTGCGTCACTTTTTACTGATCTCTGAACTCTGCGTCACTTTTTACTGATCTCTGAACTCTGTGTTACTTCCTACTGATCTCTGAACTCTGCGTCACCTACTACTGATCTCTGAACTCTGTGTCACTTACTACTGACCTCTGTAGTCTGCGTCACTTACTACTGATTACAGAACTCTGTGTCTCTTCCTACTGACCACTGAAATCTGCGTCACTTCCTACTGATCTCTGAACTCTGCGTCAACTACTACTGATCTCTGAACTCTGCGTCACTTCCTACTGATCTCTGAACTCTGCATCACTTCCTACTGATCTATGAACTCTGCATCACTTTTTACTGATCTCTGAACTCTGCATAAACTACTAATGATCTCTGAACTCTGTGTCACTTACTACTAACCTCTGCGTCACTTCCTACTAATCTCTAAACTCTGCGTCACTTACTACTGACCTCTGTACTCTGCGTCACTTACTACTGATTACAGAACTCTGTGTCTCTTCCTACTGACCACTGAACTCTGCGTCACTTCCTACTGATCTCTGAACTCTGCGTCAACTACTACTGATCTCTGAACTCTGTGTCACTTCCTACTGATCTCTGAACTCTGCATCACTTCCTACTGATCTATGAACTCTGCATCACTTTTTACTGATCTCTGAACTCTGCATAAACTACTAATGATCTCTGAATTCTGTGTCACTTCCTACTTATGTCTGAACTCTGCGTCACCTACTACTGATCTCTGAACTCTGTGTCACTTACTACTGACCTCTGCATCACTTCCTACTGATCTCTGAACTCTGCATCACTTACTACTGATCTCTGAACTCTGCGTCATTTACTACTGATCTCTGAACTCTGCGTCACTTACTACTGAACTCTGCATCACATACTACTAATCTCTGCGTTACTTCCTACTAATCTCTGAACTCTGCTTCACTTACTACTGATCTCTGAACTCTGCGTCACTTACTACTGATCTCTGAACTCTGCGTCACTTCCTACTAAGCTCTGAACTCTGCGTCACTTTCTACTGATCTCTGAACTCTGCGTCACTTACTACTGATTACGGATCTCTGCGTCACTTACTACTGATTTCTGAACTCTGCGTCACTTACTACTGATCTCTGAACTCCGCGTCACTTACTACTGATCTCTGAACTCTGCGTCACTTACTACTGATCTCTGAAATCTGCGTCACTTACTACTGATCTCTGCGTCACTTCCTACTAAGCTCTGAACTCTGCGTCACTTTCTACTGATCTCTGAACTCTGCGTCACTTACTACTGATTACAGATCTCTGCGTCACTTACTACTGATCTCTGAACTCTGCGTCACTTACTACTGATCTCTGAACCCTGCCTCACTTAGTACCGATCTCTGAACTCTGCCTCACTTACTACTGATCTCTGAACTCTGCGTCACTTCCTGCTGATCTCTTAACATCTGCGTCACTTTCTACTGATCTCTGAACTCTGCATCACTTCTTACTGATCTCTGAACTCTGCGTCAACTACTACTGATCTCTGAACTCTGCGTCAACTACTACTGATCTCTGAACTCTGGGTCACTTCCTACTGATCTCTGAACTCTGCATCACTTCCTACTGATCTATGAACTCTGCGTCACTTTTTACTGATCTCTGAACTCTGCATAAACTACTAATGATCTCTGAACTCTGCATCACTTCCTACTGATCTCTGAACTCTGTGTCACTTCCTACTGATGTCTGAACTCTGCGTCACCTACTTCTGATCTCTGAACTCTGTGTCATTTACTACTGATCTCTGCATCACTTCCTACTAATCTCTGAACTCTGCGTCACTTACTACTGATCTCTGCGTCACTTACTACTGATCTCTGGACTCTGCGTCACTTACTACTGATCTCTGAACTCTGCGTCATTTACTACTGATCTCTGAACTCTGCGTCACTTACTACTGAACTCTGCATCACATACTACTAATCTCTGCGTTACTTCCTACTAATCTCTGAACTCTGCTTCACTTACTACTGATCTCTGAACTCTGCGTCACTTACTACTGATCTCTGAACTCTGCGTCACTTCCTACTAAGCTCTGAACTCTGCGTCACTTTCTACTGATCTCTGAACTCTGCGTCACTTACTACTGATTACGGATCTCTGCGTCACTTACTACTGATTTCTGAACTCTGCGTCACTTACTACTGATCTCTGAACTCCGCGTCACTTACTACTGATCTCTGAACTCTGCGTCACTTACTACTGATCTCTGAAATCTGCGTCACTTACTACTGATCTCTGCGTCACTTCCTACTAAGCTCTGAACTCTGCGTCACTTTCTACTGATCTCTGAACTCTGCGTCACTTACTACTGATTACAGATCTCTGCGTCACTTACTACTGATCTCTGAACTCTGCGTCACTTACTACTGATCTCTGAACCCTGCCTCACTTAGTACCGATCTCTGAACTCTGCCTCACTTACTACTGATCTCTGAACTCTGCGTCACTTCCTGCTGATCTCTGAACTCTGCGTCACTTTCTACTGATCTCTGAACTCTGCATCACTTCTTACTGATCTCTGAACTCTGCGTCAACTACTACTGATCTCTGAACTCTGCGTCAACTACTACTGATCTCTGAACTCTGGGTCACTTCCTACTGATCTCTGAACTCTGCATCACTTCCTACTGATCTATGAACTCTGCGTCACTTTTTACTGATCTCTGAACTCTGCATAAACTACTAATGATCTCTGAACTCTGCATCACTTCCTACTGATCTCTGAACTCTGTGTCACTTCCTACTGATGTCTGAACTCTGCGTCACCTACTTCTGATCTCTGAACTCTGTGTCACTTACTACTGATCTCTGCATCACTTCCTACTAATCTCTGAACTCTGCGTCACTTACTACTGATCTCTGCGTCACTTACTACTGATCTCTGGACTCTGCGTCACTTACTACTGATCTCTGAACTCTGCGTCATTTACTACTGATCTCTGAACTCTGCGTCACTTACTACTGAACTCTGCATCACATACTACTGATCTCTGCGTCACTTCCTACTAATCTCTGAACTCTGCTTCACTTACTACTGATCTCTGAACTCTGCGTCACTTACTACTGATCTCTGAACTCTGCGTCACTTCCTACTAAGCTCTGAACTCTGCGTCACTTTCTACTAATCTCTGAACTCTGCGTCACTTACTACTGATTACGGATCTCTGCGTCACTTACTACTGATCTCTGAACTCTGCGTCACTTACTACTGATCTATGAACTCTGCGTCACTTTTTACTGATCTCTGAACTCTGCATAAACTACTAATGATCTCTGAACTCTGCATCACTTCCTACTGATCTCTGAACTCTGTGTCACTTCCTACTGATGTCTGAACTCTGCGTCACCTACTACTGATCTCTGAACTCTGTGTCACTTACTACTGATCTCTGCATCACTTCCTACTAATCTCTGAACTCTGCGTCACTTACTACTGATCTCTGCGTCACTTACTACTGATCTCTGGACTCTGCGTCACTTACTACTGATCTCTGAACTCTGCGTCATTTACTACTGATCTCTGAACTCTGCGTCACTTACTACTGAACTCTGCATCACATACTACTAATCTCTGCATCACTTCCTACTAATCTCTGAACTCTGCTTCACTTACTACTGATCTCTGAACTCTGCGTCACTTACTACTGATCTCTGAACCCTGCGTCACTTCCTACTAAGCTCTGAACTCTGCGTCACTTTCTACTGATCTCTGAACTCTGCGTCACTTACTACTGATTACG
Organism: Lithobates septentrionalis; assembly: GCA_037952835.1. Classification (NCBI taxonomy): domain Eukaryota; kingdom Metazoa; phylum Chordata; class Amphibia; order Anura; family Ranidae; genus Lithobates; species Lithobates septentrionalis. Next base: position 482,558 of record JBBDGP010001638.1, on the reverse strand, counting down.
GATCTCTGCGTCACTTACTACTGATCTCTGAACTCTGCGTCACTTACTACTGATCTCTGAACTCTGCGTCACTTACTACTGATCTCTGAACTCTGCGTCACTTACTACTGATCTCTGAACTCTGCGTCACTTACTACTGATCTTTGCGTCACTTCCTACTAAGCTCTGAACTCTGCGTCACTTTCTACTAATCTCTGAACTCTGCGTCACTTACTACTGATTACAGATCTCTGCGTCACTTACTACTGATCTCTGAACCCTGCCTCACTTACTACTGATCTCTGAACTCTACCTCACTTACTACTGATCTCTGAACTCTGCGTCACTTCCTACTGATCTCTGAACTCTGCGTCACTTTCTACTGATCTCGGAACTCTGCGTCACTTCCTACTGATCTCTACGTCACTTCCTACTAATCTCTGAACTCTGCGTCACTTACTACTGATCTCTGAACTCTGCGTCACTTACTACTGATTACAGATCTCTGTGTCACTTACTACTGATCTCTAAACTCTGCATCACCTACTACTGACCTCTGAACTCTGCGTCACTTACTACTGATCTCTGAACTCTGTGTCACTTACTACTGATCTCAGAAGTCTGCGTCACTTCCTACTGATCTCTGAACTCCGCGTCGCCCACTACTAATCTCTGAACTCTGTGTCACTTACTACTGATCTCTGAACTCTGCGTCACTTAAGTAACTTGGTATACGGTCGCAGGCCACAATCAGTTGAGTGGGCGGTTGACAGGTCTGTGTCCACTCTGCATATGCAGAGCAGACATGGACACAGCACGCTCCACTCTATGGGCCCTCCCATCCGATCCACCCAGACGGAAGGGGACAGATCCCCTTCTGTTTTGGACAAGTCCACCATAACGGTGAAGGGAGAGTCCGATTGGGTTCGCCTGAAAAACAATCGGACCAATCGGATCGATCACGTGAAAGAGGCCAAAGGCTGCTTTCACACTGATGCACTGCGGTTTACCCGCACCATGGGTGTAGTGCAGTGTACCTTTGGCTTTCCTGCTGGTTAGCTGCACTTTGCCATAGACTTCTATTATATTCTGCAGGTGTGGTGCAGTTTCTGAAAGCTCATTAAAACGCCTACATTCAGGAGTTTTGGTGCGCTTTCAGAAAGCGCATCAAACCCACAGGTAATAACAGAAGTCTATGGCTCAGTCCAGGTAACCCCAAGGTGCACTGCAATGCACCTATGGATCAGTGTGAAAGCAGCCCAGAGTAACCAGTGCAGAACTAGAACAGATATGCCCATTGCTTTGTGATTTTAATAAGAAACACTGACCTTTAAACACAATCCTCACTTCAGGAATCACCCACAGGAATCGCTGTTGCTGTCCCAGGCAGAGTTCATTTGGTATCGCTCCACCTGGGAAAGGAGTCGGCACTATACAGGAAGCATTGGCTCTGCTCTCTACTGCAGCCGCATTCTTCCTGTACCACCAGCTTCATTGTCAACACTGATGCTCTAAGATGGTGGGTCGAGAACTGGGCTTGGCCACTCGCTATCCCAAAGCAGGAGGTCGCAGGCTACATCAGAGAGCTCAGCTCATGGCAGTTAAAATGATTACTTTTACAATGATCATCACTGTACAAGCAGTCATAGTGTAAAAAAATATATAAAAATCCTGATCACCTTCCCAGATTAGTGACACTGCATTACTCTGGTGACAGTATGCACAAAAAAATTGTAAAAAAAAAAAAAAAAAGATTGAAATTGTAAAATTATATATATATATATATATATATATAATATATATATATATATATATATATATATATATATATATATATATATATATATATATATATATATATATTTATTTATATACAGATCCTTGAAAAAGTATTCATACCCCTTGAAATGTTCCAGATTTTATCATGTTACAACCAAAAACGCAACTGTATTTTATTGGGATTTTATGTGATAGACAAACACAAAGTGGCACATAATTGTGAAGTGAAAGGAAAATGAATAATGGTTTTCATAATTTTTTACAAATAAATATCTGAAAAGTGTGGCGTGCATTTGTATTCAGCCCCCTGAGTCAATACTTTGTAGAACCACCTTTCTCTGCAAGTACAGCTTCAAGGCTTTTTGGGAATGTCTCTATGAACATCTAGATAGAGAGTAAAATTGTTGTCCATTCTTCTTTGAAAAATAGCTTAAGCTCTGTCAGATTGGATGAAGAGCATCTGTGAACAGCAATTTTTAAGTCTAGTCACAGATTCTCAATTGGATTCAGGTCTGGACTTTGACTGGGCCATTCTAGCACATGAATATGCTTTGATCTAAACCATTCCATTGTAGCTCTGGCTGTATGTTTAGGGCCGTTGTCCTGCTGGAAGTTGAACCTCCGCCCCAGTCTCAAGCCTTTTGCAGGCTCTAACAGGTTTTCTTCTAATGCCCCGTACACACGGTCGGACTTTGTTCGGACATTCCGACAACAAAATCCTCGGATTTTTTCCGACGGATGTTGGCTCAAACTTGTTTTGCCTACACACGGTAGCACAAAGTTGTCGGAATTTCCGATCGCCAAGAACGCGGTGACGTCAAGCACGTACGACGAGACTAGAAAAGGCCAGTTCAGAACCAAGCGAGGCACCCTTTGGGCTCCTTTTGCTAATCTCGTGTTAGTAAAAGTTTGGTGAGAGACGATTCGCGCTTTTTCAGACTCGTGGCTTTCAGATCGTTTTCTGCCGTTCAGTTTGTGCTTGTGGGTTTGTATCTGCTCTTCAGTGCGTGCAGTCAGTTCGTATTGGAGTTTTCTGTGCGATCTTGTCCGCTCGTTGCTGTTTTTCAGGTCGCTCTTCACAGGCCTTGCTGTTCTTCAGTGCGTTCTGTTACTTCGTTCTGAGCAGCCGACCGTTTTCTAGCCATGTTGCGTATGCGTACTCCTCGTAGAGTTCGTGCTGTGCGGGGGCTTGGTGTTGGGGTCCTGACCTTGACACAAGTCCAGTCCATGAACAGGGTGGGGAGGAGTTCATGGACCAAGAATTGGTTGCTTCAGCGTGACCAGTTCTGTCATATGCCTTTGCTCCGTGAGATCCGTGAGAATAATCCTGATGATTTCAGGAACTTTCTCAGGATGACGGACCCCGTATTTCACCGTTTGTTGGCTTCGCTGACCCCCTATATCAGCAGGCAGGATACCTGCATGAGGCAAGCCATCACTCCGGAGCAGAGGTTGGTCGCTACCTTGCGGTATTTGGCCACAGGGAGAAGCCTGCAGGACCTCAAGTTCTCGACAGGCATCTCCCCCCAGGCTCTGGGGATCATTATCCCAGAGACCTGTTCTGCCATCATCCAGGTCCTACAGAAGGAGTATATGAAGGTAAGATTTTTATCCTTTTATATCACATTTTATTGTATTGAATGTTTGATAATATATTGTATTTCTTTCCTCATTCCCTAATTACCATGCTTGTAATATGCTGTGAATGTCCCCATTGTTCTCATGCATGCTGGATTTTTATGTAATTATTATTTTAGGTCCTTCATACATATTTGCCCTTCAATAACCTCTCCAGCATGGTGTCTCCTGCCCCTATATTCACCTCATGTAGTTACTTAACAATGTATTTTATCAGCTTCATAGTAGTGCTTTACCCCAAACACCCCCTAAAATGTTTGGAAATGTTATTTTTGATTTAAATTCAGGCAGAGGGCCAGAGGCTTTTTTTTGTGGTGTCCCCAAATTTTTTGTAACCCTCCCTCCCCCAACTGCTAAGTCAGCTGATCCCAATTCTCTATCCTCAATCATCTATCTGCTGACTTTGCCAAACCCATACACACTATACCCATCTCTTTAGTGCTCAGATTTATGGATGAATTCCCCAAAGCATGTAGTGCAAGGGCCTGCCTGTATACTTTACAATGGTACTGTTTAAAGTTCTTGTATCCTATTATGATCTTGATAGGTAATAGCAGAATGTCCAAATGTGCTCAAATGTGTACAGTGTGTATTTATATCTTTGTATTATGACACTTCTTACCTGTCCAGTGGGCTGCCAATAGTGTAACTAAGGAGGGGCTGTTCCAAGTAATACCCTGTATTTAGGCATTCATCTCTCAATGAAGTGAAGAGGGTTACCTGTCCAAGAGTCCCCCCCCCCCCCTATAATGTTAGAAATGGCCCATGAGGGGGGGGGGGGAAATATGATAGGTGTACCTTATACTTTGTTGTTGTTAAATTCCCCTTAATAAATGCTATCTGGAGGTTGACCCATAATGTTTGTGTCTAATCTGCTTGCCAGGTTTCTGTGAAAAAATAGTAATGTTTATTGTTTTTTCCTCAACAGTTTCCTTCCACGCCACAGGAATGGCAGACTGTGGCCTCCCACTTTGCCCAGCGGTGGGACTTTCCTAACTGCGGAGGGGCAATTGATGGGAAACACGTCCACATCGTCCCACCACCCAACTCGGGGTCGTACTATTATAATTACAAGGGGTTTAATAGTATAGTGATGTTGGCGGTGGTGTCGGCTAATTACGACTTCTTGTATGTGGACGTGGGGAAGAATGGCCGGATGTCCGATGGTGGAGTGATCGCCCAGACGGAGTTCTACAGGCGTCTCCAGAATGGCAGCTTGGACTTGCCACCTCCAGAGGACAATGTTGAAGGTCTCCCATTTGTGTTCGTTGCTGATGAAGCATTTGCGCTGGGGGACCACCTGATGCGGCCATTCCCGATGAGGACCCTCACCCCGGAACAGAGGGTTTTTAATTACCGGCTGGCCAGAGCCCGAAGAGTGGTGGAGAACACATTTGGAATCCTGGCCAGCCGGTTCCGATTATTTATGACACCCATCCATATGGCGGAGTATAAACTGAACCATATAATACTTGCCTGCTGTGTTCTCCATAATTTTCTACGAAAACATTCAGCCAACTATGCTGGCTCAGTTGGGCCTGAGGCCGGAATCCCAAATACATCAACAATGACGGCACTTGAAAGCGGCCGTCCTGGCTTGCCCTCCCTGAATGCCCGTGATGTCCGGTTACGATACCTGGAGTTCTTTGCGGGTAGGGGGGCTATCAATATGCCAGACAATATGTGACACCTTTTTCAAATAAAAAACAACCAAAAGAAATTCTTGGTGGACATTTACTGCTTGTGTTTGTTTTAGCTGACCCTGACAGAAATGTGTTGAGTGCAGAAAATGTCGTGATTGGGTAACCTTATAAAAAACAGTGTTGGCTGGTACTTCCTAAATGCAAAAACACATTTCACTACAAGTGCACTTGCAACTGCACTGAACCTGCACTTGTAGTGCAAAGAGGATTTGCCCTTAGGAAATAACCCCCATTTGTGCATAAAACAACAATTACATCACCCCAAAAGTGTTGTAGTGTTGAGACAATAATCCACACATTCTTGAGTAAGGCACTTTTTTATACCTGCACAATCACATGCGCATTTACCAAAGGTTTTTAAAACAAACCAACATGTTTGTTGTATAACAATGTTTGCAGTAGCATTATGAAAAATCAAAATATCCATTTCAGATAAAACAGGCCTGTGTAAAACCAACAAGAAAGCCAAAAAACTTGAACTTACAAAGTTCACATTAGGTAAAACCTGAAGGCTATATCAGACATCAGTATTTAGGAACTGGGTTTGATATAGCGTTCAGATGGGGGGAAATCACCCCTGGAAAAGCCAAATTTGGAAGATGCACACCAATTTACAAATGTCCACATGTGCTATCTGCCATCATGGGGGATCAAGGGACGTGTTTGGGGGGAGCAAGCCCTTCCTCAACGCTACTCTATAATTGAGGAAGGGGTTGCCCCCCCAAAACGCGTCCATTGATCTCCCGTGATGGCAGATAGCACATGTTGGCACACTGTGTGCATCCTCCAAATTTGGCTTTTCTAAACATTGAAAAAAGTTTGGTACGATAAAACAGGTGATTTTGTGGGGTTTAAATTCGCCCCAAAACATCAATGATGTTATTATTTTTTTTAATAACATCACTGATTTGTTGATGTATGTTTTGCAATTGGAGATTACACCCCATGATCTCCCCGATCAGTATCTGGGCACTTTCAGATGTAAAGCGTTCTGGATCCCTCACATCACGATCACCTAAAAAGAGATAAAGAACAAAAAAAAAGGTCTCAAAAATCTGCCACCAGCCATCTCTTTTACCTGAGTCTGTGGTCGCAGACACTCACCTGTTGTGGTGCCAATCTCCACCACGTCTTCTTCTTCCTCCTGCTCAGCTTCTTGGGTTGGTATTTCCCCTTCTTCCAGAGAGGGGGGGTCTCTGGTCTCCTGGGATGAGGGGTGTCCTCCGAGTCTTTTCTCCCCTATGTAAAACAAAAATGGTATACTTAGCACACAGATATTTGATGGCAGAACTATAGAAATAGGAAACATTGCTTGGAAGTGGGGTACAATTGTCTATTTTAGCCGAGTTCCAAGATGTATATTTTTTATTGCCCTTTGTCAAGCTGCAATACTTTACCTGTTTGGTACAAGCTTCACAGATGGAGACCCCCCTATAGTATACACTGGAGCACCTGTGTGGCCCCCTAATAAAAATGGTGTTCTTGTGTCCCACACTAGTGCTCCAGTGTCCAGATGTGAAAACAGCTGCTCAGTGTCCTCTCCTTACACACAATCTAGTTTGCATTTCATTCTAGTAACAAACCCATCTACACAAACAAATATTTGGCATCCAAGTAGGCCCCCAAAAATGTGTGAAAATGCATATGGCCTAAACAATGGTGAACTAGAGGCCGAAAGAAAAATGTTTGATACGAACGAATAATGTGCCCATGAACATTAAAGTTGACCTTTGGAAACGTTACAACTAATCAAAGCATATGGAGCAGAACGAACGTAATAAAGACAGAAAGAATAGGAACACAGCACAACTACTTACTTTTTTGCAGCACTCTCCGGATCTTTCGGTACTGCTCTGGCTCTCTCAACTTCAGGTCCGACCACCGCTTCCTGAGCTGATCTTTAGACCTTTGTACCCCGAAATTCCGCTCTAGACTCCTGACCACTTTCGCCATGATTTTGGCCTTTTGGATATTGGGGTTGGGGTAAGGCCCATATTTTCCGTCATAGTCGGACTTCCTCATGATGTCGACCATCTCCAACATCTCCCCAAACGACATATTTGTGGCCTTAAAACGTCTCCTTCTGGATCGGGACGTGCCTGGATCCGCCCTTTCCTCCTCCTCCTCCTCCTCGTTGCTACAATTAGCCCGCACCTGCTGTATGTCCGCCATCATGCTCTTCCCCCACTGCGCCGAACGAAAAGGGGCGGGGAATACACTAGAAAGAACGTCAGGAGCGGGCGGAGTTACACGCATGCGCAGTGTATATAAAGCGTAACACGCGTGCGTATTACGTTTGATCTGTGAGCGGAGGAAGGAGCATTGAACGCGGCGATCGTAAGAACGAAGGTAAGAGACAAACTTGGGCCTATACTGCTTCTATAGATTGAGGCCTATATTGTAACAAGATTAGGAGAGTTTGGTGTGACATTAGGCTTTGTCTTGTGTTGTGTCTTGCAGTGAACATGGATATGGTACTGAAAGATCAGGACTTCATTTCAGTCTTCATAGAGATGCTAAGGGAGCTGCCCTGTCTGTGGGAGATTACCCACCCCCATTACAAGAACCAAGCAAAGAGGAAGGCAGCACTGGAGCAATTGTGTGAAATTGTGAAGCAGGTGATCCCCACGGCAGACATCACTTATTTAAAGATTTTCATTGGTGGCCTGAGGAGCACATATATAAGGGAGCGCAAGAAAGTCCTGGATTCACAGAGATCCGGAGCAGCAGATGACATCTATGTCCCCAGGATGTTGTACTACGACAGGCTGCACTTTCTGGCAGGCCAGACTGAACCCAGGCCATCCCTCTCAAGTCTTCCTTCCACGCTTCCTTCCCCCCTGGCTGAGGCTTCTGACGCCCAACCTGGGCCTTCCAGGCCATATGTGGAGGAGCCCAGATTGAGCCAGGTATAGCATTCCTCTAAATATTGCTGCTTGTCCAATCAATGATGTTAACTAGATGTTAGTTGGGAGTACTAATTTATGATTGTGATTGATGATGCAAAAACTAAAACCATGTCCCTTTTTCATACACAGGGAAGTCTCAGCCAGGAGGTGGCCGGGCCGAGCCGGCTGGCTGATCTGCAGGTCCCTCCACCCCCCCTGAAAACAGAAAGTGGCAGTAGGAGGAGTACCCTAGAGGAGGCTGCTATCAGATTTTTTTGTAGGGCTACAGAGGTCCTGGGAGCACCCCACACCAGGCAGGAGAACATTGCTGCATTCATAGCCTATAAAATGCAGAGGATGGAGGAGGGCCAAAAAGCCATGAGTGAGGCCCTCATATCAGAGGCTCTGGAGAAAGGTATGAGGGGCCAAATTACACCTCAAACACACCTTCGCGATGGTCCTCCTCCTCCTCCTGCAGGTCCTCCTCCTCCTCCTCCCTCTCCTCCAGGTCCCCCCAGTCCTCCTCCAGGTCCTCCCAGTCCTCCTCCTGCAGGTCCTACTCCTCCTCCAGGTCCTACTCCTCCTCCTGCCACATCTCCAACTGCACAGCCACAGCCCGGAAGGAAGTGTGAAAGGAAGACCAGACAGTGAGGACCCTGGATCCAGTCTGGTCGGCCAAAAGATGCAGCCTCTTGTGGTACCACAGCCTGGGGACACTGATGTCATCTGCTGCTATCCGAGTCTCTGTGAATCCCGGACCAGACTGCCCTCCCTTATATATGGACTCCTCAGGCCACCAATTTTGATGTTGAAGAATTGTTGTCTGCCGTGGGGGTCCCAGGCTTCACTAATTTCTCCTGTTGATCCAGTGTTGCCTTCCTCTTTGTTTGGTTCTGAGCCCTTAATAAAGGATTTTTGTTTTGAATTATACTCTCCTATGTGTTTTACTTCAAAAATGATGGTTTGTTTGTGAGGATTCAGGTACATTTCTAATATACAATGTGAAATGAACAAGGGACACCAACAACAAAAAATCTCATGGAGATTAAATAATAAAAGATATCAATGGTGTTGGGGTAACTTGACACACAAAACACACACAAAAATATTCTGGAGTAAAAATAAAAATAACATTGAACAAAGATCAGCCTTGGAAAAAATCCAAACATTAAAGAAAAAAAAAGGCTTAAAAACAAAAAAAAAAAAAAAAACATAAAAAATATAAAACTGCCAGATGTGACAACTAATAACAATATATTGAGGGAATCCCACTAAAAAAACACAAATAAAACTTTGTGAGAAGTGTGTGTGAATATGAGCAGCAAAACTACTTAATTCTTGTCACATTATAAAGAAGAAGAGAGTGCGCTGTATTAAACCATTTTTTACATTGCAGCGTGACGAAAGTGCTGTATCCATTGCGAACGCTAAGTTTACCAGAACGAGCTGTCCCGTGTCGGAATTTCTTCTGAGCATGCGTGGCACTTTGTGCGTCGGAACAGGCCACACACGGTCGGAATTGACACGATCGGATTTTGTGGTCGGAAAATTTTATCTCCTGCTGTCCAACTTTGTGTGTCGGAAAATCCGATGGAAAATGTCCGATGGCGCCCACACACGGTCGGAATTTCCGACAACACGCTCCGATCGGACAATGTCCATCGGAAAATCCGACCGTGTGTACGGGGCATAAGATTACAAATTAATTAGGAAGGTCTGCGCTTAGGATGTATGTGAAGGTTGCAGCCTCCCCAAAAAAAAACCCGTAAGAGGGCTCTAGAATATAGAAAGAAAGAAGATGTGAAGGGGCGAGTGGCGGTACCTATATGTCAAATAGTGCTCTACAAAATCACTCTATAGTGGCTAAGTATTAAAAGACACAATGTTATTGTGGGAATAACAAAACAGTCTCCATAAAGGTGATAGTGTAATAGTTATCACACCTCACTTACCCCAGTAGGTGAGTACTAAAACCCTTTAGGTGTGGATACCAATCCTACACAGGAGAAGTTCTCACCAAAAATGTAATGACTTACAAATTAGTGTATAAAACCTCCAAACATGAATATCATGATAGTATAGTGATCCTCTGCTTATAACAGTGCGTATAGTGTCCAAACCCAAAATACAGGATGTAAGTGAACCCAAAAACCAAATCCAAATAACAATGCAAAGAATCGCACCAAAAAAGTTATAATTAAAAAAAAAAAAAATCGCACCAAAATGTAATTATCGCACCATATACAAAAACATATAAGTGTATACATATAGTGTCCCAATCATAAAATCAAGGTGTATATAAACCCAAGATGCAAAAAAAAAAAAAAAAAAAAAAATTCACACCAAAAATCATTCATCCCAATGAAGGTGACTGTTCCTCTCTAGAGGAATTGTAGCAGGTGACTTTAGTGATCACAGAATCTTGACAGGTGACTTGCATGCTCCCCCTCAAGGGTCCCCACTCACCAGATCCTACTACCCCAACAGGGGTAATGCGCATGTAGCTCCTTAGGTTGGCAGGTAACCACTGGTGTCAGGCTATTACACTATCACCTTTATGGAAACTGTTTTGTTATAATTTATTCCACAATAACACTGTGTCTTTTAATACTTAGCCACTATAGAGTGATTTTGTAGAGCACTATTTGACATATAGGTAGCGCCACACTGACCAGCTTCCCTGTCCCTGCTCAAGAAAAGTATCCCCACAACATAATGCTGCCACCACCATTTTTTACAGTAGGTAAGGTGTGTTCACAGTGATGTGCAGTCTTGGTTTTCTGCCACACATAGTGTTTTGCTTTTAGGCCAAAAAGTTCAATTTTGGTCTCATCTGACCAGAGCACCTTCTTCCACATGTTTGCTGTGTCCCCCACATGGCTTCTTGCAAACTGGAAATGGGGCGTCTTATGGCTTTCTTTCAACAATGGCTTTCTTCTTGCCACTCTTCCATAAAGGCGAAATTTGTGGAGTGCACGTCAGCCTGTCAGCTTAGGTGGACGACCATGTCTTGGTAGGTTTGCAGTTGTGTCATGCTATTTCCATTTTCGGATGATGGATTAAACTGTGCTCCATGAGATGTTTAAAGCTTGGGATATTTTTTTATAACGTAACCCTGTTTTAAACTTCTCCACAACTTTATCCTTGAGGTGTCTGGTGTGTTCCTTGGCCTTCATGATGCTGTTTGTTCACTAAGGTTCTCTAATAAACCTCTGAGGACTTCACAGAACAGCTGTATTTATACTGAGATTAAATTACACACAGGTGGACGCTATTTGCTATCTAGATGACTTCTGAAGGCAATTGGGTTCCACTAGATTTTAGTTAGGGATATCAGAGTAAAGGGTGCTGAACACAAATGCATGCCACACTTTCCAGATATTTATTTGTAAGCAATTGTGAAAACCATTTATCATTTTCCTTCCAATTCACAATTATGTGCCACTTTGTGTTGGTCTATCACATAAAATCCCAATAAAATACAGTTACGTTTTTGGTTGTAACATGATAAAATGTGGAAAATTTCAAGGGGTATGAATACTTTTTCAAGGCACTGTATAACCACTTGAGCCCCGGACCATTATGCTGCCTAAGGACCAGAGGTCTTTTTCCAATTTGGCACTGCGTCGCTTTAACTGCTAATTGCGCGGTCATGCAATGCTGTACCCAAACGAAATTTGCGTCCTTTTCTTCCCACAAATAGAGCTTTCTTTTGATGGTATTTGATCACCTCTGCGGTTTTTATTTTTTGCGCTATAAATGGAAAAAGACCGAAAATTTTGAAAAAAAATTATATTTTCTACTTTTTGTTATAAAAAAAATCCAATAAACTCAATTTTAGTCATACATTTAGGCCAAAATGTATTCGGCCACATGTTTTTGGTAAAAAAAATGTCAATAAGCGTATATTTATTGGTTTGCGCAAAAGTTATAGCGTCTACAAACTAGGGTACATTTTCTGTAATTTACACAGCTTTTAGTTTATGACTGCCTATGTCATTTCTTGAGGTGCTAAAATGGCAGGGCAGTACAAAACCCCCCCAAATGACCCCATTTTGGAAAGTAGACACCCCAAGGAAATTGCTGAGAGGCATGTTGAACCCATTGAATATTTATTTTTTTTGTCCCAAGTGATTGAATAATGACAAAAAAAAAAAAAAATATTTACAAAAAGTTGTCACTAAATGATATATTGCTCACACAGGCCATGGGCCTATGTGGAATTGCACCCCAAAATACATTCTGCTGCTTCTCCTGAATATGGGGATACCACATGTGTGGGACTTTTTGGGAGCCTAGCCGCGTACGGGGCCCCGAAATCCAATCACCGCCTTCAGGATTTCTAAGGGCGTAAATTTATGATTTCACTCTTTACTGCCTATCACAGTTTCGGAGGCCATGGAATGCCCAGGTGGCACAAAACCCCCCCAAATGACCCCATTTTGGAAAGTAGACACCCCAAGCTATTTCCAGAGAGGCAAATTGAGTCCATGGAATATTTTATATTTTGACACAAGTTGCGGGAAAGTGACACATTTTTTTTTTTGCACAAAGTTGTCACTAAATGATATATTGCTCACACAGGCCATGGGCATATGTGGAATTGCACCCCAAAATACATTTAGCTACTTCTCCTGAGTACGGGGATACCACATGTGTGGGACTTTTTGGGAGCCTAGCCGTGTACGGGACCCCGAAAACCAATCACCGCCTTCAGGATTTCTAAGGGTGAAAATTTTTGATTTCACTCTTCACTGCCTATCACAGTTTCGGAGGCCATGGAATGCCCAGGTGGCACAAAACCCCCCCAAATGACCCCATTTAGGAAAGTAGACACCCCAAGCTATTTGCTGAGAGGCATGGTGAGTATTTTGCAGCTCTCATTTGTTTTTGAAAATGAAGAAAGACAAGAAAAAACTTTTTTTTTTTTCTTTTTTCAATTTTCAAAACTTTGTGACAAAAAGTGAGGTCTGCAAAATACTCACTATACCTCTCATCAAATAGCTTGGGGTGTCTACTTTCCAAAATGGGGTCATTTGGGGGGGGGTTTGTGCCACCTGGGCATTCCATGGTCTCCGAAACTGTGATAAGCAGTCAAGAGAGAAATCAAAAATTCACGCCCTTAGAAAGCCTGAAGGCGGTGCTTGGTTTTCGGGGTTCCGTACGCGGCTAGGCTCCCAAAAAGTCTCACACATGTGGTATCCCCGTACTCAGGAGAAGCAGCAGAATGTATTTTGGGGTGTAATTTCACTTATTCCCATGGCATGTTTGAGCAATATATCATTTAGTGACAATTTTGTGCAAAAAAAAAAAAAATTGTCTCTTTCCCGCAACTTGTGTCGCAATATAAAATATTCCATGGACTCGACATGCCTCTCAGCAAATAGCTTGGGGTGTCTACTTTCCAAAATGGGGTCATTTGGGGGGGTTTTGAACTGTCCTGGCATTTTATGCACAACATTTAGAAGCTTATGTCACACATCACCCACTCTTCTAACCACTTGAAGACAAAGCCCTTTCTGACACTTATTGTTTACATGAAAAAGTTTTTTTTTTTTGCAAGAAAATTACTTTGAACCCCCAAACATTATATATTTTTTTAAAGCAAATGCCCTACAGATTAAAATGGTGGGTGTTTCATTTTTTTTTTTCACACAGTATTTGCGCAGCGATTTTTCAAACGCATTTTTTGGGGAAAAAACACACTTTTTTAAATTTTAATGCACTAAAACACACTATATTGCCCAAATGTTTGATGAAATAAAAAAGATGATCTTAGGCCGAGTACATGGATACCAAACATGACATGCTTTACAATTGCGCACAAACGTGCAGTGGCAACAAAATAAATAAATTTTTAAAAGCCTTTAAAAGCCTTTACAGGTTACCACTTTAGATTTACAGAGGAGGTCTACTGCAAAAATTACTGCCCTCGATCTAACCTTCGCGGTGATACCTCACATGCATGGTGCAATTGCTGTTTACGTTTGACGACAGACCGCCGCTTGCGTTCGCCTTAGTGCGAGAGCAGGGGGCGACAGGGGTGCTTTTTTTTTTTTTTTTTTTCTTTATTATTTTTTTGATTTTTTATCTTATTTTTAAACTGTTCCTTTCATTTTTATTTTTTTTAAATCATTTTTATTGTTATCTCGGGGAATGTAAATATCCCCTATGATAGCAATAGGTAGTGACAGGTACTCTTTTTTGAAAAAATTGGGGTCTATTAGACCCTAGATCTCTCCTCTGCCCTCAAAGCATCTGACCACACCAAGATCGGTGTGATAAAATGCTTCCCCAATTTCCCAATGGCGCTATTTACATCCAGCGAAATCTAAGTCATAAAATGCTCGTAGCTTCCGGTTTCTTAGGCCATAGAGATGTTTGGAGCCACTCTGGTCTCTGATCAGCTCTATGGTCAGCTGGCTGAATCACCGGCTGCATTTTCAGGTTCCCTGTTGAGACAGGAGAGCCAGAGAAAAACACGGAAGACGGTGGGGGGGGGGGGCAATTCCCTCCCACGGCTTGTAAAAGCAGTCTAGAGGCTAATTAGCCGCTAGGATTGCTTTTACATGAAAGTCGACCGCTGGCTGAAAAGAATGATACCAAGATGATACCTAAACCTGCAGGCATCATTCTGGTATAACCACTCAAAGTCGTGAATGGCGTACCTGAAGACAAAAAAATGGTTAACAATAAAGCACAGTAAACGGTAAAGTATAAAAAATTGCATACCTGAAAAGCAAACATGATAAAACATAATAACAATAAAACATTGCAGAATAGAATACAGTAAAAAAAGAGCAGAACAATAGAGAGAATAGAGAGAGAGAGAACAATAAAACGACAACTATTTTTTTTTATTTTATATATATTTTTTTTTTTACACTTTTTTTGTAACTAACTTTTATAACTGTAACCGGTTCCAGGTTCGGGTCTCTCAAAATGCGATGGCATCTTGGGAGACCCTGTGAAAGTGCGCCTAGTCTGTGCAATGCTGTACCCTACGCTAATCCTCAACTAGTGCATGGTAGCGTTCAAAACATTCACCAATGCAAAGACCAGGATTGTCAGGACTGGAGGGACAATAATAGCGGGTGTCACGCCTATATCCGCGCTTGCTGCAGACACAATATCTTTTTTGGGGGCGTTCGCTGGGTAGGGGTACTCGGGAGGACATAAAGAAAATGCCTCTCATGCAGCCGACTGCATTTGGTTGGGGATGTGAATGGGGGAAGTACGGGCGCTGCAGAAGCGGTGGGTTCCTAATTAGGATTGGCGAATGCAGTAGGAAGGGCACTATGGGCACGACGGGCCTGTGTTTGTCTTTTTGGTGGCAGCGGGACACTACTTGTGCTTGCCACCTCACCAGCTTGAACTGCACTTATGGGACTCGCCACGTCACCAAGTGTTACTGCAGTGCTGGTTTGACTACGACCGGGGTGTACTAGGCCGCTGGCGCTTGCCAGTTCACCAAAACGCTACCAAAAAATCTGTTGGCGATCGCAGGGATCAGGCCTGACTCTGCGAACGCTGCAGTTATGCGTTTTAGTCTTTTGTAAGTGACAGTGATCGATCGATACTGCACTTGGGTGGGCTGGGCTGGGCCGGGCGGAGGGGCAAAACGCAGGTGCTAGCAGGTATCTGGGCTGATCCCACTAACACTGCGTTTGTGAGAACCCTAAACTGCTGGGGATGCTAGTATAGATCTGATCGGATCAGATATTGATCCGTTCAGATACTATACCACTAAGGGTGGTGTACAGTGCGTGCGTGGGTGTTAGCGGTACTGGCGCTAACCTGACGCTGCCTGGGGCTGGTGCTTGCCAGTTCACCAAAATACTACCAAAAAAACTGTTAGCGATCGCAGGGATCAGGCCTGACTCTGCGAACGCTGCAGTTATGCATTTAGTGTTTTGTAAGTGTCAGTGATCGATCGATACTGCACTTGGGTGGGCTGGGCCGGGCGGAGGGGCAAAACGCAGGTGCTAGCAGGTATCTGGGCTGATCCCGCTAACACTGCATTTTTGGGAACCCTAAACTGCTGGGGACACTAGTATAGATCTGATCGGATCAGATATTGATCCGTTCAGATACTATACCACTAAGGGAGGTGTACGGTGCGTGCGTGGGTGTTAGCGATACTGGCGCTAACCTGACGCTGCCTGGGGCTGGTGCTTGCCAGTTCACCAAAATACTACCAAAAAAACTGTTAGCGATCGCAGGGATCAGGCCTGACTCTGTGAACGCTGCAGTTATGCGTTTAGTCTTTTGTAAGTGACAGTGATCGATCGATACTGCACTTGGGTGGGCTGGGCGGAGGGGCAAAACGCAGGTGCTAGCAGGTATCTGGGCTGATTCCGCTAACACTGCGTTTTTGGGAACCCTAAACTGCTGGGGACGCTAGTATAGATCTGATCGGATCAGATATTGATGCGTTCAGATACTATACCACTAAGGGAGGTGTATGCTGCGTGCGTGGGTGTTAGCGATACTGGCGCTAATCTGACGCTGCCTGGGGCGACGCATATCACCGCCGGGAGATCAGGGGGCTAAACCTTTATTCGGTAATAAACGGCGGGTGCCCTGACACTATAAAAAATAAACAAACTAACCAGCGTCAACCGTAACGGTTATACGGTGATCAGTGGTGAAAGGGTTAACTAGGGGGCAATCAAGGGGTTAAAACATTTATTCGGTAGTATATGGGGGTCCCTGACGCTATAAAACGCTGACGGCGAACCTAAATATTTATGTCCCTAACTAGCGTCACCAGCGACACTAATACAGCGATCAGAAAAATGATCGCTTAGTGACACTGGTGACAGGGGGTGATCAAGGGGTTAAAACTTTATTAGGGGGGGTTAGGGGGGTACCCTAGACCTAAAGGGGGGTAACAGTAACTGTCCCAACACTGTAACTGTCACAAACTGACACTATGCAGTAATCAGAAAAAAACAAAAAAAACAAAAAACTGCTGGTGTCAGTTTGTGACAGGGGGGGGGGGGTGATTGGGGAGGGATCGGGGGGCGATCGGGGGGGGGGATCGGGGTGTTTTGTGTGCCTGGCATGTTCTACTGTGTGTGTGTGTGTTGGTGCACTCACATTGATGTCTTCTCTCCTCGGGCCGGAACGGAAAATACCGAGCCGAGGAGAGATGACATCATTTCCTTTGCTGCTGTTTAGCATACAGCAGCAAAGGAATGATTCGATTGGCCGGCGGCGATCGCGAGGGGGGGGCCACGAACGGATGGTCTCCCCCTCACCACCGATCGCCGGGGCACAAAAGATGACTGCCTCGGGCACCGGGGGGGGGTCCGATCGGACCCCCCACCCGCGGAAGGCAAATCACGTACCATGTACGTGATTTTGCCTGTCCGTGCCACTTTGCCGACGTACATCGGCGTGAGGCGGTCGTCAAGTGGATAATATATATAATTTTTTTATTTTTTATTTTTTTTACATACTGTCACCAGTCAGTGTCCCTAATCACCACCACAGTAGTTACAGTGTTCCTGATCACCACCACACCAGTCATATTGTCCCTAATTACTGTTACATAGGGATGGGCAAACGGTTCGGCCCGAGCATGAGTTTGGGCTGAACTTTGGCTGTTAGGCCGTTCTCCAAACAACCGAATTATGGGTTCATTTTTTTGGCCCGCCGAACGACCACAATGCGCTGCTCCTCTGCACAGTGCATTGAAAGCCCTGATTGGCTGAAGCAATGAAAGCTTTGCCCAATCAGGGCACAGAGCACTGTCAGAGCCATGATTGGACGCTGTCATGATTACTGTGTCCAATCATGGCTCATTGCTCTTAATCCTGCCCCACACTATAAAAGTATTCTTTCCATAGCGGCCATTTGTAGTGTGATAGCGGCATGGAGAGAGATAGAACAGGTCTCTGTTCAGTGCTATTAGACAGTCAGTGTGCTATAGTGTGCTATTCTGATTCTATTGTCAGTGTAGAATATCAGTATACTGTGTATCTAGGGATAGTTCAGTGTGAGTGTAGTGCAACCTTTCATCTTTACATTAGTGTGAGTGTAGGGATAGTTCGGTCAGTGTGAGTGTAATGCAACCATTTTTCTTTCCATTAGTGTGAATGTAGGGATAGTTCCATCAGTGTGAGTGTAGTGACCGTTTAACACAGTATATTATATTACGAAGTACATTTCTGCATGCTTAGCGCAGTATATTTCAGTTGCATTACTGCAAGTTTAATGCTGTACAGTTCAGTGCATTAGTGCAAGTTTAACGCCGCATAGTTCTGTGCATTACTGCAACTTTAACACCGTATATTTCATTGTGTTACTGCAAGTTTAATGCTGTATATTTTATTGTGTTATTGCAAGTTTAATGCCGTATATTTCAATGCGTTACTGCAAGTTTAATGCTGTATATTTTATTGCGTTATTGCAAGTTTAATGCCGTATATTTCATTGCGTTACTGCAAGTTTAACGCTGTCAGTTTCATTGCGTTACTGCAAGTTTAACGCCATATAGTTCTGTGCGTTACTGCAAGTTTAATGCCATATATTTAATTGCGTTACTGCAAGTTTAAAGCCGTATATTTCATTGCATTACTGCAAGTTTAACACTGTATATTTTATTGCGTTATTGCAAGTTTAAGGCCATATAGTTCTGTGCATTACTTCAAGCTTAATGCCATATAGTTCTGTGTGTGTTACTGCAAGTTTAACACCGTATATTTTGCGTTACTGAAAGTTTAACGCTGTATATTTCATTGAGTTACTGCAAGTTTAACGCCATATATTTCATTGCGTTTCTGCAATTTTAATGCCATATAGTTCTGTGCATTACTGCACGTTTGACGCAGTATATTGCAGTATATTATAGTCTATCCATGGAGTGTGTCTGTGTAGTGAATACTCAAATGAAAGTGCACCAAACACCACTTTCCATTGATTAAAGTGCATCCACATACACATTTACACATCTTTATTACATTTTGTTATTAAGCACCCCCCACTCCCCCATCATATCTGGGAAGACAGCAAGGAGAGGCAGATGTTCCCATGGCACTGTAAGGGGGTCAGCAGCGTATGTATCCACAGGCAAAGGTGGACGTGGTCAGTCCTCAGGCAGGGCATCATTTTCTCTGTTTAATGATGTTGCCTGTGCTATCCAGCCTCAGCATGCAGAGGAGGTGGTGGACTGGCTTACTAAAGCGTCCTCATCCTCCTCATCCTTCATCACCCAAGCAAAGACTAGTGCGCAGTCCCCTGCAGCTGCCAGAGTGGCAAAACCTGCCTCCTTGTCCACAGCTATTCCTGCCATAGCCCCAGCATCAGGCATGGAGGAGTCAGCGGAGTTATTTGAACACAGCGCCAGCCACTTGCACCTTGACGAAGCACAGCCATTACTCAATTCAGATGTTAGTTCTGATGTTGAGGAAGGCAGGAACATGAGCCTACTGGAAGGGGAGAACACTGGTACACAAATTGGCATTCATGTTCCCCCAGCTGCAGTGCATTGCCAAGTTGTCTCCAGTGGTAATGAGGATGGAGGAGATGATGATGAGGTCACTGACTCGACTTGGGTGCCGGATAGAGCAGAGGAGGAAAGTGAGGGTGAGGCACAACCCCAACGAGGCAGCCATCATGGAAGAGTAGAGAGCAGCCAACCTATTCCATCACATTGTGCAGCTGTTATCTCCCGGTCCACTTCCCACAGCTCAGCTGTCTGGGACTTTTTTAGTACATGTGCAGCCGATTGCGCTGTTGCTATTTGCAAACTTTGTCTCAAGCACACCAAGCGTGGCAAAAACACCAACCATTTGGGTACCACATGCTTGACAAGGCATTTAACCTCCCACCACTCAGCCCGTTGTCAATAGCACCTAAAAGCCACACAAAAGGGGCACAAGTCTGTCTCTCCTCCCTACTCACCTCAGTCTGTCCCTGCTATATCTCATGGCCTCTCAGCAGCCTCCACTGACAGGAATGATGGTATAGCGCAGGGTGTCCCAGGTCCTTGCAGCACATTTGCCAGCAGCACACCACCACCTGTAGACTATAGCCGGCAAATTTATCGGCCCTATCTGCTGGAAAAAAAATACAGTCCCTTCCACCCACATGCCCAGAGTCTAAATGCAAGCCTGTCAAAGCTGCTGGCTCTACAACGTCTACCTTTCCGGCTGGTGGATTCTTCCCCTTCTGTGAATTTGCAGAATGTGCTGTACCACAATGGCAGGTTCCCAGTCGCTATTTCTTTTCACGTAAGGCCATTCCAGCTCTCTACCATCACGTGGAAGGCAATGTTGTTGCATTGTTGGGCAAGGCATTCAGCCGCAAAGTCCACGTTACTGCTGACACGTGGTCCAGCAAGCATGGGCAGGGACGATATATTTCATTCACAGCACAGGGGGTAACTCTGCTTGCAACTCGGAAGGATGCAGGACAGGGCTCAGTGCTGCAGCTTGTTGTGCCTCCACGTCTCCATACAGTTGGTGATGATGCCAGATTTGTCAGCTCTACCCCTTCCTCCTCCATGCCCTCCTCTGCTGAATTGTCCTATGAACCTCAAGTACCCCCTAAGCGTTCAAAGGGCTATTCAATGAGTCAGGCTAAAAGGTGCCATGCAGTGCTTCAGCTGGTGTATCTAGGGGACAGGAACCACACCGGAGCAGAGATTCTTGAAGCTCTGCAGGGACAGACCCAGAGGTGGTTCACACCACGCCAGCTGGAGCCAGGAATGGTGGTGTGTGGTGCGATAATGGCACAAACCTCCTGTCCACCCTTAGACAGGGAAAGAGGACACATGTGCCATGCCTGGCACATGTCCTTAATTTGGTGGTGCAGCATTTCCTAAATAGGTACCCAGGGTTGAAAGATCTTCTAAAGCAGGCCAGAAGAGTCTCTAGCCATTTTAGGCGGTCATACACAACCAGTGCTTGGCTGGTTGAAATTCAGCGGGAATTCCACCTGCCCCTAAAACGCCTGATTTTGGCAATGCTGCAGTGGCTGCACATGCAGTAGAGGGCTGTCAATGAGTACCTGTGTGAGTATGGCACAACGACAGGCTCAGGCCCACTCAGCATTTTTTCCCCATGCCAATGGCTACTCATAAAGGATGCATGCACTGTACTGTCACCATTAGGCCACAAGGATGGTGAACCGTGACAATGCATGCACCAGTGACACAATCCCTGTTGTGTACCTGCTGGAGCATGCTCTGTGTGGCATTATGGACAGGGCACTCAAAGAAGAGCAGCAGGACTTCCTTTCCTCTCAAGGCCCAGTTTATGCAGACACCATTGTTTCTATGCCACAGAACACACAAGAGAAGAGAGAGGAGGAGGAGGAGGAGGAGGAGGATTCTGGCAGTTTTGGAGGCATTGAAGCAAAGGAAGACAGTAAGAGATGGTTTTCCATCCCTAGAACCCTTGGGAGTAGTATGTGGCTGGGAGAGGGCAGTTCCAGATACTGTAGTCCTCAGTGACCCCGAGAAGTCTGCTTCTCAAGCCTTTGCAAATTTGCGGGCTCCCTCATGTTTCAAAGCCTGCAAAAGGACCCAAGAATACGTGGGGTAGAGGAAAAGGATCACAGAACTCATCCCGTCCCCACAGAGGGCAGAAGATGAAATCTCTTGAGGACACCTTAAAGAGGAGTTTATCAAACGCTTTCAGGACTCTGGTAGGTTGCAGTGTCGTGGAAAACGTAGTTTTGAGGCTTCTGTTGGTCAAGAGAGGAGTGGTGGAGAAGGTGGCCGCCTAAGTGATGCATTTCTGAATTTTTTTTTAGTCCTCGCCACCCAGGGTTGTCAGCTTTCACATCCCATTGGCAGCGTCTATGGGTGAAAACAGAGATGCAGAGCTTTCCAGTCAACGATCCACTGGCTTACTGGGTCATGAGAATAGACCACTGGCCAGAACGTGCCAAGTAGGCTATTAAGCTGCTGGGCTGCCCTGCATCCAGCGTGCTTTCCGAATGGGCATTCAGTGCTGCTGGAGTTTTTCTCTTTTACTGATCATAGAACGCGTCTGTCCACAGACTCCGTGGACCGTCTGACTTTTATCAAAATAAATCAGTCCTGGATTACCAGCAGCTATGAAGCCCCTGATGACGATGTCTCAGATTAAGTGTTTTTGGGATGTGGAATCTCTGCAGGACTTCTAGGCTGCCTAGAATTGTGGGTGTTGCTTTCATCTGGAAGAATGTTTTTGGTGTAGGTTTCATGGGCACAATTAACACCCAAAGACCAATTTTTACTCACCTGTTTG
Source organism: Lithobates septentrionalis (assembly GCA_037952835.1). Taxonomy (NCBI): domain Eukaryota; kingdom Metazoa; phylum Chordata; class Amphibia; order Anura; family Ranidae; genus Lithobates; species Lithobates septentrionalis. Next base: position 460,328 of record JBBDGP010001638.1, on the reverse strand, counting down.
ACAGGTGCATATCATTGAAATTTTTGACAGTAAGGCCAATTCTTGCTTTCATCGAGAGTACCTCTATAGGGTTACGGTGTGAAGGCGCCACCGACACCCAAAGAACAATTTTTTCACACCTCTTTGGCAGGTGCATATCACTGCAATTTTTGACAGCAAGGCCAATTCTTGCTTTCATCAAGAGTACCTCTATAGGGTTACGGTGTGAAGGTGCCACCGACACCCAAAGAACAATTTTTCCGCATCTGTTTGACAGGCAGGGCCACTGATAGAAATCACAGGGCCCCGTACAGCCTACCTGACAAGGCCCCCTTCAGCCCCGCCCCTGGTTCCGCCATCAGCCCCACCCCTGGCCCCTCTCCAGACCCCACCTTGAATTAAAGTGCAGGTTTATCTTCAAGTGATATTTATCTCTCTCCAGCCAGTTATAAGTTTGATTATCCAAAAGAAATACTGTGATGATACAAGAGATGGTCAGAGGCTGCAGACCTGATACAAGAGATGGTTAGAGACTGCAGACATACTACAGAAGGTGGTCAGAGGCTGCAGACATACTACAGGAGATGGTCAGAGACTGTGGACATGATACAAGAGATCAATGCAGCCTCACCAGTGCCCATCAATGCAGCCTCACTGTGCCCATCTGCAGCCTGATCAGTGCCCATCAATGCAGCCTCACTGTGTCCATCTGCAGCCTCACTATGCCAATTTCAGCCTTATCAGTGCCCATCAATGCAGCCTCATTGTGCCCATCAATGCAGCCTCACTATGCCCATCTGCAGTCTCATTGTGCCTATTTCATCCTCATCAGTGCCCATCAATGCAGCCTCACTGTGCCCATTTGCAGCCTCACTGTGCCCGTCTGCAGCCACACTGTGCCCATTTCAGCCTCACTGTGCCCATCTGCAGCCTTGCCAATACCTTGATAACACATATTATTACACAGGAATCTGCCTCTGTGTCATGGAGCTAGGGTCTGAACTGTTCGGCGGCGTCCACTGTAACAAAGTCCCGATAGACGGAACACTGACTTATTTTCCCTGCATTGGATCAGAGTTCCGTCTATCACAATCTAGGAGGCTGGGCTTTGTTACAATGAGTGGACGGTCACGGAACAGTTCAGACCCCAGCTCCATGACACAGGGGGAGATTTCCATGTCCCTCTGTGTGTGATTAGTTACACAAGTGGAGGGAGGGAGAGGAGGAAGGACTCTGCACTTAGATCGACCCTGTGTGCTGCTGCAGGAGAAGCGCTGGTTGGAGAATTTTTATTTTCTATTCTGCATGCATTCTTCTGTCAGATTGCCCGGGCCCCCCTGCTGGCCGGGCCCGGTACAACAGGGCCAGTTGTACTGGCTTATCTGCTGCCCTGTTGACAGGTGCATATCATTACAATTTTTGACAGCAAGGCCAATTCTTGCTTTTATCAAGAGTACCTCTATAGGGTTACGGTGTGATGGCGCCACGACACCCAAAGAACAATTTTTTCCGCATCTGTTTGATGGGTGCATATCATTGTAATTTTTGACGGCAAGGCCAATTCATGCTTTCATCAAGGGTACCGCTATAGGGTTACAGTATGATGTGAGGTGGGCCGATGGCTCAGTGGGCCGGTTTCAGTGACACTGACAGCCTGTCAAAGTAATGGCTGTGCGGCTCAGCCATTAATTTGAGCACCGCTGTACTGCCTATAAGAGAAATAGTAGAACAGCTAATGGCCAGTGAAGGGTGGGGGGGCTTGGGTGACCATCACGGTTGGCCGGCCGGGGAGGAGGGGGTGGGTTTGTCCAGCCGGCAGGTATGGGAGAGACCTGTTATTCACACTGCCCATCACCTCACTTCATGGTGCGCAACCCGGCTCAGCCTCAGTGCCGCTGCATTGCTGAAAGGCAGCCAATGGCTGTGCAGCAATGCCGGTTTCTGAAATTCCAGCCAGTGAGGGTGTAGCAATGTTCCTGCATGACGTTAGCCCTCCCACTTCACGCAGTGATGTGAGAAGGAGGAGAAAAATAGAGGAGAATAAGAGAAATAATAAATGAGGTGAGTGAGTTATGACACCTGCCATTGAACGGAGTGTAACTTACACATGTCATTCTAAAGGCGTCTGTAATATTGGAATGCATCTTTTTCTCTAAATAAAGAGTTTTTAAAAAAAAAGCCCTTTATACTTACAGTGGAATGTTTTTACTTATGTCTTTTTGCGCAATTGCGTATAGTTTATATACTGATTTTGTGCGTGTTTGCAAAATTAAACTGGAATGAAGTCCAGGGCCAAATTTTTGTCCCATTTCATTCCCAAAGATGCTAAGGTCCCGCAAGCGCACCGCCCCAGTGTGATAAGTCACACTGAAATGAATGGGAGGCTGTTTTCAGGCAGTTTACAGGCGCTATTTCTAGCGCTAAAATGCCTGAAAACCGCCTCAGTGTGAAAGGGGTCTTAGTGCTACATAACATTCTTAGTGGTGTGGCAGGGCGAGCCTGTGCCCCTTTTTAATATGGTGGTTTATGCCAGATCTTGTAAGAAGCAAGCACACTAATGGCACACGGGCTGTCCGATCAGGTCCGTCTATCAGTTTTTCGGGCGGACCTAATCGAACCCTACATTCACCCCTATGGAGCGGCGGATGTCAGCGATGTCCGCTGAGATCCACCGCTATCTGATCCAATCCTGTCTGCAAAATCCAGATGGATGGTGGTATTTTTCATCCGTGTGGCAGATCGGATCGGATGAAAAGGACAGGCAGTCTGTTTTCACCTGATCTTCCCATAGAGGAGAGCGGGATTGGGTCCGTTTCCGCTCTGCACAGTGATCCCCCCTGAGCAAGCGTAGTCCGTCCAATGGAGACGCCCGTGTGAAAGGGGCCTTACAGTTCAGAGCCCCACCCTCCCAGTTGGAGACAGCTCCCAGTAGAGAGAGACAGAAGGTCTCATAGAGGGGTCAAGGGGCTCCACCTGAGAAACAGGGAAGGTTTTCCGTGTGCTGACAAAAGGAGCTGTGTGCATTAAGGAGGAGCTGGGTGCTTTAACCACTTGACCTCTAGAATATTTTCCCCTCTTCGTGCAACACTGTACCCAAATACATTTTTTTTTTGGTGGTCAGGAGAACCAAATGGTACTAATCGGAGCAGTAAAGCTGCCAAGAAAGCCAGGAGGCTGAATATTATGTTTTGCTCGTATTGATGGTGAGAACCCCTGCCTGTGTAGACATACCTGTATGAACCTTTGACGTTCTTTTGAATAAAAGTGGGCAGGAAAGCACTGAAAACTATTTCTGGCGTGGAGTAAACTGACTGTTTTGGCACTACCACTAAGCTACAAAAACCCAACTTGTCACTGTAGTGAAATATTACATTTTAATCATTAAATAGTTATATGTACGTCAGGCCAAAGGAAAAGGGGACCTGGTTAGCACAGTTAAGAGCTACGATGTATCTTATTGCCAGTGCTGACAAAATGATATACTAGTGTTAATAGCTTATGTAATTAGACTAAACAAGAACTTTGTCCAGTCCACGCATCAATGGCTGGACATATGAGCAGGGCCACTGATAAAGCAGTACAGCCGGCCCTTCTGTACCAGGCCCAGGCCCCATCAGTTCAAAAGCAGGGCCCGGGCATCTGCCCAGCAAGAGAATCGGTTGTACTGTCTTATGCTGACACTGATCCTCTTGATGCAGCTGCAGGCAATTTTTTCATGCTTCACCCTCTCCTAGCGGGCCGTGGCTCCTGTTTAGTCTAAATCGTATTCTTTGGGCCCTATTAGTTCATTCACAGGGGCCCCGCTCACTGTGCAGAGCTCTCCTGTATGGGGAGATCAGATGAAAATGAACCGTCTGTCCATTTTCATCCGATCCTATCCACCAGATGGATGGAAAATAGCGTCACCATCCGTCTGGATTGCACAGACACGATCAGATCAGATAGCAGCAGGTGTCAGCGGACATGTCACCGCTCACACCCGTCGCTCCATAGCAGTGAATGGAGTGTCCGATCAGGTCCGCCTGAAAAACTGACAGGCGAACCTGATCGGGAAGCCTGTGTGAAAGGGGCCTAACAGTACAGCACATTGTTACTACTGCGTGCGGAAAGTGGGAACCATCAAGACTGCAGAGGATTATTTTTCTCCGAAAAGGTACAGTCACATTCAAGACTCAGTGCACACAAACCCTTTTCACCTATGCCATGCCCTGGCTGTTGCCCATGACTGATTCATACACAGCTAAATGTGATCATCTTCATTGATCTTGATGATCACATTTGGCTGCTGTATAATTCAATCATCATTACGCCCCTGTTCACATCGACACGATTGAACATGTCAAATCGCATGCCAAATCACAGCCTATTGCCCGCAATGGCACTATCCCAATCGGTGCGACGCCGACTTTGCGGCACCGCACCAATTTCCAAAAGAAGTTCCTGCACTACTTTTGCCGACGGGGGTGATTTCAATAGACATCTGTGCGTGAACCCGCACAGATGTCTTTCAAATCGCCCCCAAATTTTCACTGAAATGCGGGTTTGAAATAATCACACAGTGTAGGTGCTTTGAGCCACAGCACCTGTACTGTGTGTGTGTGATTATCATGATGATAAGGGTGGGGATCATAGGACAGTGAAATGCATCCTTGGGCCTCATTTAGGGATCATTCACGCAAGACCCAGATATTCGTCTCCCGTGTAGGCACTTTTACCGGCACGGTGTTGCGTGCATCCTTATGCCGGTGTCCCATTTATTTCTGTTGGGACACATGGCTGCATGGACACAGACACTGTCCCAATATGTCTTGAGGGTGCATGTCCTAATAGAAATGGGACGTCGGCATGAGGATACACACAACATCGTGCCAGTAATAGTCTCTGCACGGGACATGGGTGCCTGTGCCCTGTGTGAATGAGCCTTAAATGAGGCCCAAGGATGCATTTCATTGTCCTATAATCATCATCATTATCATCCGGATAATCAGTCACTACCCAATTCATCACAAGGGATGATAAATATCACTTGAAGACAAGGCTGAATTTTTTCTAGGGGTCAGGTAGGCTGTACAGGGCCCCAATGATTTCTAACAGCGGCCCTGTATATGAGGGTCGATGAGTCCGAAGATTTGAGGACAAATCAACAATCCAGAAGACAATGGCAACATTCTAAATAAAAACAATAGCTGAGGACAATAGAAATGGAAGACACAGACCTAATGATTGGACTGGTATCTCTAGACAATCTAAATACTTGGGATATCTACAGGCAAAACATTTAAAAAAATTAATTAAAAGAACTTTAGGCTGGGTGCACACCAGTGTGAACTGGATGTGGGTTTCACCGCATCTAATTCACATGTCAGGAAATTGGGACCGGCTCTCTATGGATCCGGTTCACACATCTCGGCAGTGGCTCCCGGTGTGAATTGCACAGGAGTCCTGTGTATTTTCTGGTCCATTTCAGGTCCGAATTCAGACAAAAATTCAGGCTGAAATTGGACCTGAAACTGTGAATGGAGACACACCGGACCCCTGCTGTGAGCCGCTTTGTTCCTCAGTGTGAACCCAACCTTCCTCAGTAAAGCAACCTTTTTTTCTGTTCTTACCCCTCCCCTCATACACAAATGTAAAAAAAAAAAACAAGTATTATTTTTACACTTTTAATGATTTTTGTGCTGCAAAGCAGTACTTCTTGCTTCCTGGCTGAGGCCGGACCCCACTGCCTCCTGGGATAGGTGTGATGTATCAATCCAAGGAGGGAGTGGGTGACCAAAGAACAGACGAGTAGTTGAGGCAGCTGTGCACACGCAGCAGATTTTTGACAGCCATAGTGCTCACCTGCCAGAAATGGGGGCACTTGTGTGCTGCCATTCCCAGCCAGATCCCAAATAAAGGGCAGGAAGTGGGGGCATATCTGCGCACACATTGGATTTTGGGGAGGAGATTTCTGCAGCGGTTGAGTTCTGCTTTAACCACTTCCCTACCCGGCTATTGTCAAATGACGTCCACAGATGAGATCTCCCATCCTGGGTGGACGTCATATGACGGCCTGGGCTTCCTGGCCGCGTAGGGGGGGGGCGCGCGTGCGCGCCCGCCGCGTTGTTTGGGACCCGGTGTCCGCCGGGCACCACCGATTGCCCGTTAACCGGGCCGGACCGTGGATCTGTGTGTGTAAACACACAGATCACGTCCTGTCAGTTGAGAGGAGACCGATCTGTGTTCCCAGTACAGCGGAACACTGATCGGTCTCCTCCCCTTGTACGTCCCTGCCCCCTACAGTTAGAATCATTCCCTAGGAAACATATTTAACCCCTTGTGTCCCCCTAGTGGTTCACCCCTTCACTACCTGTCACATTTACACAGTAATCAATGCAATTTTATTGCATTGATCGCTGTATAAATGTGAATGGTCCCAAAAATGTGTCAAAAGTGTCCGATGTGTCCGCCATAATGTCACAGTCACGGAAAAAAATCGCGATCGCCGCTATTACTAGTAAAAAAAAAATATATATATATATTTTTTTAAAAATGCCATAAATCTATCCCGTATTTTGTAGACGCTATAACTTTTGCGCAAACCAATCGATATACGCTTATTGCGATTTTTTTTTACCAAAAATATGTAGAAGAATACGTATCGGCCGAAACTGAGGAAAAAATTTGTTTTTTTTAAAAAAAATTGGGATATTTATTATAGCAAAAAGTAAAAAATATTGTGTTTTTTTCAAAATTGTCGCTCTTCTTTTGTTTATAGCGCAAAAAATAAAAACCGCAGAGGTGATCAAATACCACCAAAAGAAAGCTCTATTTGTGGGGAAAAAAGGACGTCAATTTTTTTTGGGTACAACGTCGCACGACCGCGCAATTGTCGTTTAAAGTGCGACAGCGCTGAAAACGAAAAATTGGCCTGGGAAGGAAGGGGGTGAAAATGCCCTGTATTGAACCGGTTAAAGAAGATCTAAAGCCTACCACTAACTATTGTTAGAAATGTGTTCCTTCCCCCTCCTCCTTCCTATGCTGCCTACCCTCTGTAAAAAAAGATCTGTACTTTTACCTTTTTTCAGTCCTGTCTGATCATGTGATCCTGCAGGTCCTGCTCCCCTGTCTAATGGAGCGCTTGACAATGGCTGAGAATTCTGACTTTACCAATTGGCTCCCAAAACCCAGCCATTGCTGGCACACCCTCTTCTCCCCTGTAGCCCTCGCTCACTGACACAGGTAAGCCAAAGAAGCAGGATCACATGACCGGACCAGAGTGGACCCAAAAAAGAAAAGTATCCAGATCTTTTTTTACAGAGGGTAGGCAGCATAGATAGGAGGAGGGGGAAGGAACACATTTTTAACAATAGTTAGTGGTAGGCTTTAGTTTTGCTTTAAAGCAGCATTTAACTTTATTTGGGACCTGACTGGGACCAGCAGTGCACAAGTGCCCCCATTTTTGGCAGGTGAACACTATGGTTCTCTGCAGCATTTGTGCAGGCAGGTAGGCAGGATAGATAGGAGAGGGGGGAGGGAACATCTAGGGTTGCCACCTGTCCGGGATTCATCCGGACAGTTGGGGTTTGAAATCATGTGTCCGGATTTCAGACTGCCTGAAACCTGGACACATTATTCAGACTGGACTATGGCTTCGCAGCAGGGTTGCTGGCTGCAGGTGTCTAAGCTGAGAGTGTCTGTTACACTCTTTTATGCTGCCCAAACCCAGCACTGTGACCCCTCTGTGTCTGCCTCAGATACATCTGGATGAGAGGTCCTGACTGCCAAGGGGTGAGTGAGCTCACCATCCATCCCTGTCTGTAACTGAAGTCTCCCCCTTCTCTCTCCTGCCTCCTGAGTGAGTACACTAAGGTAAATCAGGGTTCTCAGAGCACCCCTACATCAGAGTTCCCCTTTACACCAGAGGCCACAGTGTTCCCCTTTACATCAGAGTTCTCTCCGTACATCAGAGTTCTCAGTGTTCCCCCTTAAATTAGGGTTCCCAGAGCATCCCTTATGTTAGAGTCCCCAGAGTTCTCCCTTACATTAGAGTCTACAGAGTCCACCCTTACAGTGAATGCGAGTTCAGATGTAAAAGGGGAACTCTGTGGACTCTGATGTAAAGGGGGACTCTTGTTATTAACTTCATATGATTGGAAATGTTATTTAATAGCAAAATATATGCATAGTTTATACAACAAAAAAAATTGCTGTGCACCGCTAAAGTGTTTGGGTTGACTTGAAGAAAAGGTGGCAACCCTAAGAACATCTTTAAGAATAATTAGCATTAAGCTTTTCTTTCACTTAAATATTCAATAAAATTTCAGATTTGAAAGTGAACCTGTGACCTCTAATCCCGCATGGAACAACACTCAGTGTCTGAGTGGGCAAGCACCACCGTTGTCATGTGCTCCCCATACCTGGAAGAATCGGGTAAGTGTTGTTATCCCTGGTGGCTGAACAGAGTGGCAACAAAGGGAAGGTAACTAAAAGGTGCTGGTGGGGCCGCCCTGAAAGTGAACCTGTTGTATTTCCCAGTACATAAAAAATACAGGTTTCTGTTAATGTAGGGTACAGGACAATTGCAATCTATAGGGTAACTCTGTTTGATTGCATTCATTTAGAGACGGCGGTCATTGTTTATGAGAAGTCTAAGGCCCCTTTCACACGGGTGGCTGTTCTGCCGGTGTTAAAAGCATGTTTTGTTATTTTAAAATTCAGAGAATCCTGGTACAGCGTTCACTTGCAGTTGTACATTGCGATTAAATGCATTTACGTGTGTTTATATGCGGCTGCGTTTAAAACATTATTGCCATTTCTGATGTGCTTCCTGTTGTTTTTCTTTCCTTGTTGCAGCTGATATCTGCAGGTTCCTGGACACAATCAACTTTATTTTTTCTATCTGCACAAAACCGAATGTAACAAAACTGTCGCTTAATGCAGTGTGTGAATGGGGCCATTGGAAAGCATTGTGTGCATTTAGCTGCGGTAGATAACTTCATCTGTCCGCAGCTAAAAGCACAATTCTATCCGCCCGTGTGAAAGGGGCCTAATGGCTTGTTTACACAGGCAGCTAAACTGCCCCCCACCCCCGTCTGAAAAGTAATCCACAGTGGATTGCTTTTCATAGGGGGTTTGATAGGCGATGAGGAGGCAATATGTTGCCTCTTCACTGTCTGCTTTAACCCTCAAAATGCTTACTCTCCATTGTGCATACCTTGCACACAATTGTGGCACAGCCCCATTCGCTTGAATGAGTTGCGTTTGGCAGTGGTACCACCTGCCAAATGTGACATGCTGTTTAATTTTTGCCGTGGCTGTAGCATGTGTACAGCCCTGAGCAGTTGCATGCCCTAGTTTAGATGCACAGTGGTAAAACAGCAGCACAGCCCCCCACCCAGCTTCTTATGTACATCACAATGAAGGCGGAAGCTTTCTCAGGTGTTTACATCCTCAGGATCCTTTCTGGTGCTGGCCACACCAGTGCAGCAACTTCCCTTCGATTTCAGATGTCTATACTCCTAATGTCTCTTGTATAAGATTATGACACTAATTAAAGCCTCGTACACACAGAACGATTGTTGGCAGGGGATTGTCTGTTGACAGACTGTTGTCCTAAAATCTTACCGTTAGTACGCTCCTTTTGACAATTGTTGTCCAATTTTCGGCCAACAAATGTTGGCTGACAGGCTAGTAAATTTTTGGTGGACAAAGGTTTGATGTCAGATTTTCATGTGGCTAGTACACAAATACGTCACACAAAAATCGAAAGTACAAACACGCATGCTATAGAAACAAAGCTCACCAAACACGAAATTAGCAGAAGGGGCCCAAAGGGTGGCGCTCAAGAGCTGAAATTCCTCGTAGTATGTCACTACGTTCGTGTTTGTGGCACGACAATTGTGTACCGTTAGTATGCAAGACGAGATCCTGGCACACGCCCTTAAGACAAAAATCAGACACTTGGTTGGCCAACAATCGTACCGTGTGTACGGGGCTTAAGTAAAGGCAAGTTACTGCACAGTTCCAGCCTGCTCTTGATATTTTGAGGTGGATGAGGCCATCACAGAGAGGTAAAGAAAAACACCTGGGGCGAGGGAGTTCCAAACCAAGCTGGCCATGCATTAGCAGAATTTCTATAAAAGCTTTCATTTTCAGAACATATGTTCAATAGGGTTAAATCCGAGGTCATTTTCAACCGCAGTAATGAGAGAATTGGAATGAGCAGGATCGAAAATTTTTCTCAACAAATTTCTATGCAGTGCGTGTGGTTTTTATTCAGGAAAGTCTATTCATTACAAAATATAAGTACTTTTAAAATTACATTTGTCATGTCATGTCATGAATGTGTTGATTAACTTTTTCGTACAATTGTTTATATGAATGTTGTATGGCCAGCTTTAAGTTAGGTTCAGGGGCTGGATTTTTTATTTCTTCTAATAAGTTGTATTTTAAGGCTGGTGCTGTTTTCCAATGTCCAACAATTATCTGTTTTTAATGGACATATATATTGCAGCTGCCATAACAGGTCTGAATCGTGTATGTTGTACATGATTCTTGCCTTAATTAATAACTGTGCGATATCCCATTATTGGAGAAAGCGCCTTCAGAGCAGTTAGAGATGTTTTGGAGTAAATGGTATTAACATACATATTTTTAGACGTTTTAGACACATACGCATGAATTACAGACTTTTCTAGAATGTTGAAATTGTGAGAAACGGTTCTGTGGGTATTAGAGAATGAATATTTCTATTAAGAACCATTTGAAATGACAGCCCCCAATTGATCTATGATTATTATTATTAAATGTGGTAGTTTGGGTTCAGAGGATGTGAGCCGTCAGGGAGGTGGTCAACAACATTGATAAGAATGGTAATAATAATGTGTATAATTAGTAATTAATTTTCATTTGTCTAGGGTTTCACTAATCACCATGGAGTGTTTCCTGTATGTAACAATACAGCATAGGGAGACATCTAGTGGCTATTTTGTTTGTTGCTCTCCCTCTGCTGGCTCTCTCCCTTACTATTTTCTTCACAATATAAGATACTGTAAGGCTATGGCGGTGATGTATGATGTCATCACACCGAGCGTTGTGGTGTCATTACCCACCACGCATGTGCACCGGCATTTTTTTGGTTATCTTTGCTATATATTTAGAAACCATGCCACATCTGTTTGTTGCCTCTGATGAAGCCGGTTTACCTGGTAAAACCGGTCAGGCTTTTCCTCCTACCACCAATTTCACCTATCTGTGGGACACCAGCTGGGAACAACTATGGCTTATATGATAAGTATACCTCAAAGAGTAATTATTTACAAGAAACTCACTCACTGTATGCAGTGGCGTTCCTAGGGTTGGTACAGTAAAACATGGTTTCACCCCCCCCCAAAATATTTTCCTGTTTTCTGAAAGTGCGCCAAAGAAGCAGCATGCTGGAGTTTTGATGCGCTTTTAGAAAATGCAGAAAAAGCATGCAACCTAATAGAAATCTATAGGACTGCAGCTATAACTGCGAGTAAAATGTAGGAAGACCCCCTTTACATTACACAGCCTCCGTACTTCTAGACCCGTTTACGTTACACAGCCCCCACACCCTTTGACCCATTCACATTACACTGCTCCGTACCTCTGAACCCCTTTACATTACACAGTTCCACACCTCTGGACCCCTTTACATTACACAGCCCCCCACACCTCTGGACCCCATTACATTACACAGCTCCCCCCACACCTCTGAACCCCTTTACATTACACAGACCCCACACCTCTGGACCCCTTTACATTACACAGCCCCCTCACACATCTGGACCCCTTTACATTACACAGCCCCCCACACCTCTGGAGCCCTTTACATTACACAGCCCCCCACACCTCTGGAGCCCTTTACATTACACAGCCTCCCACACCTCTGGAGCCTTTATATTACACAGCTCCCCCACACCTCTGGACCCTTTATGTTACATAGCCCCCCACACCTCTGGACCCCTTTACCTTACATAGCCCCCACACCTCTGGACCCCTTTACCTTACACAGCCCCCCACTCCTCTGGAACCCTTTACATTACACAGCTCCCCCCCACATCTCCGGACCCTTTACATTACACTCTACTACTATTACTCTAGCGCCTTGAGGCGATTCACTAGCGCCTTGAGGCAATTCAGTTTGCATTTGCAGCGCCATACAAATCATTCATTCATACACAGCCCCCACACCTCTGGAGCCCTTTACATTACATAGCCCCCCACACCTCTGGAGCCCTTTACATTACATAGCCCCCCACACCTCTGGACCCATTTAAATTACACAGCCCCCCACACCTCTGGAACCCTTTACCTTACACAGCCCCCCCCCCCTACACCACTGGAACCCTTTACATTACACCTTCCCCCACACCTCAGGAACACTTTACATTACACAGTTCCCCCCACACCTCCGGACCCTTTACATTACACAGCCCCTACCCCTCACAGCTCTGCCCCTTCCTAGATTATTCGGGCATGCAGAACAGGATACACATTGGAGCAGGAGGCAGAACGGGAGAGAGACACAGCAGCGCTGAATAGACAGCGGGAGCTGCCAGAGTTAACTTTCCAAGTTAATAAGCAGGTGATCAGTTGCTAGATTGTCCTCTGGCTGTCTATTCAGCGCTGCTGTTTCTCTCTCCTGTTCTGCCTCCTGCTCCCTGCTCTGCTGTGTTTGTAAGCTGGGTGTCACCCCTCTGGCGGGTGTCACTTGGGTGCGGTCCTTAACCCCTGCACCCCCCATAGTGACGCCACTGACTGTATGAGGAGACCTCTGTTTGGAATCTGTAGTGGAACTGAGCTTGAGATGTTTCATTTTTGCTACTGTTGAACATGCAGGGTTCTGAACTTTTGTGGATGAGACCCTGCACAGTTTATTAACATATTTGCCTATTTGCATTGGATGTCTTCAATGGAGGTCACTAGTGTCCCTCAGATGGTTTACACTTATGAATACAGTGCCGGACCTTCAGAGCCCATGCCGTAAATGGCTGCTCCGGCGCATGCATGCCCAGGAGTGACGTCCTCGCGCCCGCGGCCACTCATGTAGCCGGAGGCCGCAAACCCAGAAGGAAGACCGGGGAAAGATGGAAGCCCTCTCAGTAGTGACAGCGTGGTGCTAGAGGGCTTCGTTTTAAGGTAAGTTTCTCATAATGTGCTAGTAGGCAATGCCTACTAGCACATTATGACATTGCCTTTCAAGGAATCTTTTTTTCTTTTCACCTGCAGTTTACTACCACTTTAGGAGATTTCATGTAATCATATTGTCATACAATTCCTATCAAAGGGAGAAAAGCTGTGTACAGTATAATTGCCACCTGTGAGAGGGAAACAATTGAAGTTGAAATTATGAAATATATCCTTACAAAATGCAATCACGGTGTTTACTTTAATCCACAGATTTCATAAGAAAAGGGTGAAAATCTTTGAGACCATATATTATCAGTATCTTTCCTTAACTGATGCCATCAGAGAGATGGGGATGATTGGGTTTTCAGATTATCTTGCACCTCTGTTATGGAGTCTTTGATCAGCATTACATGCTTATACCTGCATGCAATTTTCTTTTGGCAGTGACATGCTATATCGGAGGAGTTAGTGGGACACCACACTTCTAAACCTAATGTAGTATTCCATTGAAAGCTCAGTAACCAACAGAAAGCTTTCTTTTGGTGGTATTTAATTGCTGCTGGGTTTTTTATTTTTTGTTAAATTAAACAAAAAAGGACAGAAAATTTTGAAAAAAACAAAAAAAAAAACTTTCATAGTTTCATAGTTATAAAATTTTGAAAACAGGTAATTTTTCTCCTTCGCTGATGAGGCTGCACTGATGGGCACTGATAAGGCGGCACTGGTAGGTGACACTGATGGGCACTGATTGGTAGCACTGGTAGGTGGCACATTGGGCACTGGCAGCTGACACTGATGGGCACAGAAATGCAGCCACAGCTTTCTGTGTGAGGGACTGATGTCCCTCTGACAGAAGCCGGTGATCAGCTTCCCCCACCCCCACACTTGTAGCGCGAGGAAAAAAAAATACAGATTACCGAGCTTCTGTTTACATCACGTGATCAGCCGTCATCACATGAGCTGTAAGCTGATCACATGGTAAGGGGCCAGGATCAACCCCTTACGCGGATCTGTGATCAGTTGAGTCCATGGACGCCCTCCCAGCAATTAAGGCCTGCGCTGCAGCCATCTTTCGGCTATAGCACGGGCGGCAAGTAGTTAACCACTTAAGGACTAGCCTTGTTTTGAGATTTGGGTGTTTACAAGTTTAAAACTGTTTTTTTTGCTAGAAAATTACTTAGAAAAAAAATATATAATGTTTGGGGGTTCTTTTTTTTATTTTTTTAGGTCTCTTGTTCCTTTTAATTCTTTATTTATCATTTTAACATAACAGAATCATATCCCACCGGGAACATTCCATAATACAAATCCACAATGGTATAAAAAAGATTATCCCCCACTCCCACCACCCCCCTTCCCCCCATCCCCCCTTCCCACCCACCCGGCTCTGCAGGAAACTGCTCACAGGGGTCACCCTCCGTCTTGGTCTCGCCAATCTCAGAGAGAATTCCTACCTTATTATGCCATATTTATGATCTCCTTTAGGTCACTCCAGGTCTTTTTAAATTTAAGCCATCCTGCCCATTTCCCCGTATGTTCCTCCTCTTCATCAGGTACCACACCCCCATCGTCCAAACACTCAACAGTATATATTTCATTTATGCAGAGGAGCCAATCTCGTGTGTTGGGACTTGATGAATCAAGCCAATTCAGAGCGATCTGCCTCTTGGCTGCATCTAACATTATGGGGACCAGCGAGGATTTATATCTCTTTACCGGCATCGTAGTCCCGTGAAAGAGACAAACCCACAGGTCCTCCACTATTACTATCTCAAAAATCTCCTTGATCAGTGATATAATTTTTTTCCAATAGGTTTTGATGATGGGGCACTCCCACCAAATATGAGCCATTGTACCCAAACATGTGCACCCCCTCCAGCAAGTATCAGCCATCGCCCTATCCATTTTGCTTAATTTGTCTGGGGTGGCATACCATCTTGCAAGGCATTTATAATGAATTTCCGTTCTCCTAGTGTCTAATACTGAGTAATGAACCAGCCTCAAAATCTTTTCTATCATATCTTTACTGCATTGTGACCCTAATTCCCGCTCCCACCTTTTGATGTAAGGGGGCACCTCCAGTTCCAACTCTGCTCCCAAAATCCTATAGATTTGAGCTATAACACTGCCTGTTTGCTCCTTCAAAGAAAGCTGCTCAAACGGTCTAAGCTCCTCCTCACTTCTGAGTGGTTTCGGTAACTTATCAATAAAGTGAGAGAGCTGAAGGTACCTCCATCCATCCATCACCCATAACTCTGACTCACTCCTTAATTCAGTGAATGTGCGAATTCTCCCCTTACTTATAAATTTTTTTAGTTGAATTGAGTCATCTTTCAACCAATTCCCTCCCACCTCCCAGGTTCAAAAAATAAATTATTTTTCATATATATCAGTGGTGAATTGTGTGACCATTTATTCTGAGTGTGTATCAAATCCCAGTATTTAAAAGTGTTGAGTCAACATGGACGTGTTAATACTTAGTGCTCTAAATTTTGGAGGATTCCATAACGAGTGCCCTAGGTTAGTGTTACTGAAAAAGTGCTCAATATTAACCCACCGCTTCTCTGACCCCTTTTTAACCCAGTCAGTGACCCATAAAAGCACTACAGATATGTAGTATCTGTTAAAGTCGGGCAGAGCAAGTCCACCTTTTTTTTTTCCCCCTGCTCAATATTGCATACGTGTTTTTTTGCCACCCCAGACAACTTTCCCTATTAAGCTCCTTAAAGCTCTAAAGAAGTACTTGGGTAGAGGGATAGGTAACAACTGAAATTTGTACAATAGTTTAGGTGTTAGTATCATTTTGACCGCGTTTACGCGCCCAAACCACGAGAGGGGCCTAGATCGAATTCTTCTCGCTTCTTGCCTAATCTCATCCAGCAACGGGATATAATTTTTTAGAAACAGTTTTTTAAAAGTGTTAGCTAAATTTAATCCCCAGGTACTTGATTTCCTTTTTCCAAGGGAAGGGGAACACTTCGGCTAGGTGGTCTTCTTCTTGCTTACACAGGTTGATGTTAAGAATCTCAGACTTCCTCAGGTTTATTTTAAAGTTTGAAATATCTCCGTATCTTCTAAGGATCCGGAGCAAGTTTGGAAGGGTTATTCTAGGGTTTGTGATGAAAAACAAAACGTCGTTGGCAAATGCCGGAAGTTTGTGTTCCTCAGTTCCTACCATCACACCGCTACAATCAGGACTGTTGCGAATAGTGGCCAGCAGAGGTTCGAGGGACAGGACGAACAGAAGGGAGGAAGGGGGCAGCCCTGCCTAGTTCCGTTTACCATCCTAAATGGTTTTGAGGTGGCCCCATTTACTCTTACAGCGGCCGTAGGACTGCTGTAAAGTATTCTGACCCATGAGATGAACCTCGGGCCAAACCCCATGGCCTCCAGGGTATTCATATCATGAACCCCCAGTCTACCCTGTCAAACGCTTTTTCGGCGTCCACTGACAGGAATAGCGCTGGGGGCCCACCACGTTTACAGATTTCAGACAGAAGCACCGCCCGTACCCCATTGTCCCTGCACTGTCTACCAGGTACAAAACCTGCCTGGTCCGGATGTACCAGAGTGGTCATTTTTTTCTTTCAGTCTATTGGCCAACACGTTCGCATATAATTTAACGTCTGCATTCAGCAGCGAGATAGGTCTATAGCTTTAACAAAACCTGGCATCCTTCCCCTCTTTCAAGATCAGGGTAATCGTAGCGGTCAGTGCCTCTCCCTCCATTCCACAACTGGCACCCAGTTCGTTCCAGTAGTGGCAAAGCCTAGGGACCAAAATGTGTTTCATTTTCTCTAAATAGCTGGTGGTGAATCCATCCAGGCCTGGGCTCTTACCCTTCGGGGAGTCTCTCAAGGCGGCCATAATTTCCTCCGCCTCGATGGGCTTATCCAGGGAGGAACTATCTTCAACGGGCAACTCTATTAGCCCTGCCCCCTTTAGGAATTCCAAGCCCCTACCTATGCGGGCACTGTCCTCCACACCCTTTTGCGCGATGGAGTAAAGGGTGGCGTAGAACTTTTTGAACTCTTCTGCCATACCTCCACTGGTCACTATTGCCTCGCCTCTTTTGTTATGTATTTTATCAATAAAGTTCCGACCTCTTTTTTACTTTATTATTCTGGCCAAGTGTTTACTATACTTGTTCGCCCAAAGATAGTTGTCCCTGGTTATTATATTGAGAGATCTTTTAACCTCTTGTTCCATTGAGTCCCTCAGCTCCTCCCTTTTGGCGACCAATTGGCGATAACAGTCCTGATCCTGCCCCTTTGCCTTTTTATGTGCCTGTTCCAGGGAAAAAATTTCCTCTAACAGCTTTTCCCTTCTCTTTTTTTTAGCCCTGCTCCTATTGAGATGAGAATCCCTCTGATATAGGCTTTATGTGTTTCCCATAAAATAGAAGGGGACACCTCTCCCGTGTCATTTGATTTAAAGAAGAAGTCCACTTCCTCCTGAATCCTCTCAACTACTTTGGGATCCTTCAGCAAACCTTCATTCAGCTTCCACGAGAAGGGCCGCCCCATCGCTTCTGGGATCTTCACCCTCATCGTGACCGGAGAATGGTCTGATAGAGACAGTATCTCTATTCTGGTTTCCTCAACCCACTCCAGTAAGTTGTGATCTACAAAGATGTAGTCTAGTCTGGAGTAAGTCCCGTGCACAGGGGAGAAGGTGTAATCTCTCTCATTAGCATGTTGCAGGCTCCACACATCCATCAACTGACTGCGAAACAGCTTCCGCCTGATTGCTCCTAACGACACCTTTTTTATCCCCTGGGCACGGGACGTACTGTCAAGGTCGGGATCGAGGCAAAAGTTTAAGTCCCCTGCCAGAACTACCTCCCCCTCCCCAAATTCCGACAGCTTCCTCAATACTTGTCCCAGGAAAGCCGTTGGGTCTTTATTAGGGCAGTAGACATTTGCCAATGTGAACGTCCTAATTCCTATGTTACCTTTTAAAAAGATATAACGACCCTCAGGGTCAGTCATTCTATCCAGCAACGAGAAATTAGAGGCCTTTGAGAACCCTATGGCGACTCCCTTCGACCTTTTATCCGGGGAATCCCCATAGAACCACTGATGCATCCCCGGGGAAAATAGCCTGATTCTAGTATCCAGGGTCAAATGGGTCTCCTGCAGGAATACTATATCACCACGCAGGTGGCATAGTTCTCTTAATATTTTATGTCTTTTCGTGGGCGAGTTTAACCCTTTTACATTGTATGAAATGAATTTAAGCTCAGGCATATCTATTAAACCGGCCGTTCTCCTCTGCCCCTTGCTCCCCTAGAGCTCGTCCTGCAGGAACCCCTTCCCAACCCCACTCCCTCCCCCCATCTCACCCTCCACCCACCCTTGGCAGGAAATTCGCCCCGAGCCCGCGCGTATGGAAATTCTCCCATACCAAACTGCGTAACTCCTCCCCCGGGGCGGAACTCCAACACCGGCATCCGGCGCCCCCCTCCCTAGGGAAGGAGTGGTGCCGGAGGCATAGAAACAAAGCGCCCAGACCGGGCGACACCCCCCCCACCTGCACAGACAACAAGCTATAAAGGAAAGTCCTCAAAATGTCCATCCCCTCCTAATCCCCGAATTCTGTGTTGATGCAACTTGAGTCCAGAAACATAACTCCAAATGCCACCCGAGGTGATCGTCCTCTGAGGAGGGAGGGATAAAGGGGCAGAGAAAAAAAACAAAAAAATCCCACCCCGCCCCCCTACCCCCGAGTCCCCCCCTGTATTCTCTTCCTCCTTTTTATAACACGTCAGGGATGGGTATACCCAGACTGTTACAAAAGTCCTGCGTCTCTTCCTGAAATCTCATTCTGTATGATCTGCCCTCCTTTGTTACTATCAGGGATGTTGGGGACCCCCAGCTGTATTTAAGGTTTGCCCTCCTGAGTTGATCGAGGATTGGTCTCCTCTTTCTTCTCCGCGCCAGAGTTCCTGCTGAGAGATTCAAAAATATCTGCAAATTTTTACTTTCAAAACTTATTGGTGGGGCCCCCTTTAAGTTCTTCCATATTCTTTCTTTATCCTCACACAAATGAAATTTGACAATAACGTCTCTGGCGATATCTTGCTTTATATTGGGGGGCTTCCTTACTCTGTGAACCCTGTCGATCCTTAGGGTCTCTTCTTCTCACCTACCCAAAATAGGGTTGAATATCTTTCTCATCTTTTCTCCCAGATCTTCATTCTGTTGTTCCTGAATGAATCTGATGCGCAAGTTTTGTCGCCGGCTCTGATTCTCCTGTTCTTCTAATCTGAACGCCAGTAAGCGATTTTCATTCTGCATTTTCCTGACTTGTTCTTTTAAATCAGAGATTTCTTTGGCTTGGTTTCCTGAGGCCTCTTCTACTTCCTCCACCCGACGGAGGAGGTGTCCCATGTCCGAGCGGACGTTTGTAATTTCTGCTTTTATCGCATTTTCTAGTTTGGTGAACATTTCGCTCAGATCAGTTTTACTTGGTACCAGGGCCATTATTCTTTGCTCGTCGGCAGAACTCCAGGCGGACGCACCTTCAAGGTCTTGATCTTCTCGGGTTCTGTCCCCCCTTTTGTTTCTGTTGGTCTTTCTTCTTATCCTTCCTAATTGTTTCGCCTCCATTCCAGGGCTCTTTGTGCTTGCTTCTTTTGAATATTTTTGTATGGAACTGGTATTTAAGCTCTCCCTTGAGTTCTGGGATTCTGTTGTTCTTGATGAGCGGCCTCTCATACTTCCTCTCCTTATTCACACTTCACCCCTTGTAACAAGTGAGCAAGTAAAAGGAATCAGAGTCGCTGCCTCCAGAATTCTCTAAGTGCTTCGCTATTCGTCAATCTCCTTCTCGCCTAGTACCATAGACCTAAGGAACTCGCTGCTCACATGGAAGGTCTAAATGTAGTGCCGGCCCATCTTCCTTGCCCCTGCCCAGTCAACTATATGCTCTACAGGTGAATACTTCTTGCAACTGATTTTTTTTTTCACTGGCCGCCCACACCTGTAGTCCCCCGTATTATAAGGCCGTGCGCCGGGACAAGGGAAGGGGCCCCCTGTGTGATCACAATAGCCAATCGGAGAGGGGAGGTAGATAGAGAAGGTAAATCAAAAAGTCACAAAGGGTGCTGCTAAGCAAGAGCGAGGCGTCACTAATCTTTTAGATTTTTGATCCCTGTTTACACAGGTTTAATTGAAGGATTCAACTCCAGGCCATGCGTTGAAGTCACTATTTCAATTTATTAGCCGTGATACTTGTCTGGCACACTGGAGACCTCACACACACAGCTTGTATTCGAGGAGGGGGGGTGAGAGGGGCCTCAACTCTTTCATTCAACCCCGTCAGTGGTAAGGCATATAACAGTATACATGTGGTAGTCCTGAAATCTTATATCCTCCTAGCCTCACTATCTCCTGGCAGGCAACCCAGATTCAGATACCAACAGTTCTTGTATATGGTAGTTTATGAATACAAATAAGTCTGCAGAGCTTTCCATACCTCGCTTACTGCTTCTCTAGACACCGCCGACATTCGGTACTTGGCTGTAGTTACTTTATTTTGGTTGCTGCATGTCATGAGGCATAGGCTCCGAGTTCTCAATGTAAGCAGCCGCTCCGGCTCGTTTGCCACAGACCGGGACTCGATGGTTCCCGCCGACCTTGGTTGTCTACAGCCTCCCAGGAATCCAGGCTTCAAAGAGGGGGGGGTCGCCGCTGACCTGTCTCGGCTCTAGCCGGTTAGCGAACCAGAGGAGTCTCTCCCAACACCGCTTCAACAGCATCAGCAGGAGGGAAAGGGTCAGGCGATCGGGCGGCTGCACACCCGCTCTCATCCGGGCATCCCGCAGGCTCTCACCCCGCTCGGCATCACCAAGGCTCGTGGGCGCTCCGTCTCCACACCTCCCCCGGAGCCGGCGTTAGGCTCCTCCCCCGAGTGGACGTCACACGTGCATCACGTCCGACTCCGCTAGCACACCTCCCGTTTGGGGGTTCTAACACCCTAGAGAATAAAATGGCGGTCATTGCAATACTTTTTTTTGCACCGTATTTGCGCAGTGGTCTTACAAGCGCACATTTTTTGGAAAAAAAATCACTTTTTTGAATAAAAAAAATAAGACAACAGTAAAGTTAGCCTATTTTTTTTATATTGTGAAAAATAATGTTACATCAAGTAAATTGATACCCAACATGTCACGCTGCAAAATTGCGCCTGCTCGTGGAATGGCGTCAAACTTTTACCCTTAAAAATCTCCATAGGCGACATTTAAAAAATTCTACAGGTTGCATGTTTTGAGTTACAGAGGAGGTCTAGGGCTAGAATTATTGCTCTTGCTCTAACAATTGCGGTGATACCTCACATGTATGGTTTGACCACCGTCTTCATGTGCGGGTGCTACTCACGTATGTGTTCGCTTCTGCGCGCGAGCTCGTGGGGACGGGGCGCTTTAAAAAAAAATTTTTCTTCTCTATTTTACTTTATTTTATTTTTTCACTGTTTAAAAAAAAAAAAAAAATTGGATCACTTTTATTCCTATTACAAGGAATGTAGACATCCATGACAGGCCCTCTTAAATATGAGATCTGGGGTCAAAAAGTCCTCAGATCTCATATTTGGACTTAAATGCAAAAAAAAAAAAAAAAAAAAAAAAAAAAGTTGTCATTTGAAAAAATGACAACAAAAACAAAAATGGCCTTTAAGACGTATGGGCGGAGCTGACGTTATGACATTGCTTCCGCCCTCCTATGGTATGGAGACGGGTGGGGGCCATCTTACCTTCACTCGTATCCATACCACAGACATGACAGGTCCCGATCGCCTCCGCCGCCACGACGGCTCCGGTAAACGACGGACGATAGTGGCGGGAGGGGGGGTGGCACCTCTCCCGTCGTTGACAACGGTGATCTTGCGGCGAATCCGCCGCAGAGACCACCATTATCGTAAACACGACCGACTCCTGAAAAGATGGATACCTCGGTTGTAGCTGCTGCCGTTACCGAGATATCCATCTTTAAAGTGCCGACATATGTACAGGAGCCGGTCGGTAAGTGGTTAAACCACGTACATTCCAGGATAAGATAGTAAACGTGGAACTATTTGGTGGCGCCATCGTATGAAAGAGTATGAATAAGGATACGCGAGATATTCAGAGGTCTCCCAGAACAACTTGGGAGCAGCAAAGGCCAAGGGATCCAACACCAAGATATAGCAGAGAAAATCATAAAGAATACATGAAGTAGAACATAAAACCAAAAACAATAACCCATTGGGCACCAAAGTGCCTACCCCTGCCCAGATCTGTGGCCATCCTTTAAACTGAGGAAGGCACAGCATGGGCCTGTTCCCGTAAACCACAACCTTCAACAGGCAAAAGTGCAATATTTTGTCCAAACATGAAAAGATCCTCTGTGAATTCAGGGCATATCACTGGTTAAGGATGTAGGCCCAGAATCGGGGTGGGAGGGGGAGTCTGCTAGAACAAGCAGAAATGTCTTCACTAAGACTAGAAACTTAACACTGGAGCTCCTCAGGCAGGAGGGGTGATCGGCAGTCCAACAGCATTGAACAAAAAGTGAACAAACTGTGGTGTAAGCTGGAGGCATCAGTAGAAATATGGGAGAATAGAGGGGACAAAACTGAAGGCCCCTTTATAACATAAGGCAACACAGCACTGGAGAATGTTACACTTAGCTGATCCCAGTGGGGTTATGCCAAACTATAACTTCTAGGAGAAGCGTCAATAGCGGGTATCCAGCCACGCAGAGGCAGCCTCAGGAGTATCAAAAAACGGGTGTTGTTGCCATCTGTAATTTTCAGCTTGCTGGGATATAGGAGGCCAAAGCGAATCCCCTTTTCCCGTAGTCGACGTCGTACATCTGTAAAGGACTTGCGGCGTTGTTGTACCTCTTGGGAGAAATCCGGAAGGAACAACAGCCGGGCATTCTCATTTAATTTCAGGCATGGCACGGGCAGCCGCCAGTATACGGTTGCGACCTCGGTAATTTAGTAGGCGCAGCAGGAAAGGGCGTGGAGGAAGTGGTGAGACCCTGTAGGCTCTCTCCACTACAAACGTGGGAGGAATAGGGAGAACAGGAGCCGTTCAGTGAATTCAGCTCTTTCAGGCAAACCCAGTATGCTGATGTTGTTCCGCCTAAGGCGGTTCTCAGTGTCTATTGCCCGCTCCTGGAGCGCCTTTACCTGAAGCTGCAGAGCCTTCACCTCCCTCGAATCTGAGCGCACGGTGTCCTCTACTGTGGAGACCCTGTCCTCCACCTCAGAGATTCGGGACTGGAACTTATCCATGTCCTGGCGGAGAAGGCTGACATCCACGGTCAGAAAGTCTATCTTTTCTGTTAGCAACTCTTTGCAAGCTGTGATAGCCGCTGTGATCTCTGCTCCGGTTGGGGAGTCAGCAGTCCCCAACTCGGTAATGGTCTGTGTGCTAGCAGCCATGACAGAAGCAGGAGACCTTGTGGACAAGATGGCCACTGGTGGAGAGGGGCAGGGAGCTTTCAGTCCCAAATGTGTGTAACGGGTCTTGGGGGGACCCATCCGGACTGCGTGCTGGCTCAGAAAGAGGTTTAGGGAAGCAGGAGGGCGAGTACTGGGATCCTGGGAACAGAGTGCTGCCAGATAGCTGGAATGCAGAGTCAGGACCAGAGCTCTAGCGATACACGTCTTCTCCTCTTCACATGCTAACCACACCCCCACTCAATACATTTATGGTTAACACTTTATTATTATTTTTATTTGTTTATGTATATATAGGTCCCCACTGGGAGTGGAGCAATTATAAGCTTAATTTATTTACATGATACAAAAGATGTGCACATTCACTTAGTAGGACTTTACATCAATCATTTTTGGTGCATATATAGGAGGACAGTCACTTAAATATCTTTATTTTTTCACATACACATTTGCTGTCACCAATTTAATCACTTATTTAATTCCTAGACCCTCATATAACATATATCACATAGGGCAGCGCCAATTCCCCACATTTCCTCATTACCAGTTCCAATTAATTCCTCATTAGGAATTAATTAAGGGGAGGCTGCAGCCTTTTCCAACAGTTATTTTCCTAAGCGCGGACTTTTCAAATAAGTATCTTTACAGACCACCCTTGGGTGTCTTGTGTCTGCTGCTATGGATATTTTTGGGTATTTAAATACCAGGAACATAGACATAGAGGCGATTTTCAGCCAGGAGCAAGTTACCAATAATAAAGATATGCATGGACTGCTTAAACAACTAAAACATACCCTAGAAAAACAGCTCAGGGTATGGTGGGACATCTCCACTTTGGAGATGTATGTTACGGAGAAAATCACTCCCAGAAGGCTTAGATGGGATGTACACCCTAATGATGGGATTGACAATATTGACCTCATGAAAGACTGGTATTCTCTTTTCAATAAGTGTGAAGGGAAATTACTCCAGCACATCATAAAAAGGAGACAGTTCAAAATGAGAATGATTGAAACCAGTATCACTGAAATAAAAAACTCATTATTACCTTTTGTTCATCTCAAAGAATATAAGGATAAAGAAAAGGAGTTACAGGAATCCATCAAAAAATATGACACTACTATACAGGCTAAAAAACAGAAAAAATTTAAAAGAGACGTTATGGACTACAAGAACTCTAGTGTGTACAAATGGCAAGTACATGGAGATGTTCAGGATGAACAAATAGATGATCCCTCAATGGAGGAAGAATCTGGGGAACCAATACTACTTCCACCGTTGGGAACAATGGGGGGCACACCTAGGGGAGCAGGCAACTTATCTTACAGCCCGATAAGACCTATCACTCCCCATATAACATCGGAAAGAAGAGACAATAGGAGAAATGATTATAGAGGCCCCCCCAACTATAGAACTCCATCACACAACAGATATAATATTCCCATACGTAACAGATACTCCCCACTGAGGGATGATTACAGAAGTCAACATCCAGGATATAGAAGAGGATATGAGGGTGGCAGGGATTTTCCCCGAGTCACTTACCAGGACAAGCCTCCTGGAAAATGGAGACCCCGTATTCCCTACAGGAATCCCGGCTGGAAAGGACAAAATACCTATGGAGGACCAAGGCAAAGAGACCGGCATTGGAGCCCGAGGAGAGTAGGGGGTCTGAATACATATCAGAGATACGAAACAAACCCACAAAACGGAACCAGGACGGAATATCAACAGGAAACAAACACGGGACCCACATACAGGCATATGGAAAGAGAAAGCAGACAAGAGGAAGACGAGGTGGCAGGAAGAAGAAAAAGACCCAGAAATTATTAGGGCAAGGGATCTTTAACCTCAGTCATGTACAGTTTACACAAGAAGAACTAGGAGTGCTGGAATTGGGGCTTAAATATGCCCCAGACAAGCCTCTGGACAAGTTCGAGACTTATATCGACCTTCAAAAATTCCTAAGAAAACTAAACATTAAAAAACACTTTGCCCTAAACCCAGGAGAGGTAACAAAAGAAAGTTCAGAGTATACACACACTGAACTTAAAAACAACTCCATCTTTAACCCCAAAACCCCAGGAAACCAATGCATCAATGCTCTTAGGAAAATGGTAGAAGAAGATATCAAAACAATGAAAAATGGTAAGAAGAGATCAAAGAATATCTGGAAAACCATCAAGGATATAGGAAACAAGCATGATGTAGTGATCAGGCCAGCGGATAAGGGGGGAGGCCTGGTCATCCTAAATAAAAAAGATTACCAGGAGGAGATGAACAATCTCTTGAACATAGAAAACACCTATAAAAGATTAACAGGGAATCCGAAGAAAAAATATGAGAAGAAGTTAAGAACATATGTGGAAAAAGGGAAAATCAAAGGGATTTTGAATATCAAAGAGGCTGAATATATGATATCGAATTCAACAAAGACACCAGTGATATACTATATGCCCAAAATCCATAAGAGATTGGATAAACCACCAGGAAGGCCCATTGTCAGCGGGATTAATTCCATCTTCTCCAGATTAGGAGAGTATTTAGATAAATTCCTTAAACCCCTGGTGAAAGAAGGTAGATCGTACTTACGTGACAGCATGCAATTGATAGAAGAACTCCAACAGGTGAAGGGAGCAGAACATTGGCTATTAGTAGCGGTGGATGTAAATTCGCTTTATACCAGCATTGAACAAAAAGACGGACTGCGGGGAGTAGAAAAAGCAATGCATACGAACACCAATATGAAGCAGGAACAGATTAGTTATATTCTAGAGGGCCTAAAGCTAGCCATGGAATGTAACTATTTCTGGTATGACAAGAAATATTATGTACAGACAAAGGGGGTTGCAATGGGGGCTCACTATGCCCCCAGTGTTGCTAATCTGTTCATGGACATGTGGGAGGATAAGTACATTTACAGCAAAAATATACCTCAGATTAAGATGTACAGGTGGTATATAGATAATCTGATCATCTTGAGAATCTTAATACCAATAAGTATGGTATCACGTTCACCGGCAAGTGGAGTAATGAAAAAATTGACTACCTGGACCTGGAGATCTTTAAAGCAGGGGATGGGTTATTAACCCGACGGATCACAATGAATATATTCCCATCTCCAGTTGCCATCATCCATGATGGAAATCCAATGTCCCCAAAGGACAACTGCTGCGCATACGTCGCAATTGTGATACAATGGAAGATTTTAGCAACCAGGCAAATATTCTGATTGAAAGGTTCCAAGAAAAAGGGTATGATAGAGATAGACTCTTAAAGCTGAAAAATGACATGAAGATTGACAGATCCTCCCTTTTCTGTAACAAGAACAAAAAGGTCTACAAAGGAGCCGATATTACGTTCATCACTGGGTATAATAGCCAATATAGAGACTTTGAAAAAATAATAAGGAAATATTGGCCAATCCTCAAGGAGGACCTTGTACTATCAAAAATCCTACCTGCAAAACCTGTTTGTATACAGGAAAGCACCTAATCTAAGAAACCACCTTGTAAGAAATGTCATAGACCCCCCGCAGACCATCAAAATATGCCCCGACCTGAAAGGATTTTTCAGATGTCAGAGGTGCTTACCATGCAAAGTGGCTAAGTGGCAACCTAGAAAGAAGACTATTTAGGTCATGCACCGATCATAAGGAATACAGTATTAATCAACTAATCTCATGTCGGAGCACACATGTCACATATATCATAGAATGCCGTTGCCACCTCCAGTACGCGGGCAGAACCACCCGCCACCCCCTCTTTGTTAGGATCAGAGAACACATTAAAAATATTCGAAAAGGGTTCCCTAACCACAGCCTGTCCAAACACTTTGATGAAGTCCACCATAGAGATCCTAGTGGGCTTGTCTTCAATGGTATTGACACAGTACCAGTAAACTGGAGGGGGGGCAATAGAGAGACCTCCATCTCTAGAAATGAAACCAGCTGGATTTACCAGCTGGGATCTCTTGCCCCCAGAGGGTTGAACCTGGAAATAGACCTAAATTGTTTTATTGCTAATCCCTAATTCCCTTTACAGGGGTTCAGTTCTCAGGAATTTCTCATTAATAATCTTTTATAGTTTAGAATAAAACCTAGATGTTGTAATGCACCAACCGTATAATCACTGTTAGATGGTTTATACTGCAACCTGTTTTTAGATGATTGGGGTAGGGCCCCATCCCAACTGGCCTGTCTCTAATTGATTATGAGTGCGGCTATAGTACATAGCCAACAAACATGCCATTTTTGTAAGGGCACACACCCTGTTGAAGGTTATTATATAGGCCAGGGTAGCACTTAGCACTCTCCTCAACATTATATATAAGAATAATGAGTAATTTTACATATTAGGGTTAGGCCATGGTGGCCCTTAGCACTCTCCTCAACATCAAACATAAGATTAACGAGTCAATTTACATATTGGGGTTCATGTGAGGGCAATTCTTAGATCCCGTATATACAAAATATTAATGGGTACCCTTTATGGTGGACATCTTTAGGCCCACCCTCTATTCCATTTTTATCTTTATTCCTAATTTTATTTTTATTTTTATCTTTATTTTTATTATATTTATTTTAATTTTATTTTCATATTTTTTATTTCTTTTTTAATTATTTTTCTTATTATTTTTCTTTTTCTTCAGCTTCTACCTCTAGCCGCTTTGTCTTAACGTGTTTACCATTTCCATCCGGAAAACGGGAATTACAAACCATATACATTTACCAATGGTGATTTAATCCCAGGGCATTTATCAAAAAATTTCCCTTTTCTTTATGTATTTATATATGCACATACCAATGGTGATTTAATCCCAGGTTATATATCAAAAACTCCCCTTTCTATGTGTAATTTTATATATATATTTTTTATGTATACAATTTTTGTATATAGTGGAAAATATTTTTGTCCATTTTTTAATATTTTTTTTAATATTTTTTAATAATTTATTACATTTTTTAATATTTATTCATCTTTTAATAAAGTCAAAAAATTTTATAACCCTGCAGATAGTTAAGAGTAGTAAATAAAATGATTTATCTTTTATAATAATTCCTTATAATCCAGCAATTTTCCAAATATTTTTAATTTGATTTTTAATAATAACTTTATATAAAAAACTTTTTTTGGTATACAGTGTAATAAGGTTTATTATACAGTATTTACGACATCCTCATTTTGTACCTGGCATCTTGCATATCTGACCAATTATCCTTAAGACCCGGTAGATAGCCAGCTGTATGTTATTAATGCGTGTAATGTGTAAGGAGATATGACTGTTAGACGGTACATTGTTGTATTGTTTGTATAGACCTGCGGCTCTGTCATCCACATACACACCCCCCCCCCCCCCGTTTGGTATCTACATGATTAGGGGCGGTCCGATGGAGCCGGGAGGGCTATATCTTTGTGTGAAGCGTCGACACCGTCTTTGACAACGTCTGATGACGAAACGCGTAAGGCGGAGTCACGCTCACACGTCATACCCGGAAGAGTCGGCTGGAACGCAAGCTGGGACACAGGATCGTTTCCATTTCCTGATCTCATCCTCAGCCGCGACTGCTTATGGTTGATACGCTGTATTGTATATTCAATCTTTAATAAACCGGACATACTTCACCATGCAAGCCCCCTGTTTATTTCTTTGTGTGTGAGGAGGACTTAACAGCACGGAGGTGGACAATAGTGAAGGTATCCGGATTTGGATCGGCATAAGGGGACCCACAGTATCGGTCTAAACAGAAGACACTCATGGTGAGTGGAGCCTAAGAGGGACACCAGAGACAGCTACCCAAAGACACCCACTCCTCTGCCTAATACCCCCTCGGGGGTGACGGATTCTGGTGAGTGGGGGAGCATTGGGGGGGAGCACTTGGAGTCACCAGCTTTCATTTTACTTTACCTGCACGGAAGTCACCTTACATCACCCTTTGAGTATTCCTGAATGCAAGCCAATTGATCCTGATCTCCATACACTAGACATTCTATTCCAGCATATGCCAATTATAGAGACTGGTTTACAGATGGTGCATTTACACTTGGTGCCTTTTTTATAAATGTTATTTGTTTTGATTCCTGCATATATATTTATAATTGTATGTTTTATGGTGTATATATATGAAATTTGAGGGCATTTAATTCATAGCAACTTATAGTTTGTTGCACTCTCGTTCACTTTACACTCAGTGCACTTTAATCACTATATTTAGTGGGGTAATTGGCAACCACACATGGTTACCACGAGCACTTAAACAGTGGGTTGTTTCATGGACCCCCTGTATAAATATACTGTATAACTTTATTATTATTTTTATTTATGTATATATAGGTCCCCACTGGGAGTGGAGCAATTATAAGCTTAATTTATTTACATGATACAAAAGATGTGCACATTCACTTAGTAGGACTTTACATCAATCATTTTTGGTGCATATATAGGAGGACAGTCACTTAAATATCTTTATTTTTTCACATACACATTTGCTGTCACCAATTTAATCACTTATTTATTTAATTCCTAGACCCTCATATAACATATCACATAGGGCAGCGCAAATTCCCCACATTTCCTCATTACCAGTTCCAATTAATTCCTCATTAGGAATTAATTAAGGGGAGCCTGCAGCCTTTTCCAACAGTTATTTTCCTAAGCGCGGACTTTTCAAATAAGTATGGTTAACACAATGCTGGCTGGTCCTTGTCCATTCACTTCACATGGTCCCATTGTGTGAGGAACGAGGAAGAAGTTATAAAGGGAACCTGAAGAAGCCGGCAACTGATATCTGGAGTTTGAGGAATCAATATCAAACAGCAATAATTGAGCTACTTAGAAATAAGGGGCTGAATGGTGATTTAAGGGTTATAAGAAATCTGTTCAAAACTTTGTAAAAACTTGCTGTACACACCATTCGTATACAGTGAAGTTCATGTGAACAAGGCGTAAGTGGGCCACTGCTCTGCAGAAGGGGACCAGTTCCCCATGAAATGTGTAAACTGCTATTGTCATCTGCACATTTGTGGCATTTGGAGAGTGGATTTCTGGAACTGCTCTTTTTGTTATGCCATCTATTTGAATAGACTTGTGAGTATATACAGTGGCTTGCGAAAGTATTCGGCCCCCTTGAACTTTTCAACCTTTTGCCACATTTCAGGCTTCAAACATAAAGATATAAAATTTTTATTTTTTGTGAAGAATCACCAACAAGTGGGACACAATTGTGAAGTGGAACGAAATCTTTTGGATTTTTGAAACTTTTTTAACTAATAAAAAAATGAAAAGTGGGGCGTGCAAAATTATTCGGCCCCCTTGCGTTAATTCTTTGTAGAGCCACCTTTTTCTGCGATTACAGCTGCAAGTCGCTTGGGGTATGTCTCTATCAGTTTTGCACATCGAGAGACTGAAATTCTTGCCCATTCTTTCTTGCAAAACAGCTCGAGCTCAGTGAGGTTGGATGGAGAGCGTTTGTGAACAGCAGTTTTCAGCTCTTTCCACAGATTCTCGACTGGATTCAGGTCTGGACTTTGACTTGGCCATTCTAACACCTGGATACGTTTATTTGTGAACCATTCCTTTGTAGATTTTGCTGTATGTTTGGGATCATTGTCTTGTTGGAAGATAAATCTCCGTCCCAGTTTCAGGTCTTTTGCAGACTCCAACAAGTTTTCATCCAGAATGGTCCTGTATTTGGCTGCATCCATCTTCCCCTCAATTTTAACCATCTTCCCTGTCCCTGCTGAAGAAAAGCAGGCCCAAACCATGATGCTGCCACCACCATGTTTGACAGTGGGGATGGTGTGTTGAGTGTGATGAGCTGTGTTGCTTTTACGCAAAACATATCGTTTTGCATTGTGGCCAAAAAGTTCGATTTTGGTTTCATCGGACCAGAGCACCTTCTTCCACATGTTTGGTGTGTCTCCCAGGTGGCTTGTGGCAAACTTTAGACGAGACTTTTTATGGATATCTTTGAGAAATGGCTTTCTTCTTGCCACTCTTCCATAATGGCCAGATTTGTGCAGTGTACGACTGATTGTTGTCCTATGGACAGACTCTCCCACCTCAGCTGTAGTTCTCTGCAGTTCATCCAGAGTGATCATCGGCCTCTTGGCTGCATCTCTGATCAGTCTTCTCCTTGTCTGAGCTGAAAGTTTAGAGGGACAGCCAGGTCTTGGTAGATTTGCAGTGGTCCGATACTCCTTCCATTTCAAAATGATCGCTTGCACAGTGCTCCTTGGGATGTTTAAAGCTTGGGAAATCTTTTCGTATCCAAATCCGGCTTTAAACTTCTCCACAACAGTATTACGGAACTGCATGGTGTGTTCCTTGGTCTTCATGATGCTCTCTGCGCTTTCAACAGAACCCTGAGACTATCACAGAGCAGGTGCATTTATACAGAGACTTGATTACACACAGGTGGATTCTATTTATCACCATCAGTCATTTAGGACAACATTGGATCATTCAGAGATCCTCGCTGAACTTCTGGAGTGAGTTTGCTGCACTGAAAGTAAAGGGGCCGAATAATTTTGCACGCACCACTTTTCAGTTTTTTAATTGCTAAAAAAAGTTTAAATATCCAATAGATTTCGTTCCACTTCACAATTGTGTCCCACTTGTTGGTGATTCTTCAAAAAAATTAAAATTTTATATCTTTATGTTTGAAGCCTGAAATGTGGCAAAAGGTTGAAAAGTTCAAGGGGGCCGAATACTTTCGCAAGCCACTGTATGTGTTGTCCGTCACCCTCTAATAAAGTGTTGGGGATAATGTGCTATGTGTCCTCTGTTTTTTATGTTGACCTGGATTCCACGATCTGAGGAGGGCTGCAGCACTTGTTCCATCTAGCCCATTGGTATTTCATATGTGGTTCCTATTGCACGAGTCCTCTTTGCATACTAGCAACAAGTTTAAAGTGACAGACAGAATTCCCTATTAGATCAATGTTTTTAGAAAAAAATTGCTCGATTACCAATCAACAGTTCGTGTTGATGAGGGAATCCCTCCCGTGGAGCCATTGTGTTCTCCCAGCAGGGGAAGCAGTTCTTGGCGGGAGAACACAACGATTACTCCTAGCAGCCATAATAGCCGCTAGCAATAATCGCATGTAAGATCCGACAGGCTGGTGTACCCATCAACTTGGGTACATTTAGTCTGCCCATACATGGTTAAAATCTCAGCCGATCCCCACTGAACTGGCCGAGCTTTGAACTATCTATGGCCGGCTTTAGGCTGCTGTGAAACTTCAGAACTGCAAAAAAGCTAGCTTTACACATTTTTGCTTTTGCACAAGATGAAGCCTGTGTGAACACACTAACCTGGGATATGTATTCATTCAATTAAATCTGAATTACTCTCTAGCATGTGTTGGCTGATTTATGTAATTTGTAAGAAGGCAGGCATTCTTGCTCCATCAAGATAAGGTCTAGATTATAGTCTAGGGCGAATGGGACTCTGAAGACTACTTACTGTTCATTGTAATATTTACTCTGTTGGATTTTGTCATCTGTTGCAAGTATTTTATGGACTTTCTTCCGTTATGAAGTCTAAATAAATGTCATCTCTCTGGAAGAACTGGGTTGCTGCTGGAATATCTCACATTATAGTAATAATTAATAATCATCATATCACTACAGCATGCTCACCTTCTTATAATCACTCACCAAAGCCCCGTACTCGCTACTATTTTTTCCCCCATTCTACCCAGCTGGTTGAACAAAAAAAAAAAAAAAGCTGACAGCTCAGGTCGGAGCCGCTGTACTAACAATCCGATGTTAGTACAGCGATCTACCCTGTTGAGCCTTCTCACCAGAACACTCTGGTCAGCACTTGGCTGTAAGCGCTGAGACAGTTGGAATGCCTTTTTTGGTCATGAGCCTTTGACAGAAACTGGCCGCACGGCCAGCTTCTGTCAGACCAGCCGCCGTACACACGGGCCGAATGTTCCAAGCTTTACTGTCCCAGTGACACAGCAGGAAGCAAGGCTGACCACAAGCCCAAGCTGATCACATTCATTTAACCAAATGTTTAACCCCCCAAAAATGCCTTTATGCGACACAAGCAATGGTCTCAAATTGTATCCCAAACTGTTCAGAGAACTGAAGTGCAGTATATTAAACATACACTGACTTTATTACATCATAAAAAGTACATTTTATTTTGCATTCATTATATACATTATTTATCTGTATATGTATACTGATGAGCTGTTTGTAGGTATGAGCAACCATACAAGGAGAGACAAATGTACATGGGGAGAATTTGAGATTTTTGCATGGGAAATAAATTGCACTCTCTCTACCTGAAATAAAACAGAATAAATAGAAATGTATGTGAAAATCTTACTGAATTAATGTACATGGTCACTAGACAGAGAAATCACAGTGCCTGGGTACAAGTGTAAACTTTGAAAAGGGAAAGCTACAACGCTCTGTAACCAATTACATAGAGCCATTAAGAAAAAGAATGGGTTAAACAATGTAATTAATACTATTTAATAACAAAAAAACAAAAACAAAGAAGCTGTACAAATGTGGATAGCAACTCTTACATAGAATAAAAACTGACAGCATTTAAAATCCATCTGAGCAGATTTACCGATTTAAAAAAAGTGTAGAAACACTAGGTGGTGTTCCCCATAACAAGCTTATTCCACCTGACATTTTTCTAAAGTGGAATAAGAAAGCCACATTTTACTATTTGCTATGGGTAACATCCCCATGTTTGCTTTGTAAATCAAACCCTATGTGATAAACGCCAGTCCGTGCAAACATTTTAATAATTTAAAAATCAATTCTATGAACATCCTCAATTGAAGTAGCAGTATTCCAGCCACTGTGCCGCTGCACCTAAAAGGGCATTTTCACACTTTGGATCTATTCTGGTAAATGTAGCTCATCTGTCAAGGTGATACAGCCAATGAAATGTAAGGAGTATTCGTGTTTTGAACAGATTTTTCAAAGAGTGGACAGATTCTTATTGCAGCACTGTTACAGAGTAGCAGTAAAATGACCTTTCTTGTCTAGAAAGGAACATTGGTTATTCTGCCATGGACGTAAAATAGCACCTGTGCTTCCTTTGGTGTTTTTAAGTAAAAATAAAATATGACTGCATGCTAATAACATCATGACAGAGATGTGCGCGTGTTGTTTACTGCCAGCACACACTGGAGGCAGCCATTTTGAAGGCTGGGCTAATGAGTTTTCAATTCATTAGGAATTAGGCATATCACTTAGAACGAATCCTCAAACATCCAAGTATTTCCAGTTCCAACAACAGGCAAATCCGTTTAATTGTGTGCCACAAATTTGTGTGCCTCCATTGTATGTGATAAGTACAGTTTTCAGGAAAGGGTCATTATCCAGCAGATTTTTTTTTTTTTACAAGAAGGAATGTCCTAAAAACAAATGATGACTCTCACACTCATTTAAAATAACTAGAACTCAATGTAAGGATGAATTATAGATCTACCTTTGTTTTTTTTCTCTGATATAAAATATCTTTACAGTGTACAGAGTTCATTACAATGGCATGATTGTAGCACACGCAACCAGCATGGCTAGACAGATGATCCAAAACAGATTTTCAAGAGGAGGCTTGTTTTTCAGAACCACCCTTTGCAAATGGTTTCTATTGTTTATTGTTTTAAGATTACTATGTTCATTAAATAAAATGGCGATTGGTTCCCATGCCAGAAACAAAAAAGTAGTTCACAAGTAAATCAGGCCTAGTTGATTAGTTGACCTCCGAGACTGGTGATGGTGATGTTTCTGCAGGTCGAGGAGTAGACAGGAGGGGTACAGGAGAGGTAGCTTCTATTAATGCAGGATTAAGGATGATTGGCAGAGACATTGGTGGAACTCCAACCTGCAAATGAGATGTTAGGGGGTGCAAGATGAGAGGAGACTGACTTAGAGGAGGAGGCATCTCATTTACAGGGCTTATCCTCATGGGTGCACAGGAAGGGTTAGATCCAGGAATTGGAACTGCAGATAATCCAAGGCTTGTACAGTCATTTTCTGTGGATAGAGAAAATAAAATGATTTGCAAAGACAGCCCTGTACTCATAAAACATACACAAATGTGATTTACATTTCCTGGGTATTTAACCAGTTTCAGACCTTGGGCATACCAGGTATGTCCTAAAATACATGACAAATCAAAAAAAGGAAAAGAATTGCGCTAGGTGCGTGTTGAAAAAAAACCAAATGAAAATGAAGAAAAAACGTGAATCAAAATACAAAAAGACCATTCAGTGAAAAACAGTCCATATGTGATACCATTTAAAAATGTGCATAAAAATAAAAAATTAGTAACATAAAATTGCATAAATATGATGACGTCAGTTGTGACGAAACAGTCGTAGGGTCTGTTGCGCACACACGCATGGCGCATGCGCGTTTTGAATTTAAAGGTACTAGCAGAGCTTTTTTATCTATCCTTGCAAGGAATGTTTTATACCTTTAGGACTTTGTCCAATAAACTTTTTTAAGGAACTTCTGTACTATTGCAGTTTTTTATTTTTTTCCTTTCTTGGTCAAACTCATTGAACGCTGTGGAAGTGGTCACCCATCGGTGTGCAGTCTGTTTCCTTGGCCATTTACTGATGTACGGCACCTGTCTTTTGTGGGTGTGCTAAGGCGGGCACTTTTCATCTACACCAGTTGATCGTCCATGAGGGAAGTCCGTGAGGTTTCCAGCAGCATCTCCATCGGTTCTACTAAGCCTGTTTTGACCCCCCTGAGAAGGGCGGTCGCAGGCTTTCTGGTAAGCCTCCATTGCACTTTAAGGTGATGAGCTGCACAAGTGGTGGAGAACACAGACCTTGGGTCCTTCACGAAAAAATTTAATTTTTCATTTTGGCACTTTTTATACATGGACTCCTTTTCTATATTTATGTAATTTTATGTTATTAATTTTAGATTTTTATGCACATTATTAAATGGTATCACATATGGACTGTTTTTCACTGGATGGTCTTTTTGTATTTTGATTCATGATCACATATGTTTTGTTCATTGTAAATTGTTTATTTGCACTTCTGTAAACACATTATTATCCAGCGCTGCACTCCTATTTACATATATATACACATTTACATTTTATATACATGTTCTAAAACACAACAGACCTCTCTATCAATGACTTGGAAAAAAATATGAAATTAATTCAAGCAAATCATTTTATGTCCAATTACAAAGAAATAGGATTTTTATTAGAGCTTACCTGTAAAATCCTTTTTTGGAGTACATCATGGGACATAGAGCCTTAAGTAATTACTTAATGGGTTATAGGCCACCTTCAGGTGTTGACACTGGTAAACCCAATCAAAGGAAGTTTACTCCGTATAGAACCCCTCCTCCTTCCAGGAGCACATCAGTTTTTGTAGCAAAGCAATATACTTGTATCCAAAAAAGGGGGGGAGGGGCCTCTGTGTCCCATGATGTACTCCAAGAAAAGGATTTTACAGGTAAGCTGTAATAAAAATCCTATTTTCTTTATCGTACATCATGGGACACAGAGCCTTAATTATTTAATGGGATATCCCATAGCAATGCCACACGAGGGGTGGGAGAAAACAACCCGCAGGGTACACCCAGACTTGAGGATCTATACTGCTGCTTGCAGCACACTGCGCCCGAAGGCGATATCCTCATACCTCCTTACATCCACCTGATAAAATTCTGTGAATGTATGCACTGAAGACCAAGTTGCGGCCTTAAAGATCTGAGGCATGGAGGCCTGATGACGCACTGCCCAAGAAGCACTAACCGACCTGGTAGAATGCGCCTTAACTTGAATTTCAGTGGAATTTCGACACTGCATGTCCTTTCTTAGGACCCTCCGGCATAATAAGACGTCAGTCTTACGAATCTGAGCAGTTTTCTTTAAATAGATTTTCACTGCTCTCACCACATCAAGACAATGTAGTGATCTTTCTTCCCTGGACGATTGTTTTGGAAAAAACGATGGCAGGACAATATCTTGGTTCAGGTGAAAACCTGAAATTACTTTTGGCAAAAAAAATGGACGAGGGTGTAACACAACTCTGTCCTCATGAAAAATCAAATATTTACAAGAAAGAGCAGCCAATTCTGAAACACTCCTTGCTGAGGATATAGCAATCAAAAATACCAACTTCCTTGTCAGAAGGACTAGGGGAATCTGTTGTACTGGTTCAAATGGCTGTTTTTGTAACACAGACAAAACTAAGTCCCAAGGGTTCAAGGGAGGTTTGACGGGCGGATTAAGCCGCGTCACCCCTTGTATAAAGCCCCAGTCTAAAGAATGAGTATCAAGTGGTCTTTGAAATAAGACAGATAAAGCTGAGACTTGGCCTTTAATAGTACCTAAGGCCAATTTATTTCTACCTCTAATTGTAGAAAGGCAAGAATTCTGCCTAAGATATATCTCTGAGGGTGCCAACCCTTGGATTCACACCAGGAAACATAAGCCTTCCAGACTCTAAAATATAGTATATAGTTCTGGAAGCTGGCTTCCTAGCATTAATCAGGGTAGAGATAACTGACCCGGAAAGCCCACGTTTCTTTAGAATGTGGGTTTCAATAGCCAAGCCATTAAATTTAGAGACTGTAAGGAAGGATGGAATATCGGTCCCTGAGAGAGCAGATTTGGCCGTAGTGGGAGGGACCATGGGCCCTCCACTGCCATCTTTACGATTTTTGCGTACTATGCCTTCTGGGCCATGCTGGTGCCACCAGAATTATAGGCTTTCTTTCCAGCTTGATCCTGCAAAGAAGTCGAGGCAGCAACTGAATAAGGGGGGAATGCATAGATCAGTGAGAACTGATCCCATGGGGTCACTAACGCATCCGTTCCGCATGCGAATGGATCCCTTGTTCTGGCCACAAAGTTGACCAACTTCGTGTTGAATCTGGATGCTAGGAGATCAACGGCCGGAGTCCCCCATCGTTGATAAACAGCCAGAAATATGTCGGTGTGAAGAAACCATTCACCTGGGAATAACTGCTGGCGACTTAAGTAGTCCGCCTGCCAATTCTCTACATCCGGAATGAAGATTGCAGAAAGGCATGGAACATTCCTTTCTGCCCAAGTTAGAATATGGTTCACCTCTCTGTGCTGAGAGACTTTTGGTGCCCCCTTGGCGATTGATATAGTCCACAGCTATGGCATTGTCGGATTGAATCCTGACAGGACAATCCCGTAACCTGAAAGTCCAGGCCTTTAGAGCCAGACGTACTGCCCAAATCTCTAGGAGATTGATGGGCAAGATTCTTTCGGTTCTTGACCACTGTCCTTGGACAGTTGTCTTTTCTAGTACTGCTCCCCAGCCTGAAAGGCTGGCATCTGTCGTTACCACTTTCCAGGTGACTGGTCTGAAGGATTTTCCTTTCGGCAGATTCTGGGTTAATGACCACCAAGTGAGGCTTTGGGCCACTCTTGGGGACAGCTGCATTCGCAAGTCTAAAAGCTTGAATTTTGTTCCAAGCAGACAGGATACTGTTTTGCAACAGTCTTGAATGGAACTGGGCAGAGGAAACTGCTTCGAATGAAGCTACCATAGTTCCTAGCAACCTCATGCAGAGGCGAATGGAGGGATTGCCATTTGACCTGACCCTCCGCACCAGCTCTCTTATGGAATTGATTTTTGCTTGAGGCAAGAACACCCTTTCCTGGGCTGTGTCTATGATCAGACCCAAGTACTCCAGCTTTTTTAGTGGTATTAAGGAAGACTTCTATAGGTTGAGAATCCAACCCAAACTTTTCAGATAGCTGGTTGTAGTGCGTACACTTTTCTCCAAACTAGCCACCGATTGATCCATAAGTAATAGATCGTCTAGGTATGCTACGATTGTTATGCCCCGAGCCCTTAATCTGGCTAGAGGTGGGGCCAGCACTTTGGTGAACACCCGAGGTGCTGTGGCTAGCCCGAAGGGCAGGGCTACAAATTGGAAATGCTGCTGTTCTAACTCGAACTGCAGAAACTTGATGAGCAGGAAATATAGGGACATGCAGATATGCATCCCTGATGTCGATTGACGCCAGAAGTTCTCTTCCTAGAAGGATAGAACCTACCGACCTGATTGTCTCCGTGCAAAAGGAGCGGATCTTCAGGAATTGATTTAGCTTTCTTAGATCTAGAATGGGTCGGACGCCTCCAATTGGTTTTGGTACCATGAAAAGATTTGAATAAAACCCCAGACCTTGCTCTTTTGTGGGTACCTGTATGATCACCCCTTGAGATCTTAATGGGTCTAGTGCCTGAAACAGAGATTGTTTTTTCTCTGGATCTTTGGGAACGCTTGATATCAGGAAACGAGACGGTGGAAAGCCCCGAAATTCCAGCTTGTACCCCAGCGTTACCGTGGAGATGACCCATCTGCCCTGAATTTCCTTTTTCCAGACTTCTGAAAATTGCAGAAGTCTTCCCCCCACCTTGGTGAGGGGGTTTCCTTTTGCAGATTTCCTTTTGAGCCTTTTGAGCCTGGGTCTGACCCTGGGCTTTTCCTCTAGAGTCTAACGGCGAAGACCGTCGCCACTGCCTAGAGGCGGAAGCCCCTGGCGCAGGGGAAAGAGCTAGTTTAAATGAAGGGCATTTATATTTTCTTTTGACTGGTAAAAAAGTACTTTTCCCAGCAGAAATTGTCTTGATATATTTATCCAAGTCTTCTCTAAACAGTCGCTCCCCATGAAAGGGGAACCCAGTTAGGAGGCTTTTACATGGTGTTTCAGCTGACCAATTTTTCAACCACAGGATTCTGCGCATATGTACAAGCATAAGCGTAAGGTGGGATGCCTGGTGAATAGAGTCTTTAATGGCATCTATGGCAAAACAATGCCTTAGGTAGTTCAGCCAAATCCCGAGCTTGTTGAGTAGGAAGCTCTCTAAGGGCCTGTTTAAATTGGTCCTTTAGGGATTGGCAGACGCCTATCGCGGCAACTGCGGGCTGAGTGACGGCACCTGCTATGGAAAAAACAGATTTTAGCAGGGATTCCAACTTCTTATCTTTTGGATCTTTAAGCATCTGTGCATTGTCTACAGGACAAGTTAAGTTATTTTTTACATTGGAAATCGCAGCGTCAATTGCTGGTACTTTCCATCTTTTGGAGAATTTCTCCTCCAGAGGATAGAGAATTGAAAACCTCTTAGGAGGGAGAAAATGTCTATCTGGTTTATCCCATTCCGAAAAAATAAGCTGTTCAAGTAATGCATGTGCAGGGAACGCATGCAAAAGACGGGAAGGTTTTAAAGAACCTAAGGAGGAAGCCAAGTTTTCATGAGACTGTTAGAGGCAGCATGAAAGTGGAACGAACCATTTCTGTAAGAGATTGTATCAGCAATTTTTCAGATTGAGAAGCTGAAAAAGGTTCATCTACAGTTGTTTCCTCTGCAGAAGAATCATCAGTTTGTTTTTCTTCCTGATCGATTAAGGGTAAAACCTCATTGTACCAAGTATAAAATTGATGCGCTTTAAATAAATAGTGCACAATATGCTGCTGGGACTAAGCTTAAATCCAGGAATAAAAAATGCATACATGTGAATAAAATAGATAAATAATTATGGTGCTAATACATGTGTTAAAATTGCCAAAATAAATCTTCAAATTAGTGATGTGACGGTGAATATAAATAAAATAATAATGACACTCTGAGTACAATGTCCAGATAGAGATAAATAGTGGGGGAAAGTAAAAATAATTAAACAGTTCCTTCCCTTAATCCAGATTGATTGACTCACTGGGTTAGATCGTTTGTATCAGGATATTTAGTTTTTCTTGCATCCCACTTTAGCCAGAATACTGCTGATGATTTGGCTCTCAGGATAAAGGTTTTATGCAAAGCAAGCAAAGAAAAAATAGATCATTGTGCAGTGAACTTACTAGATAGTGCACAAGCAAAACAGGGACAAGAGATACACTCACAAACTCCCGGTCTATTAGAAGCATTCAAATATGCAGATTGCAGTCAGCCGCTGTGGATGAGATTTCCCATAGAGAAACAGCTGCTGTTAACCTTCAGGTGTATTGCAGCACTGAACGTCCTAAGCTCCTCCCACACGTTGCATCACTGACACATGACTTTTTCAAGGATAAGGATGGACACAGGGAAGGCGTGCCATGGAGACAGGGAAGGCGTGCCATGGAGACAGGGAAGGCCTGCCATGGAGACAGGGAAGGCCTGCCATGGAGACAGGGAAGGCCTGCCATGGAGACAGGGAAGGCCTGCCATGGAGACAGGGAAGGCCTGCCATGGAGACAGGGAAGGCCTGCCATGGAGACAGGGAAGGCCTGCCATGGAGACAGGGAAGGCCTGCCATGGAGACAGGGAAGGCCTGCCATGGAGACAGGGAAGGCCTGCCATGGAGACAGGGAAGGCCTGCCATGGAGACAGGGAAGGCCTGCCATGGAGACAGGGAAGGCCTGCCATGGAGACAGGGAAGGCCTGCCATGGAGACAGGGAAGGCCTGCCATGGACACAGGGAAGGCCTGCCATGGAGACAGGGAAGGCCTGCCATGGACACAGGGAAGGCCTGCCATGGACACAGGGAAGGCCTGCCATGGACACAGGGAAGGCCTGCCATGGACACAGGGAAGGCCTGCCATGGACACAGGGAAGGCCTGCCATGGACACAGGGAAGGCCTGCCATGGACACAGGGAAGGCCTGCCATGGACACAGAGAAGGCGTGCCATGGACACAGGGAAGGCGTGCCATGGACACAGGGAAGGCGTGCCATGGACACAGGGAAGGCGTGCCATGGACACAGGGAAGGCGTGCCATGGACACAGGGAAGGCGTGCCATGGACACAGGGAAGGCGTGCCATGGACACAGGGAAGGCGTGCCATGGACACAGGGAAGGCGTGCCATGGACACAGGGAAGGCGTGCAATGGACACAGGGAAGGCCTGCAATGGACACAGTGAGGCATGCAGCTGCAGACGGGCATTGTTGAACCTCTTTTCCACTTACAGTAGCTGCTGGATTTCTCACCCTCGGCTTATACTCGAGTCAATACGTTTTCCCAGTTTTTTGTTGTAAATTAGGTGCCTCGGCTTATATTCGGG
Organism: Lithobates septentrionalis; assembly: GCA_037952835.1. Taxonomy (NCBI): domain Eukaryota; kingdom Metazoa; phylum Chordata; class Amphibia; order Anura; family Ranidae; genus Lithobates; species Lithobates septentrionalis. The sequence continues at coordinate 417,720 of JBBDGP010001638.1, read as the reverse complement.
ATGATATATATATATATATATATATATATATATATATATATATATATATATATATATATATATATATATATATATATATCTATATATATCTATATATATATATCTCTATCTATATATATATATATATCTATATATATCTATATATATATCTCTATCTATCTATCTATCTCTATATCTATCTATCTCTATATCTATCTATCTCTATATCTATCTATATCTAGATAGGTGTGTGTATATATACACACACACACCTATTTGTAGATCCCTCTATCTATCGATATAGATGGACTATCTTTTTATATTTGGTATACTGTTAAAGTGTAAAGGACTTTCGATATTTGTTAATGGTTTATATACAGTGCCTTGAAAAAGTATTTACACCCCTTGAAATTTTCCACATTTTGTCATGTTACAACCAAAAAAAATAAAATGTATTTTATTGGGATTTTATGTGATAAACCAACACAAAGTGGCACATAATTGTGAAGTGGAAGAAAAATGATAAATGTTTTTTTCAATACTTTGTAGAACCACCTTTCGCTGCAATTACAGCTGCAAGTGTTTTTGGGTATGTCTCTACCAGCTTTGCACATCTAGAAAGTGATATTTGTGCAGATTCTTCTTTGCAAAATAGCTCAAGCTCTGTCAGATTGGATGGAGAGTCTAGCCACAGATTCTCAATTGGATTTAGGTCTAGACTTTGTCTGGGCCATTCTAACACATGGATATGCTTTGATTTAAACCATTCCATTATAGCTCTGGCTGTATGTTTATGGTCGTTGTCCTGCTGGAAGGTGAACCTCCGCCCCAGTCTCAAGTCTTTTGCAGACTCATACAGGTTATCTTCTAAGATTGCCCTGTAATTGGCTCCATCCATCTTCCCATCAATTCTGACCAGCTTCCCTGTCCCTGCTGAAGAAAAGCATCCCCATAATATGATGCTGCCTCCATTTTTCACAGTGGGGATGATGTGTTCAGGGTAATTTTTTGTTACACATACAGTTTTGCTTTTAGGCCAAAAGGTTAAATTTTGGTCTCATCTGACCAGAGCACCTTTTCCACGTTTGCGGTGTCCCCCACATGGCTTCTCGCAAACTGCAAACAGGACTTCCTATGGCTTTCTTTCTGCCACTCTTCTATAAAGGCCAGATTTGTGGAGTGCACGACTAAAAGTTGTCCAGTGGACAGATTCTCCCACCTGAGCTGTGAATCTCTGCAGCTCCTCCAGAGTTACCATGGGCCTCTTGGCTGCTTATCTGACGGCCATGTCTTTGTAGGTGTGCAGTTGTGCCATACTCTTTCCATTTTCGGATGATGGATTGAACAGTGCTCCGTGAGATGTTCAAAGCTTGGGATTTTTTTTTCAACCTAACCCTGCTTTAAACTTCTCCACAACTTCATCACTGACCTGTCTGGGGTGTTCCTTGGCCTTCATGATGCAGATTGCTCACCAAGGTTCTCCAACAAGCCTCTGAGGGCTTCACAGAACAGTATTTATATTGAGTATTTATATTGAGATTAAATTACACACAGGGGAACTCTACTAATTAGTCAACTTGGGAAGGCAATTGATAAAACAGAGTAAACCAGAGTAAAGGGGGCAGAGTACAAATACATGCCACACTTTTCAGGAATTTGTAAACCATTTTGAAAACCATTATTTTCCTTCCACTTCACAATTATGTGCCACTTTGTGTTGGTCTATCACATAAAATCCCTATAAAATACATTTACGTTTTTGGTTGTAACATGACAAAAATTTCAAGATGTATGAATACTTTTCAAATGCAATGTATGAATTTCCTATGGCTTTTATTATTTGTATTATTTGCACAGGTTTATTATTAGGTTAGCCCGTTTTTTTTCAGTTCAAAGTTTTGAAAAAAAAAATCTGCTAATCAAGACTGGCGACAAACAGAATGGGAGCTATATATAAGACTTACCACTTGGTATTTGCTCAGGCTGAGCTGGCTGTGGCACAGGTCTGGGCTCTGTAGGAGCAGGAACAAAAGCAGGCCCTACTAGTGTCTTTTGAGGATGTGCTTCACTTGCAGATACATGGGGTGGGTCTGTAAATGAAAAATGTAAATCTACCTTCAGTATTACACATTAGGAGGGACGGTCATACTATCACTGCATATTTAAATTTGAAAGACAGATCTATCTAAAGTCAAAAGTCAGGCCAATTTTATGAAGATATGACAAATACTCAACTTATGTTACCTAAATGTTCAAGGAATACAAAAATAGTAGGTACAAAAATGATAATTTAATGACAGATAAAACTAATGCAGTTCATCAAAATATTCATCTTTGTTGAAAACTTAATACACAGCGGGTAAAATACGTTTTGAACACATCACCGTTTTTATAGGTAAATATATTTCTAAACGGTGATATTGACATAAAAATTTCACCACATGTCAGTAACAACCCATGCAATCCATACACTACTCAAAGACACCAAAACAAATAAGTTCAGAAATTAAGTTGTGTAATAAAATGGAATGACACACGGAAAAATTATTGAACATGCTAACTGAAATCTTTTTAATGCTTCATACAAATTCCTTTGTTAGTAATGACAGCTTCAAGACGCAGGCTCCTGTATGGAGAAACTAATCGCATGCATTGCTCAGATGTGATTTTGACCCATTCTTCCACATAAACTGACTTCAAATCTTGAAGGTTCCGTGAGCTTCTTCTATGAACTCTGATCTTTAGTTCTTTCCATAGATTTTTTTATTGGATTCAAGTCAGGTGCCATTCTAACAGTTTTATTTTCTTTTTAAAGCAATAGTTTCTTTGGCTTTGTGTTTGGGATCAATGTCATGCTGAAATGTCCACCCTCATTTCAACTTCATCATCCTGGTGGATGGCAGCAGATTTTTATCTAGACTGTCTTGGTACAATTTTCCATCCATCTTTCCTTCAATTAATATGAAGTGTGCCAGTACCGTATGCTGAAAAATAGCCCCACGCCATGATGTTCCCACCTCCAAACTTCTCTGTTGGTTTGGGGGTGTTTTTGGGGTGATGTGCAGTGCCATTTGACCTCCAAACATGGTGTGTATTATGGCATCCAAAGAGTTCAATTATGGCCTCATCTGACCAGACTACATTCTCCCAGTATTTCACAGGCTTGTCTAAATGTTGTGCAGCAAACTTTAAAACGAGCTTCAGCATGCTTTTTCTTCAGCAATGGAGTCTTGCGTGGTGAGCGTGCATACAGGCCGTGGCGGTTGAGCGAATTATTGCTTTCTTCAATTGTACCTGCTAATTCCAGGTCTTTCTAAAGCTCTCCACAAGTGGTCCTTGTTTCTCGGACAACTCTTCTGATAATTATTTTCACTCCTCTGTCAGAAATCTTGCAAGGAGCACCTGGTGATGGCCAGTTTATAGTGAAATGATGTTCTTTTCCACTTACGGATTATGGCCCCAACAGTGCTCACTGGAACATTTAGAAGTTTAGAAATCTTTCTGTAACCGATGCCATCAGTATGTTTTGCAACACGAAGGTTGCAACGGTTTTGGGAGAGCTCTTTGCTTTTACCGTGATGTTTCTTGTGAGACACCTTGGTAAAGAGAGACATCTTTTTAGGCCATCAGTTAAGACTTAACTAGCTGATATTAATTTGCACTGAAAAGAGGCATTATTGCCTTCTAATTACTGAGAGATTCCAGCTGGTGTCTTGGCTTTCCATGCCTTTTTGCACCTCCCTTTCTTCATGTGTTTAATACTTTTTCCCTGTGTAATTCCATTTTATTACAAATAACTTCATTTTTTAACTTGTTTCTTTGTATGTATAGATTGCATGGGTTTTTACCGACATGTGGTGAAAATTTCATGATGATAGCACCTTTAGGCTGGGTTCACATTGGTGCGATGTCAGACATCGCATGTGATTCGCACCGCACTGCTGTGCAAATCACATGCGATGTCTGTGCAATGCGAACCCTGCCATACAGATTGTATGGCTGAATTCGCATTACATTCGGACCAAACTTTTTTTTGGTCCACACCAGAATTGGTGATCACACCCATGCAAACTGATTCCTGTCCGCATTGACAGTTCGCACTGGGATATATGAACCAATTTGGGTATGTCATTAACTTTGTATTGACACTCCCAGCGGTTCGCTGTGTGAACTGCCTGCGACTCAGGTGCGATGCGGGAACCCACAGTGGACTCGCAGGTTTTCCCGCATTGCACCAATGTGAACCGAGCCTTAGAGATATATTTACCTAGAAAAATGGTGACATGTTCAATCCTTATTTTACCCACTGTAACTGATCAGGAAATGTTATCAATGCACGTCATCAGAACTGCTACATTTTAAAAGATATCTGATGCTGTGTAAATGATTGCAAGTGTTCCTGTTTTACCTTAGATCACTTTGTTAAATGAGATGTAAACCTGATTCATGAAATTTGACCTGGGCACATATCTGTAGTGTTTTCTTATCTCTCTCCAAAGCACTAAGTCCCATGCCTTTCTGCTGCTTCGGTCCTCTGTTATCAGCATGATAACTTCTGACAAGCTCTTCAACACAGGAGATAAAAGCAGCTGAAAAATTGTGTTGGGGAAGTTGCTATAAACAGATTAGCAGAAAGCTTGTTTATTCACAGCACAGCAAGTATCTTCATTTTCCTGCCTATGTGAAGGGGATGTGTGCCTTTTCTCCCATCAGCTGTCACACAGTGTATGCCAAGACTTCCCTCCCAATGCTGAAAGAGGAAGTAAAAATTCTAACACAATGTTCACTTTCTAAAGAATAAAGAAAGCTGAAGACAGCAGATATGCATGTAAAACTTATGTAGGGAGATTTGTTTCATCTCTGTGTATCATCTGAGGCTGTTCACTTCACTGGCTATAGGAGAGGATTTACATACACTTTAAAGATTATTTATTCAATAGTTTTAGAATCACCCCATAATCATGCACTCCTGCCAGCTAAAATGAAAGCAACAGCAATGTCATGAAATATTGTAGCTCTAAAAACCACTCTCAAGAATAATTTGCCAGGCGTTATCTGCATCTAAAAGCTGGCCAGGTAAAGAAACTGCTGGTCAATGACACAGGGCAACGGTTTCTATTTCATTAAAGACAACAGAAAAAACTCCCACTTAGACTGCTTTGTGGATGGCCAGTCCTCTTCAGCATGTCATAGCCGGGCAGGTCTCAACAGGGGAAAGAGCTCAGCAACCAGTATGCAAGTGGGAGATTTGTATTTTTTGTGTAATATGTGATGGCAAAATAATACATGGAGTGGCATCAAAGTTCTCAGGGTGTTAGATAAAGGATTGTATATTAGCTGCTTTTCCTGTTGAAATAAAATGGGAAGGTGTATGGATATTTTTAATGTTTTCTGTTTAAATTTTAATAGACTGCAGATTTTCCTCAAATACAAGCGCTGCTAGGTCTCAGATAGATGTTGTTAAGAAATTACCCTGTATTATTGTCTGCTTGAAAAGCTCTTCTCTCAGCCGAGGCAGGAAACAGTCTATTCTCTCCCATGTAATCTCCCAAAGGTCTGAGTATCCTGTTCGTGAGTCTGCACTGTGGAATATTGAAGCCGTGTCCATAACTAGCAGCATGTTTTTCAAGGATTCGGGTATGGCCTCCATCTAAAGAGAATAAAAAGTTTGCTCACAATCTGAAGTAGCAAATTGAATTTCTGTTAGAAAATGTTAGAAATGTTAACCTGTTTGTGCTGAAGGCACACAAATATGCGGCCTCTTGGCAGGTGGGCCTTGGCACCGAGCAGTGCAACATTGCAAACCCAGCTGTGCCAAGAGCGTGCTCCCAGGACAGTTACCGACGGCTAACAGGAAGCTCCCGATCGCTGCTTGCAATCAGAAGCTTTCCGATCATGTGACTGCCGTGACAGCCAATTGAGCGAAATATCAAACCAGAAGTTTGCATCAGCATGTTATCAAAAGGCATACTTTCTGTCCGGTGAGATGCACACCGTTGCAAACTGGTTCGGCATTTTGCTCGCATTTTACACGCAAGTGCGTGTAAATGTTTTTAACCATATGATTTTAATAAACGGAATTATGTTATTTGGATCTCTTCTGACATCCTCTCTATGTTCGTTTATGAGTAAAAATATAGTGGCATGGCATGCTATTTTTGCATATAATCATCAAGGAGGACCACAAGCTCCAGCATAACCAGGACCATCATTGGCGCTTATGACTCTTATAATATAGGAGTACATACCAGTCGGTGAGTGAGCAGGCACACTGGAGGGGAGCACAATTTGCACTTCATTTAAAGAGACAGCACCCGGCACAGTTAAAGACTGCACGATTGATTGTCACAATTTGAATGCATGAAGAAACACAAGAATATGGACTAATTTATGAAAGTCATGCGTTTTATGCTATTCAAATTGTTTATTGTATAATTTACCTTATTTTTTTACGTTTGTATTTATGTTGGTATTTGTATGACACTTATGTGACCAGGCAGCGCTTAATTCAGTATATTGTTTAAAACGTAATATACTGCAGCTTACCAATCATTAAATGCGATGGCAGCATTTTTTTTTTAAGGCTTTAGTCTCAGTTTTCACCTTGTAATCCAGGCAGTAACACACCCACTGTATTAGAGTGCCTACACTCTGGATGAAGGAGCACAGGGACACCTCTGGGCAGCAGAATTGTCAGTCTTTGGGGGAGGGGGGGGGTGGGTGTGTTAGATGTTAAAGCAGATTTAGATACACTAAAATACAGTTTTGTAAGCATCCGTTTGCAATCACTGAACAGGATTGGTGTGGGAGGGCTTATAGCCTCTAGGAGTCTGGTCTTTAGTTTTATGTGTGTCATTTTCTCCTGTATGGGGCAGCACTTACTATCGAGCCATGTCCCTCAATGGACGATACAGAAAAATATGTTACATTGAAGAATAAAGTGTAACAAGCAGAGACCATTGGGGTCAATTATACAAAGTTTATTTTACAGAGTTACAAAAATGCTATGGTCCTTAATGCATAAAAAATGCCAGTTTACAGCTTCCTACTTTAGTTCATAAAAAACACATAAACCAGAGTGCTATATGGAAAATTACCACAAGATGGTGCTGTAATATCTCGATATAACAGTTCTCTGCGGCAAGATGTCACAAATGAATCGTATCTACGAATAATCCAAAGATAAATAAAACATTTATTTCAATTAAAGAACGGCATCATAAGCCTTGCAAAGTAAAAAAGTTTTAAACAGGAAGCTTGCATAAGCCTGTGTGGTGGGGGCAAAAGCATAAGATGTTGCTTTGATAAAGAAGCAGGACCTCGAAAAGTGTTGCCACGGTAACCTGGTAGCATGCGGTTCAAGGCTCATTTTGGTTCAGTTGCTGTGGCTTCCTCCCAGCCCTCCAGCAGTTCTTGGTCACTTCCAGCCCACCACTTCCGGTGCGTGGGTCGGCCACTGCTCCCCTTATCCATACTTACATTGGTGAGAACCCCCCTCGACATATCATCAATTGGATCCTACACATAGGTGTGCACAGCCTATTGCATATACACACACACACACACAAACACACAGAGTGGTACCTTGGATTACGAGCATAATTTGTTCCAGAAGAATGCTTGTAATCCAAAGCACTCGTATATCAAAGCTAGTTTCCCCATAGGAATCAATGGAAACGCAGATAATTCGTTCCACATTGACTTCTATTGTATGCAGTACCACATGTGGCCAGAGGTGGGGGGGCGCCGGAGAGACACTCGGAAACCATTTGGAGCCGTTCGGATACACTCGGAGAGGCTCGGAAACACTCGGGAATGGAGTGGTTCCGAGTGCATCCAAATGGCTCCGAGTGTCACGGCGTCCCCAAACCCCTGGCCAAATGCGGTACTGCACACCACAGAGGATTGAATCCTGCTTGTTTTGTGAGACAGAGCTCACAAACCGGGTTAGGATTTTTAAAAAAACAATATCTCGTATTGCGAAATGCTCGTTAACCACGTTACTCACAATCTGAGGTATATATATATATATATATATATATATATATATATATATATATATATATATATATATATATATATATATATATATATATATATATATATATATATATATATATATATCAGTAGGGTAATGGACAGTGTCTGCAGAGCAGCGGATGGTGTCAGTAGGGCAGAGATTATAGTTAGTTTATTTTTTATTATTATTACTTTTTTACAAATTTTTTTTTTGCAATCATTTTTTATTATTATTTTTTTACAATCTTTTACGAGCCCCATTGGGGGGTTTGGAGATATATCAGGGGTCTAAATCGACCCCTGATGTCTCACTTTTGAGACAGAGGTTCCCCTGTCCCTTTCCCTGCAGACAAGCAGCAGGGGACATCTATGCAGCACAGGGTGATTAGGGTGTGCCCTGGCACACGCCTATGATCCTACGTCAACTGTCCTTCCCAGGCGTCCTCCATCTCCATGAGCTGGTATGCAACATCTTATGCTTTTGCCCCCACCATATAGGCTTATGCAAGCTTACCGATTTAAACGCTTTTAATTTGCAAGGCTTACGATGTAATTCTTAAATAAAAAATAGGATTTTTTATTACAGCTTACCTGTAAAATCCTATTCTTTTGACGGACATCACGGGACACAGAGCCACAGTAATTACTGATGGGTTATAGGGTATCACTAGGTATTAGACACTGGTCACACCCTAATCAGGAAGTTCAACCCCCTATATAACCCCTCCCCTTCCAGGGATACCTCAGGTTTGTAGCAAAGCAATATAGGTGTATTAGAAGAGGGGCGGGACCTCTGTGTCCCGTGATGTCCGTTGAAAGAAAAGGATTTTACAGGTAAGCTGTAATAAAAAATCCTATTTTCTTTTCTCGGACATCACGGGACACAGAGCCACAGTAATTACTGATGGGATGTCCCAAAGCAATGCCAACTGAGGGGGGGAATCACAACCCGGTAGGGTGCTATCAGACCTGAGGACCCTGTACCGCTGTCTGCAGCACACAAAGGCGAATCTGGTGAATGTATGAACTGAAGACCAGGTTGCGGCCTTGCAGATCTGAGCCATAGAGGCCCGGGGATGCACTGCCCAAGAAGCACCAATAGCCCTTGTGGAATGTGCCTTGATCTGAAACGGGGGAACCTTCCTTTTCAAACCGTAAGCTTGAATAATCAACTGTCGAATCCATTTAGAAATGGTCGCTTTTGACGCCGATTGTCCTCTATTGGGACCCTCTGGCAGCACGAACAAGACATCCGTCTTGCGAATCTGAGCGGTTGCCTCCAGATAGGTCTTGACTGCTCTTACTACATCCAAAGAATGTAGTGACCTTTCTTCCGAAGAACAGGGATCTGGAAAAAAGGAAGGCAGAACAATGTCTTGGTTTAGATTAAACTCTGAAACCACCTTCGGTAGAAAACTAGGATGAGGGCGCAGTACCACTCTATCCTTGTGTATAATCAAGTAAGGCTCTTTACAGGAAAGAGCTGCTATTTCTGACACTCTTCTAGCAGAAGAGATGGCTACCAGAAATATTAGTTTCCTCGTCAGCAAGACTAAAGGAATCTGACGTATTGGTTCAAAAGGTTGTTTCTGTAACACCGATAGAACCAAGTTCAAGTCCCAGGGGTTTAGGGGCGCCTTAACCGGAGGATTAAGACGCATCACCCCCTGCATGAAGTTTCGGACCAGAGAATGCGAAGCAAGCGGCCGTTGAAACAACACTGATAAGGCCGAGACCTGGCCCTTGATGGTACTCAAGGCCAGCTTCATCTCTAATCCTAATTGTAGAAAATCAAGAATTCTACCTATGATATATTTCCTGGGATGCCAACCCCTGGATTCACACCAGGATACATAAGCTTTCCAGACTCTATGATAAATCATTCTGGAAGCTGGCTTCCTTGCATTGATCAAGGTAGATATGACAGGACCTGAAAGCCCACGACTTTTCAGAACGTGGGTCTCAATAGCCCACCCGTCAAATCTAACGTTTGTAAGGCAGGCTGGAATACTAGACCTTGAGATAACAGGTCTGGGCGTACCGGTAGGGTCCACCGGGAACCCACCGTCATCCCTGCTATTTCTGCTTATCAAGTTCTTCTGGGCCACATGGGGGCCACCAGAAGTGCCGACTTCCCTTCTTGCCTGAGCCTGCGAAGGAGCCGTGGCAGTAGCAGAATAGGAGGGAATGCATAAATCAGTGAGAGCCGCTGCCACGGGATCACCAACGCATCCATCCCGCCTGCAAGAGGATCCCAGGCAACCGGTAGGAAGGAATTCCCCTTCTGCAGGTTTTCGGGTATGAGCCATCAACTGAGGCTCTGACGTATCGCATGCGACAGGTGCATTGGAAAGTCTAATGCCTGCACCTCCTTGTTCCAGGCCGACAGAATACTGTGTTGCAACAGTCCTGCCTGGAACTGCGCATAGGGAACTGCTTCGAATGAAGCCACCATCTTCCCCAGCAGCCTTATACAAAGGCGGACAGAAGGACCCTTCTTGGTCCCGACTGTCAAAATCAGCTCCCTTAGAGCAGTGATCTTTGCCTGCAGACACTTCAGTTGAGCAGGAAGAATAGGCACAGGTAGGCCTGCATCTCTGATGCCTATTGATGTCAGAAATTCTCCTCCCTGCAGGATGGAGATTACTGTCCGAATTGATTCCAAACGGAAGGACTGCATCCTTGGGAATCGACTCAGATCTCTTAAATCCAAAATGGGTCTGACGTCCCCATTTGGTTTTTGGACCATAAAAAGATTGGAATAGTCTCAATCCTTGATCCTTTGTGGGAACCCCCACAATGACCTCTTGCGACAAAAGTCGCTCTAACGCTAGAAGGAGCGACTGCTTCTCTTCTGGTTCTCTGGGAACACCTGATCTGAGGAAACGAGGAGAGGGAAATTCTTGGAACTCCAGTCTGTACCCTAAGGTTACCGTGGAGATTACCCATCTGTCCTGGAAGTCCTCCTGCCAGGGCCCTGAGAGCTGCAGCAGTCTTTCCCCCCACTCGAGTGGGGCGCCCCTTCATGAAGAGGCCTTAGTGTCTTGTCTAGAACACTTCTTCCCCCAGGATCTCTTGTGTCCCTGGGGTTGACTCTTGTTTCTTGCCCCAGACAGAGGAGATCGTCGTGACTGCCTGGAGGCTGATGCCCCTGGCGCTGGGGAAAGAGTCCGCTTAAAAGAGGGACGCTTACTCTTCTTCTTATCAGGTAAGAGTGCTTTTCCCACAGGAGATCCTCTTGATATAATTATCCAAGTCCTCTCCAAACAACCTTTCACCACGAAAGGGAAACCCAGCCAGGAGCTTCTTACATGGTGCTTCGGCTGACCAGTTCTTTAACCATAAGATTCTACGTATATGCACCAACCCAAGCGAGAGGCGAGAGGTCTGCACGATAGAATCTCTGATGGCGTCAACAGCATAACATAAAGACGCAGGAAGGTTAGCAAACCCCTGGGCCTGCTGTTCAGGTAATACTTTGATGACCTGCTTAACATGGTCTCTTAAGTATTGACAGACTCCAATCGCTGCTACTGCAGGTTGGGCCACTGATCCTGCTAAGGAAAAAACATCTTTCAATAAGAAGTCCATCTTTTTATCCACAGAATCTTTGAGCATCTGAGCGTTGTCTACAGGACAAGTCAGACTACTATTTACAGAGGAAATGGCCGCATCACTGGCCGGTATTCCCCACCTCTTAATAAATTCTTCTTCCATAGGATAAAGTGTAGAAAACTTTTTCGGCGGAAGAAATCGCTTATCTGGGTGATCCCACTCAGAATAAAGCAGCTTTTCAAGTAAATTATGAACAGGAAAAGCATGTGCTGCTTGGAAAGGTTTCAGTGACCCCAACTTAAATGTGGAGCGGACCAATCCAGTGAGGATCTGCACTAAGACTTTCTCCTCTTTGGAAGTCGCAGAGAGTCCCTCTCCACCTGAATCCTCCGAAGAGGAATCATCCGTCCCATCCCGATCCTCTGAAAGGGATTCATCTCCTTTATCCCAGAGCTCCTCTGTCTGAGGGTCATGGGGAGCAGAGGAAGGCCTTGTGCGTTTTCTTCCACTAAGTGAAGATGTAATCACGGCCATTAGTCTTTTCTCTAATCCAGTAATGGTTGAGGAAAAAACTTCTTGTGTAATGTACACAGGGGCTGAAGTGCCGGCAGCAGGTGTAGCCCCTAACCCCAATGGCTCTCCCTGTCCAGCTGCCCCTGGTTCCTCAGGAGGGGATGGTGTAGCAGACAGGGGGTCCTCAGAACCTGAACGAGACCCCCTAGTGCCTCTGGTTCTTGGGGTGCTTGAACCTCTTCTACCCATAGTGCAAAGCAACAAGGTGTGAGGTATCAATAAACAAACACTGACTGCTGAGCGATGTAGTCTGGCTAAAAGCCTTGCTACCAAATGCCCAATCCGGTGTTCTTTAGTAAATGCAGCATAGGGGAATGCCTGTGTCCCACCTTACATGCGACTGTCAGCTCTGTGTCCCTCTAAGGCTCAGAGCACCTGTACAGTGTGCTTTAAATAGCCATGCTTTGTGGCACTGTGGGCGTCTGAGCACGCTGGCGCTGTGCTGACGCCCCGCCCCACCTCCCCCCCTCGTTTTTTGAAAAAACGAGCGCTTCCCGCGCGAGCCGACCCTTCCTGACAAGCCTGAAGGAAGGCTGGGGGTGAGGGAATCAGGAGGAGGCCGGCAGTGATGAGCCCTGCATTGCAATGCGGCTTCGGTGGCGGCAGCGGCTGTGACAGAGCGGTCTCACCCGCCTTACAGCATACCTGAGCCTCTCCCTAGCCTGGGGGGACCATCCCAGCAGAGAAAACCCCCCACCATCTTACCTTAGAGCCAGTGGGAGAGCCTGTGCAGCGAACGCTGAGACAGAATCAAGCATGAGAAGGTTAGTGCTCTTGGCAGCCCCCGGTGGTCACAATAGGCATAGCATGCATTTACCTTAAAGGAGAAAAGCCACTAGAATTGAATTCTGTGGAATCTCCTCTTACCTTATCCAGCTGCAGGGTTCCGTTTACACAGACCCAATCTTCGCCTCTCACGGTGGGCTCCGTTTGTGAAAAACCGTCAGAGACTGGGGCCCCCATCAGTTCTGGCCCTGTAAAGCACCTCGCCAGAAATTAGGGGGTTGAACTTCCTGATTAGGGTGTGACCAGTGTCCAATACCTATTGATACCCTATAACCCATCAGTAATTACTGTGGCTCTGTGTCCCGTGATGTCCGAGAAAAGAAACAACATTTTATTTCATCTGGGATTATTCGTACATATGATTAATTTGTAAGATCTTACATATTGAGACATTATAGCACCATCTGGTGGTCATTTTCCATATAGCGCTCTGGTTTGTGGGCTTCTTTTGGATTACTATTCCACAACTCCCAGTGGAATAGTCTGAGCAGCTGGGTTAGTGACTTTCATCTCTCCGGTCTTCTGCTACATGCCCTTATTGACAAGCTAGCAGCGTCTGGATGTTGGTATTTTTTGATCAAGTATTGCTCTCCCTAAGATTGCCAGTTCCCTGTGATCACATCATCCTCTTCTGGATCCTGAGAGGACTCTGCTACTTGAAATCCAATAGGAAGAGTCCACGTCATGCAGGTACTGACATGGACACCCAAAGGGCCCTTCCAAGAAGTAAATAGGGGAGAAGACTCAGGTGCCCATCACTTATAGGAAGTTAAAAAAAAAAAAAAGGCTGTTAAAAAGATTTTTTTTTTCTTACTTTTTATCAATTGGAGGGTTGTGGGAGAGAAGAGTGGGTTGGGTTAAAACTATCCCAGAGTGGAGCTTTGTAAAAAAACAAAAAAAAACCACCACATTTTTTTTTACTATCACAACGAAGAACACATGTATATTTAGTTTTGAATAGCGAAAGCAAGTGTTAGAACCTCTGTCAGTTACTGAAGCAACAAGGAAAAAGGAGGTGAAAACTTTTTTCCCCCGAAGCTGAACTCTAGGTAAAATTATTATTGCATATATGTAACTATGCATATTCTACAGTGGATATAAAAAGTCTATACACCCCTGTTAAAATGTCAGGTTTCTGCGATGTAAAAAAAGGTACATTTCTGAACTTCTTCCACCTTTGGACACATTTCACACTGAAGCGCAGGTCGTTTTTGCGGTGCTTTAGCGGTGCTTTTCGGGTGCTAACGGTGCATTTTTTTTAAAGATCACAGGACCTTAAAAAAAACAAAAAACACCTATTTTCATTTCAATAAGCAGGTGTGTTTTTGGAGCGCTTTTTACAGGGCTCCAAACCCGCCCCAAAGATGCTGCTTGCAGGACTTTTTCCAACATCCCGCAAGCGCACCGCCCGAGTGTGAATGCACTCATGCAAATGAATGGGGGCTGTTTTCAGGTGCTTTTCAGAGGCTATATCTAGCGCTAAAATGCCTGAAAACTGCCTCAGTGTGAAAGGGGTCTTAATGTGACCTATAAACCGTACAACTCAGCTGAAAAACAAATGCAAATCTTTTAGGAGGGGGAAGGAAAAATAAACTAAAATAATGTGGTTGCATGAGTGTGCACACCCTCTTATAACTGGGGATGTAGCTGTGTTCAGAATTAAGCAATCACATTCAAACTCATGTCAAATAGGAGTCAGTACACACCTGCCATCATTTAAAGTGCCTCTGATTAACCCCAAATAAATTTCAACTGTTCTAGTAGGTCTTTCCTGACATTTTCTTGGTTGCATCCTACAGCAAAAGCCATGGTCTGCAGAGAGCTTCCAAAGCATCAGAGGGATCTTACTGTTAAAAGGTGTCAGTCAGGAGAAGGGTACAAAAGAATTTCCAAGGCATTAGATATACCATGGAACACAATGAAGACAGTCATCAAGTAGAGAAAATATGTCACAACAAGAACTGGACATCCCTCCAAAATTGATGAAAAGACGAGAAGAAAACTGGTCAAGGAGGCTGCCAAGAGGCCTACAGCAACATTAAAGGAGCTGCAGGACCGGCAAGTACTGGCTGTGTGGTACATGTGACAACAATCTCCCGTATTCTTCATATGTCTGGGCTATGGGGTAGAGTGACAAGACGGAAGACTTTTCTTATGAAGAAAAGGCCCGGCTAAATTTTCCAAAAACACATCTCAAGTCTCCCAAAAGCATGTGGGAAAATGTGTTATGGTCTGATGAAACCAAAGTTGAATTTTTTGGCCATAATTCCAAGATATGTTTGGCGCAAAAACACCACTGCACATCACCAAATAAACACCATACCCACAGAGAAGCATGGTGGTGGCAGCATCATGCTTTGGGACTGTTTTTCCTCAGGTGGAACAGAGGCCTTAGTAAAAGGTAGAGGGAATTATGAACAGTTCCAAATACCAGTCAATATTGGCACAAAACCTTTTGATGGAAAGCTGAAAGAGGAACTTAATTTTTCAGCATGACAACGACCCAAAGCATATATCCAAATCAACAAAGGAATGGCTTCACCAGAAAAAGATTAAAGTTTTGGAATGTCCCAGACCTGAATCTGATTGAAAAGCTGTGGGGTGGTCTGAAGAAGGCTGTGCACAGGAGATGCCCTCACAATGTGACAGATTTGGAGTGTTTGTGCAAAGAGGAGTGGGCAAATATTGCAAAGTCAAGATGTGCCATGCTGATCGACTCATACCCAAAAAGACTGAGTGCTGTAATAAAATCAAAAGGTGCTTCAACAAAGTATTGGTTTAAGGGTGCGTACACTTATGCAACCATATTATTTTAATTTATTTTTACTTCCCTCGACCTAAAAGATTTCAGTTTGTTGTTCAACTGAGTTGTACAGTTTATAGGTCACATAAAAAGGTGGAAAAAGTTCTGAAATGATTTATCTTAGTCACATTTTTTTACATGACAGAAACCATACATTTTATTAGGGGTGTGTAGACTTTTAATATTCACTGAATATCTAAGCAATAGCTGTTAAAAGGCGACAACCACTGTAGTAGTCAGCACTACTACAGTGATCGCTGCTATCTTCTGGATCCTGTGTCGGGTGGCTGCCCTTCTGCATAGGTAAAACAGGGGTCGCTCACTCAGCGCTGCCACCATTCACAGAACACTTTGTATTTTTTTTTTTTTTTCAATCAAATAATTACGTTTTTCGTTATACAGCACAGAAGAAAAACCATACATAAAACATTGTAAAACGTTACCCAACAAAATCCCGGCCACATAAAAAAAAAAAAAAACTATTTCAATCATTACTTAGTCACTTCCAGCACATTACTACCATAGATGCAGCATTCATATTTAATTATTTCATTCCAGAATTCTATTTCAAAATTAAACTTTCCATATTACCATTAATATACTCAGCTGACTTCTTAGGCAAGTTGGAGACTAACCACCAATGCCAAATTTTTTAGGACACCTCCTATGTTTTATGTCAGTTCCTCTTGTCTTAAATTAAGATTAGTTGCTGTGATCCATTGAGCAATTGTTGGCGGTTAGTTTGATATCTATTTTTGTAATATTAGTTTGCGAGCCATATACATAGTTCTCATCCACATAACTTGCATTTCAACTGGGAGGGTATCTTTTGATATAATCCCTAGCAATGCAATTTTTGCATCAAGCTGTATTTGTGTAAAACACAGCGAATTAAAAGTATCAAATACACCCTCCCAGTAGCGATGAAATTTTGGAAATCGCCACAGCATATGTATAAGTGTACCTACGCCAGAGGTACATCTTGGACAATTTGGTGTATTTGCTTTACCCCAAGAATACAGTTTTAAAGGAGTATAATGGACTCTACGTATGATAAATAACTGGGTCAAGCACTGTGAGGAGGATAGGGATACCCTAAATACATTTTTTAAGACTTGCCCCCACTCCTCATCACTATCTAAGTCTATATTCCACCATCCAAAACTACTCTGTGAATTAGTTCTAATTATTTGTATAGAAAAATATATACTGCCTATGAGTCCCTGTTTAGCACGTCTTACCGATACTGCCAAAGCCAGAATTGATGAAGGATTATATTTTAATAAAAAGGTCTTTGCTCGACTCTGTAAAGCATGCCATAACTGTAAATATTGAAAAGATTATTTATTGGACAAATGATACCTCACTGCCAACTTATCAAATCTTTGCAAAACAATTATCAAAGAAAACTAGAACCTAATGTGACCTGTCTCAACCGAGGACAACATCAGCATGCCTCCATCCCTATATGTTATGCGAAAACAAGACTTTGAATGAGGCATGCTGATGTATATAATAATGTATGAGATAATCATGAATAAATTGAATGTCACAATCCCCTAGGGGTAGTTCATAATAATAATAAGCATGATAAAACCGATAACGGGGACACATTTATGATACAGAATGTAGTCATAAAGAAACAATAAATTTAATGGCGAATAATACATTGATAAACAATATAAATAATAAACCATCAAATACATACAAATAATTAATACTTGATTCACTTGATAAGAGTTGTAATATGATACATCTATCAGGGCGAACTTATAGTTGGCATCCATGGCTTTATCATGATTATTATCATTATGAACTACCCTTAGGGGATTGTGACATTCAACTCATTCATGATTATCTCATACTATATTATACATCAGCATGCCTCATTCAAAGTCCCAACCCCTTTTCCTCTTGTTTTCGCATAATATATAGGGATGGAGGCATGCTGATGTTGTCCTAGTTTGAGACAGGTCACATTTGTTTCTCGTTTTCTATAACTTAGGGTGGAAGACACCCACTTCCCTGTGACCTGCCCTACCTTACATTCAATCATTTTCATTTATTAATTTGTAAAATTCTCCTCCTTTTTTGACTTTACTTAACACCCATATACACTATACCAAAATTTACCCTCTATCATCACCCTAATTATTAATATTTCCAGTTTATTATCAGTGAATATACCACTGCCCCATCATAGCTGTTTTAGAGACCCTCTTATCAATGGTTGCTCTCATGCACTCCATCTTATTAACTATCCAGGTCATGGGTGGTAGGTCCAGTTGACTGTCTTATGTTCCGAGGTTGGAGGTTGTGATGTGCTCAGATCCTCCCCTCCCCTCTCGTCTCTTCCATGCAATGGGGGCGGACCTCGGCGTCATGTGCATGTGCCCGGTGCCATGGCGCGAGAAATCGCTTTTTCCACCCCACGCTTTAGCAGAGGGGAGCGAGCGCCTGCAGATTTGGTGGGGGCCCAATGCTCCTCTCCTTGGCTGCCACGTGGTATACATGACGTTGGTGGGGATCCGCCCAGGACTGGGGGTATTTCTGGCCCTGGGCTTGCCGGCATCTCACTCCACATGCCATTACCACGGTGAACAGACCTCTGTGTGTGTCACTTATTTTCAGTTCAGGTAACTGGAGATTTTTTCTATCACTCTACATACCTCACACACATACTATATATACTACTGTCCCCCATGGGTCCTGTCTCGAGGATCTCCCACCTCAGCCCTGGTTGGGACCACTCAAGCCAGGCCACCATTCTATCCCATCTCCTGGAGCTGGCCACAATTTATGGGCTGCTTGGTACGCAATATTGAAATTGTCTTCCTGCTCTCTTCTTTGCCTCTTTCCCCATTTATGGGGAACAGTGGATCCCTATAGACAATTTATTAATTTATCTATTTTTTTTTAGCTCATTCACGCATTCAACTCCCGATGATTGGCAATAGGCCATGAAACGCGTTGAGCCTTCATCCACGGGTGCCAAGTATAAGTTCGCCCCGATAACTATATCATATTACAACTCTCATCAACTCCATATATCATGAAAACCATGTATTAATTATTTGTATGTATTTGATGTTTTATTTATATTGTTTGTCACAAATCATGTTTAACAGTTTATTATTCACCATTAAATGTATTATTCTTATATTTATTGATTCTTTAGGACTACACTCTGTATCATATGTGTCACCGTTATCGGTTTTATCATGCTTATTATTATCATCATTAGGAATTACCCCTAGGGGATTGTGACATTCAACGTATTCACGATTATATACATCAGCATGCCTCATTAAAAGTCCAAACCCTTTTTCCTCTGGTTTTCGCATAATTATCAGAGTTGGCTGGGAAGCAAAATGCCAGACTTTTTCCATAAATCAAAATTTTCAAGCTTCGCCACTTTCGGCAATTGTACATTATTTCATATGGGCATATATTGAGTATATCCCTCACACAGAGTTTCTCATTGAACAGTAGTCCAAATCCTATATACATTATAGAAGTGGTAGGCTACTATTAACTGCACTAATGGATCTATCGGCAATTGAGAAAATATAATTTGTTGTATTGGATCCTCACGTCTAATATTCTATCCATATAGTATTTTTTTATGAATACAAAAAGTTCTCTGATAGGACAAAGTGGAGAAGAGGCTTCGTTTTCTCTACCTTCTCCAAACAGGGAGCTAATTGCAGGGTCAGTCATTCAGTACAGGATCCAGAAGATGGCAGAGAAAGCAAGAATGCAACCTTTTTGGCTGCAATGGTCTACTTTACTACTTTCTTTTAATTTGCTTACTTCTCCCTATGAAGCATATATTGATCTTTTCTATTTGGTTGGAGAAAAAAAAATACAAAATTGGTCGATACATCGTGTACATTGAGCAAGGAATGATTTTGACCTTCCTACTATTTTCCATTAAGGCAAAAAAGGTAATAATCAAAGATACTGCAATACATGTGGCCAAGGAAGTGCAGAATGTGTAAAACACAGGTAGCATTAACTTACCAGCAAGTCACTGGAGCCAGCGTGCATGTACTTGTCCATAAATTCTAGTATTGTCATCCACAGAGCAGCAAAGGTGGGAAGAGACAGTAAAGGAGACAAATGCTGTAGGAAGACCTAAATTGAAAGAAACATTTCCTGATATTTCTGTTAAACAACAATGCTTCTGAGCAGGAGACAATACATTGTGTACTTCAATCAGCCACTAGGCCATTCTGCTGTATTTAGAGGTAAAAAGTTGTGGACAGTGAACCCATGGCAACCACATTCTCTTCTACCACCTTTACGTTTCATTATTACAACCTGCCATTCTCCCTCCTACAAAATACAGACACTCATGTTAGACACACTGATAAGCCAACCCCTTTCTCTATTGGGAGAATACCTGGAGAGAATGCCCAATTAAAGTGATATTAAAGGTCCTTTTTTTTTAAATAACAAACATATTACTTACCTCCTCTGTGCAGTGGTTTTGCACAGAGCAGCCCAGATCCTCCTAATCTTGGGTCCCCTGCCAACGCTCCTGGCCCCTCCCTCCTGCCCCCAGAGCAAGCTTGCAATGGGGGAACTCAGGCAGACTTGTTCCGGTTCCATTCACACACAGCTGTGGCTTGGTTCCTCCCTCTCTCATTTGCTCACTGGCTGTGATTGGCAGCAGTGGGAGCCATTGTCTCAGCCAATGAGGGAGAGTCCCCAGAGAACCAAGGTCCTCATGCACATTGCTGGATTGAGAAGGGACTCGCGTATGTATTAGGGGGGCTGCTATACAGAGGAGGTTTTTTTAGAATGCGCGAAAAAAAAAGCTTGAGCCTTTAGAACCACTTTAAACTTTTCTATACAACATACATTTTCCCTCAGGGCTCATTCACGTGTAGTAATACCCTGTGTTTAAACCATGTTATTTTTGATAAACGATGGGATTATCTTATTTTTTTTACAAACTATTTATTGATGACATTCTACTATTGTGGAAAGTAGACAAAACATCATTAATTTTATGTATTATTGAAATTCAAATAGGACAATAATAAGTGAATTTTTTGGATTTAAATTACATAAATAAATAATATGGTAACATATTAAATCCTTTTTTTTAAAGCTCTGACAAACAGCCACATCCCTCATAACAGTTGTCATCACCCTCTATTGTTAAAGAATGTCCAGAAGGGAGAATTTTTGAGACTGTGATGCAAATGTAGCAATATCAATATCAATGATTATGCCCAACGAGCATTAGTGTTAAAAGATTCTTAGAAAAAGGCTACTATGATCTACTTTAAATCAGAACATACAGGATGTTGCCCATATGGATAGAGAGCATTTGTTGGCTACTAGTAAGAAAGGGGAGAAAAAGATGTTCTGCCCCTTTATTACCAATTATTTAGTGCAACATTCATAAGTAAAACAAATTCTTAAAAAGGAGGTGGGGAATATTAAAGTTAGATCCTACTCTCAGGGAAGTCCTACCTGAGAAACCTAAAGTGATATTTAGAAGGGCTCCAAACTTGAGAGATCGATTAGCCCCAAATATAGGGAATTCTTCTTGAAAAATACTGTTTTTGCTGAACTAAAAGGTTTTTATTCTTGTAATAAATGCATAATATGAACTGTCAATAAGAACAGGAAACATAAGATTATAACATTTTCCACAACTGTTACTAATAGAGTATGTTCTATCAATTAGTTTATATCTTGTGAATCTAGGCATATAGTCTATTTGTTAGAATGTCCTTGTCACAAACAGTACGTAGGCAGGACTACAAGGAGGTTAGGAGGGCATTTAAGAGAGCATGTCTATAATATTAAGGCGAGTTTTAAAAAGCATAGCCTTCCTGCACATTTTAGACAATGGCATAATAAGGATCCCAGAAGCTTAAAATTTGTGGCCATGGACAAATTGCAGCCACACTGGTGGCGGGGCTGTCAAAGAATGAGGGAGATATCGAAAATGGAAATGAAGTGGTTATATGAACTAAAATCATACTCCCCATTCGGTCTTCATGTCAACTGGAACAAATTGTTTCAACAATACAAATTAGGATTGATATTAATTATATTTTTATTTACCAGTTTATTGTAATATACCAGCCATTTTATACGTGAAGAATATTTTTTTTAAATGTTAGGTTTATTTTATTGTATATTTTTCTCTCCACTAGATTATTAATAGGATAGTTATGGTTATTTACAAAATTGTGATATGTATCCCACATAGGAGCGCATATTTTAACTTTGAATGGATATGTGGTTCTTTTTTTTTTTTTTTAATCTTTATTTTGTCATTTTATAACAATACATTTCCCTCCGGGGATATTTCAACATACACATCCACATTCATATATATAAAAAGGGACCCGGTTATCCCCTCCTACCCCCCTGCTCCCTCCCCCCGCCCCTCAGGACAATGCTCGTCGAGGACTAAGTGCTTGCCCGGTTATGCCAGTCTAATAATCTCCTCTAGATAACCCCAGGTCCCTTTAAACTTGATCCATGCTGCCCATTTCCCTAAATGATCCTCCTCTTCAGGTTCGACTCCCCCCTTATCCATACACTCAACAGTGTATACCTCGTTAAGGCTGAACAACCAGTCTCGAGTACAGGGGCTCGAGGCGTTCAGCCAGTTCAACGCTATCTGTCTCTTAGCTACATCGAGCATTATGGGGATCAAAGAGGTCTTGTAGTTCTTTACAGAATCCGAGGTCCCGTGGAAGAAGCAAACCCACGGGTCCTCTACTATTTCCTTCCCTGTAATGTCTTTTATCAGTCCCAGGATTTTTTTCCAGAAGTTTTTTATGGTAGGACACTCCCACCAGATATGGGCCATTGTTCCTGGAGTAGAGCAACCCCTCCAGGAAATATTTGATTTAGTCCTATCCATTTTGCTTACCCTGTCCGGGGTGGCATACCATCATGCGAGGCATTTATAGTGGCTTTCTGTTCTTCTAGTGTCTACTGCTACGTAATGGGCCATCCTCAGGATCTTATCTATCCCGGTTCCATTGCATTGTGACCCCAGTTCCTGCTCCCATTTTTTAATGTATGGGGGTGCCTCCAGCTCCTGCTCTGTTCCCAAGATCTTACATATTTGTGTTATCTCCCCGCCTGTCTGATCCTTTATACAGAGCTGCTCAAACGGTCTGAGCTCCTCCATACTCCTGAGAGGTTTCGGAAGTCTCTCAATGAAGTGGGAGAGCTGGAGGTACCTACACTCATTCATCACCCATAGGTTAGGCTCTAGACTTAAATCTGAAAATGTGCGAATTTGCCCCTTGTTTAAAAATTTTTTCAATTGTACGGAGTCACCCTTCAACCAGTTCCCTCCCACCTCCCTCCTCCCCGGTTCAAAAAAAACATTATTTTTCATGTGTATCAGTGGTGAGTTGTATGACCATTTATTCTTAAAGTGTATCATATCCCAGTATTTAAATGTGTTATACGTTAATAAAGATGTATATGTGCTCAGTGCTCTGAATTTTTGGGGGTTCCAAAGTGCCTGTCCTAAATTCGTGTTACTCATAAAGTACTCAATGTGAACCGAACGCTTGTCCGTACCTTTTTTACACCATTCCGTGATCCGTGACAACACTACTGAAATGTAGTATCTATTGAAGTCTGGTAATGCTATTCCACCTTTTTTTTTCCCCCTACTTAATACTGTGAAAGCAATGCGTGGTTTTAGACAGCTTCGCTTATTAAACTCCTAAGAGCTTTTAAATAATATCCTGGTAGAGGGATGGGCAGCATCTGGAATTTATACAAGATCCTGGGCATTAGACTCATTTTAATCGCGTTTACTCGCCCGAACCACGAAAGGGGTCTGGTGCGTAATCTTCTCACTTCTTGCCCGATGTCATCTAACAAAGGAATAAAATTTTTTGCAAATAGTTTATTAAAGGTGTTGGAAAGGGGAGATCAAGTATCTGGGGATTAAATTATCTAAGGAAAAGGGAAGACAGCAGTTGATGATCTTCTTCTTGCTTACCTAGGTTGATATTCAAGCATTCAGATTTCCTGGAATTTATTTTAAAATTCGAAACTTCTCCATACTTTCTAATAATCTGAAGCATATTAGGGAGGGTTATTCTGGGGTTTGTAATAAAGAACAGAACGTCGTCGGCAAAAGCCGCTAGTTTGTGTTCCTCTGTTCTGACCTTTATACCCCTACAGTCCGGGCTGTTACGGATAGCAGACAACAGGGGCTCGAGGGTCAAGACGAACAGAAGCGGGGAAAGAGGGCAGCCCTGCCTTGTTCCATTAAACATCCTGAAGGGCTTTGATATCGCCCCATTAGCTCTCACCATCCCTGACGGGTTACTATAAAGGACCTTAACCCAGGAGATAAACCTCTGACCGAACCCCAACGCTTCCAAAGTGTTTATCATGAACCCCCAGTCTACCCTGTCAAATGCTTTTTCAGCATCAATTGACAGGAATAGAGCTGGGGGCCTGCCATGTTTGCAAAATTCCGATAGTAACACCGCCCGAACCCCATTGTCCCTGCACTGTCTCCCGTTAACGAAACCCGCCTGATCCGGGTGCACCAATGCTGTCATTTTCTCTTTCAGTCTGTTCGCCAAAACTTTTGCATATAGCTTAACATCTGCATTCAGCAGAGAAATAGGTCTATAACTTGAACACAACCTAGCATCCTTCCCGGATTAGGGTGATTGTGGCGGTTAAAGCTTCAGCTGACATTCCACATCCGATACCGAGATCATTCCAGAATCGGCATAGCCTCGGGACCAGAATGTGTTTCATTTTTTCTAGGTAAATAGAGGTGAAACCGTCCGGGCCTGGACTTTTCCCCTTCGGAGAATCCCTTAAGGCAGCTAGAATTTCCACTTCCTCAAAGGGTTTGTCCAATAGATCCCTGTCCTCCGCTGACATGCCCCCTAGTCCCGCCTCCTTCAAGAATTCCTTACCACTGTCTGATCGAGCAGTATCCCCCGACCCCTGTTGCCCTATCGAGTAGAGATCCCCGTAAAACGTTTTAAATTCTTCTGCTATAGCGTCGCTGGTCACTCTCTCTTCCCCTCCTTTGCTAAGTACTTTTTCTACATAATTTCTACATCTTTTTTTCCTAATTATTCTGGCCAGGTGTTTACTGGGCTTATTAGCCCAGAAATAGTTGTTCCTGGTTATAGCGTTTATAGCTCTCTTGGCCTCCTGCTCCATTGTGTCCCTTAGCTCCTCCCTCTTGGCGACTAATAGATGATATCCGTCTAGGCCCTGGCCCTTTGTTTTTTTGTGTGCTTGTTCCAAGGAATAAATTTCCTCTATCAACTTTCCTCTTTCTTCTCTTTTCTTTCTTTTCAGGCCTGCACCTATTGACATCAGGATGCCCCTGATAGAGGCTTTATGTGTATCCCATAATATAGCTGGTGACACATCCCCCGTGTCATTTGATTTAAAGAAAAAGTCTACCTCATCTTGTAATCTCTCCACTACTCCAGGGTCCCTCAATAGATCCTCGTTCAGTTTCCAGGAGCAAAGTCGCCCTTGCGCCTCTGGTATTTTAACCCGCATCGTGATCGGCGAATGGTCAGACAGGGTCGTTACTTCTATCTTTGTTTCTTTGATCCATTCCAACACACTATGGTCTACAAGAAAATAATCAAGTCTGGAGTAGGTCCCGTGCACAGGGGAGAAGAAGGTGTAATCTCTCTCTTTAGGATGCTGCAGTCTCCAGACATCCATTAAATGACTTTGATATAGCTTGCGCCTAATGGCCCTAAGTGACACCTTCCCTATCCCCTGGGCACGGGACGTACCATCCAGCTCCGGGTCAAAGCAAAAGTTTAAGTCCCCTCCCAAGACCACTTCCCCTTTTCCAAACTGACAACTTTTTCAGTATCTGACCCAAGAAAACCGTGGGCTTCCTATTGGGACAATAAACGTTTGCTAAAGTGATCACCCTGGGTCCCAGTTTACCCTTTAAAAAAATAAAACGGCCATGAGGGTCTATCACTCTCTCTCTTAAGGAGAAATTCAACACCTTTGAAAGTCCAATAGCGACTCCCCTCGATCCCCTGTTAGGAGAGTCTCCATAGAACCATTGGGGGAACCTAGAGGAGAAAAGCCTGATTCTAGTATCAAGGGTCAGATGTGTCTCTTGTAAGAAAATTATATCGCCCCTCAGATGTTCCAGTTCCTTTAATATTTTATGTCTTTTACTTGGCGAGTTTAACCCTTTCACGCTGTAAGAAATAAATCTAAGCTCTGGCATGTCTATTAACCCGGTCTTCTATCGTATCCCCGGCTCCTCCGAGCACGTCCTGCGGTGCCCCCCCACCCCCCTTCACCCACCCTACCCCCCCTCCCATTCCCTCCCCCCCTCCTCCCCCCTCCCCACCCCCCCTCCTCCCCCCTCCCCCCCAAATGTTGAGATTATCACCCTGAGCCCCCCGACTTGGAACCTCTCCCATTCCAATCTACGGAACTCCCTCCCCGGGGTGAAGCTCAAGCGACAGCATCTAGCACCCCCTCTCCCCTCCGAGGGAAAAGAGGGCATGAGGTGTACCTTTCTCCTCTGTCCAGTAGTCCCGCCCCTAGTTGTTTCCACCCCTTTCCGAACCCCCCTCCCCACCCGCATTTAACAGAAAAATTTGACAGAGACCCCCCCTTCCCATCTCGTCTCTCCTGTCATAACTCGAGTCCATACCTGTCCCCTGGCGGGAGAGGGAGGAGGGGGGGGGAGGGGCAGGAAGAGAGGAAATGAAAAAAAAAAAAAAGGGGAAAATTTCCTCTCCACCGCCCGTCCCCCCCCTGACCCCCCCCCCCCCGCACCCCCGGCAGGTCAAACATTTAAGCCCTTTAAGTTATTTAATCATACAGCCTGTGACATATCTGGGATGGGGATACCCAGACTGTTACAGAAGTCCTGAGCCTCTTCCAAGTCTCTCATCCTACTTGATCTTCCGTCCTTTGTAACTATCAGGGATGTTGGGAACCCCCAGCTATATTTGAGATTGGATCTCCTTAGCTGCTCCAAGATTGGTCTCATCTGTCTTCTTCGTGCAAGAGTTCCTGCTGATAGGTCAGAAAATATCTGCAGCTCTTTGTCTTCAAACATTATAGGGGGGGCCCCCTTTAGGTTCTTCCAAATTCTTTCCTTGTCTTCGAATAGATGAAATTTAATGATCACGTCTCTTGGGGAGTCTTGCTTTATATGGGGGGGCCTTCTTATTCTATGCACCCTATCGATCCGTAGGGCTTCATCTTCTTGCCTTCCCATTATAGGATTAAAGATTTTCTTCATCTTTTCCCCCAGATCCTCATTTTGTTGTTCCGGGATGGACCTAATGCGTAAATTTTGTCGCCGACTTTGATTTTCTTGTTCTTCCATCCTAAACGCCAAGGTACGGTTTTCCTTCCGCATTTTGCTGATTTGATCTTTTAAATCTGTGATTTCTTTGGTTTGAAGCTCTGAAACTTCCTCTACCTCTTCTACTCGGCGGAGAAGGTGCCCCATGTCTACTCGGACATTTGCTATTTCAGTTTTTATCACGTTTTCTAGCTTTGTAAACATTTCAGTTAGTTCTGTTTTACTTGGTACTAGGGCCATTATCCTTTGTTCCTCCGCGGAGCTCCAGGCAGACGCCCCCTCAAAGTCCAGTTCTTCACGAAATTTATCCCCCTGTCCCCCTTTTTGTTTCTGTTGTTCTTTCTTCTTGTCCTTTGTCCCTGATTGTTTCGCCTCCATTCCCGGGCTTTTAGCACTTACTTCTTTTAGATATTTTTGGATAGAGCTGGTGTTGAGGCTCTCTCTGGCGCTCTGGGGTTCAGTTGTTTTGCAGTGAGCGGCCTCTCATGCTTCCACCCCTGCCTGCCGTTTAGTTGTAGGGGGGGGTATCTTACACACCCCCTGTCCCCCTATATATCTCCTATCTCTGGTGGCCCAACTGGCTTCTAGTTGAGACAGGGTCGGTCTTCAGCTTACCAGCTTTAATATATTGGGAGAGGTTTATGCTGGAGAAAGATCGTGCGATCCTCAAGTCTATGCCGGCCTCACCCTGGATATGTGGTTCTAATATTTTTGTTACTCTATTATGGAAATGATTTTTACCATCCTCTGTGTTGGAAACTCTAAAGGAAGTGCTTTTTTCTAACTATATTTTGTGCTAGTGATCCACATGTAATGTGGGTCTACAATAAAATGGCGGCCGTTTGTGATTTATACCACAACAAAATGGTGCCAAGATCACTTCATCATTGCAAGAACTTTTTGCTTCGTATACCTTTTTGATGTATGGACACTTGTATGTTTATTTAAGGTGGATTATATATTCACTTATTATTCAGCGCTGCAATTATTATTTACATTTTTTTGAAGCCTCTTAACTGCCCTTCAGTACCTGCCATTGATATTTACAATGGGCACCACACAGATGCGGTAGTGTTTTAAAGATTAAGCAGCGTGTTGCTGCTTGTCAACTGCTTTAATTCATTAGTGTAGTATAACTGCCCTGTAACTGCGTCTACAGCTTTTACAGTGCATTGGTGTAACATTTATAAAGTGTTAGCTCGGGGAGAGGCAGTGGAGGTTCCTCTATCCCAGAATGCACTGGGAAAGAATAGAGAACTAGTGCAGAGCAACTCCAGACACTTTTTTGTACAGAGCAGCCACGTGGAATCCCCAAAATTTTCTATGCATGTGAGATCTGCACAGAGTAAACAAGGCCTCAGTATTGAAAAAACACATTACAGAACTCATTTTCCCTTAAATTCTCATTTACCTTTGAAAGCAAGGTAGATGCTCTCATTCTTGTCTCCTCCATGCCTCCCACATCAGCTGGGCTTATGTTTTCCAAGAGTTTTGTCAACAGTGGAAATAGCACCTGCAAAATAGAAAATCATACCAGTTATTTAAACACAAAACATTAGTGTGCAGTATGAACAGCAATAAATCAAGCCATACAGATGTGGGGGAATACAGTGAGAAACCACTAAAGCTTAAAGTAGAGACAATTTTTTTTTTCTAATTTTACATAGGGTAGGAAAGGTAATCCTTCCCTACGCTATCCAAAACAAAAGAAAGAAAAACGTTTTGAGCATACATACAGTTTAGGAAAAACACAGTTTATGTCATAAAGTAGAGAAGTGAGGCCCTATATGTGTATCTCTTCCATGACCTGTGGGGAAATGCGTATGGGCATGACTGGAGAGAACAAGCCTTGCATCTTGCAGAGCAAAAATACCCTAACAGTATTCTAAAAGCCAACAATGCCAGTAATGTACAGAGTAATTGCTCAGTGCTAAATTAATTCTAAAATACTGGTACAGACATTTATCCAGACCGACATCCTTTAGTGATTGACATTCAAGATTCATGAAAAGTACAATTGGGACAATGGGGCAGCAGGATTTTCTCGGTATCGTTGAGACATCACACAATTGTTTTAAAAAAAATACATTTCATTTATACATACAGTATAGCTTAACAATACAGTATAAGGCAACAACAAACAAGGGAATAAACATACATATTGATAAAACGTGTGTCTCTCTTGATAGTTTGATAGTGTTGCTACACCCCCACATATATGGGGTCACCTCTACCTTGCAATAATCCAGAGAGGGCATAAAGTGTAGCTCAACGGACTCTCGACATATTTCGCGGTGACCAGCAGGAGGGGACAACCCTAATGAGAACTCCCATGGGGACTTTGTATCTGGAATTACATAAATACAAAAAATAGCATTTTTATAACAGCTTACCTGTAAAATCCTTTTCTTAGAGTACATCATGGGGCAGGGAGCCTTAAGTAATTACCTAATGGGTTATAGGCCACCTTCAGGTGATGGACACTGGTTATACCCAATCCAAGAAGTTCACTCCCTATATAACCCCTCCTCCTTCCAGGAGCACATCAGTTTTTGTAGCAAACCAATATACTTAAATCCCCAAAAGAGGGGAGGGATCTCTGTGTCCCATGATGTACCCCAAGAAAAGGATTTTACAGGTAAGCTGTTAAAAAAATCCTATTTTCTTTATCGTACATCATGGGACACAGAGCCTTAAGTAATTACTTAATGGGACGTCCCATAGCAATGCTACTTGAGGGGAGAGAGACACAACCCGGAGGGTACCCACAGACTTGAGGCTCTATACTGCTGCCTGCAGCACACTCCGCCCGAAGGCGATAGCCTCATACCTCCTTACATCCAGCTGATAAAATTTTGTGAATGTATGCACTGAAGACCAAGTTGCGGCCTTACAGATCTGAGCCATGGAGGCCTGATGACGCACTGCCCAAGAAGCACTAACTGCCCTGGTAGAGTGCGCCTTAACTTGAAAAGGGAGAATCTTACCCCTTAAATCATAAGTTTGAATTATCACTTGCCGAATCCACTTAGCGACAGTGGATTTAGACGCTGCCTGTCCTTTCTTAGGACCCTCTGGCAGATTAAATAAGACATCAGTCTTACGAATCTGAGCAGTTGCCTTTAACTAGCTTTTCACTGCTCTCACCACATCAAGACAATGTAGTGACCTTTCTTCCCTGGAACATGGTTTTGGAAAAAACAATGGCAGGACAATATCTTGGTTCAGGTGAAAACCTGAGACCACATTTGGCAAAAAGTCTGGATGAGGGCGTAACACCACTCTGTCCTAATGACAAATCAAATATGGCTCTTTACAAGAAAGAGCAGCCAATTCCGAAACCCTCCTTGCTGAGGATATAGCAACCAAAAATACCAACTTCCTTGTCAAAAGGACTAAGGGAATATGTTGTATTGGTTCAAATGGCTGTTTTTGTAACACAGACAAAACTAAGTTCAAGTCCCAAGAGTTCAAGGGAGGTTTGATGGGCGGATTAAGCCGCGTTACCCCTTCTATAAAAAAACCCCGGACTAAAGAATGAGTAGCAAGTGGTCTTTGAAATAAGACCGATAAAGCTGAGACTTGGCCTTTAATAGTACTCAAGGCCAATTTCATTTCTACCCCTAATTGTAGAAAGGCAAGAATTATGCCTATGATATATCTCTGAGGGTGCCAACCCTTGGATTCACACCAGGAAACATAAGCCCTCTAGACCCTATAATATATAGTTCTGGAAGCTGGCTTCCTTTCATTAATCAAGGTAGAGATAACCGACCCGGAAAGCCCATGCTTCTTCAGAATGTGGATTTCAATAGCCAAGCCGTTAAATTTAGAGACCGTAAAGAAGGATGGAATATCGGTCCCTGTGAGAGCAGATCTGGCCGTAGTGGGAGGGACCATGGGCCCTCCACTGCCATCTTTATGATTTCTGCATACAATGACCTTCTGGGCCATGCTGGTGCCACCAGAATTACCGGCTTTTGTTCCAGCTTGATCCTGCAAAGAAGTCAAGGCAGCAACTGAATAGGGGGAATGCATAGATCAGTGAGAACTGATCCCATGGGGTCACCAACGCATCTGTTCCGCAAGCGAGTGGATTCCTTGTTCTGGCCACAAAGTTGACTAACTTCATGTTGAACCTGGACGCTAGAAGATCTACGTCCGGAATCCCCATCTTTTGCAAACTGCC
Organism: Lithobates septentrionalis; assembly: GCA_037952835.1. NCBI lineage: Eukaryota > Metazoa > Chordata > Amphibia > Anura > Ranidae > Lithobates > Lithobates septentrionalis. Next base: position 386,472 of record JBBDGP010001638.1, on the reverse strand, counting down.
CGAAATATGTTGGGGTGAAGAGACCATTTCCCTGGGAATAACTGCTGGTGACATAAATAGTCCGCCTGCCAATTCTCCTCTCCCAGAACACACAGAGGCCCAGAGGCCCAGAACATTCCTTTCTGCCCAAGTTTAGAATTTGGTTCGCCTCTCTCTGCGCTGAGAGACTTTTGGTGCCCCCTTGGTGATTGATATAGGCCACAGCTGTGGCATTGTCGGATTGAATCCTGACAGGACAATCCCGTAACCTGAAAGTCCAGGCCTTTAGAGCCAGATGTACTGCCCGAATCTCTAGGAGATTGATGGGCAAGATTCTTTCGGTTCTTGACCACTGTCCCTGGAAAGTTGTCTTTTCTAGTACTGCTCCCCAGCCTGAAAGGCTGGCATTCGTCGTCGCCAGATGACTGGTCTGAAGGATTTTCCTTTCAGCAGATTCTGGGTTTAGTAACCAAGTGAGGCTTTGGGACACTCTTGGGGACAGCTGCATTGGCAAGTCTAAGCTTGAATTGTTTTGTTCCAAGCAGACAGGATACTGTTTTGCAACAGTCTTAAAAGAAACTGGGCATAGGGAACTGCTTTGAATGAAGCCACCATGGTTCCTAGCAACCTCATGCAAAGACGAATGGAGGGATCGCCATTTGACCTGACCATCCATACCATTTATTTTATGGAGTTGATCTTTGCCTGAGGCAAGAACACCTTTTCCTGGGCTGTGTCTATGATCAGACCCAAGTACTACACTTTGCTCCAAACGAGCCACCGACTGATCTATTAGCAATAGATTGTCTAGGTACGCTATGACTGTTATGCCCTGTGCCCTTAACCTGGCTAGAGGTGGGGCCAGCAATTTGGTAAACACCCGGGGTGCAGTGGCTAGCCCGAAGGGCAGGGCTACAAACTGGAAATGCTACTGTTCTAACTTGAACTGCAGAAACTCTTGATGAGCGGGAAATATAGGGACATGCAGATATGCATCCCTGATGTCGATTGATGCCAGAAGTTCTCCTCCTAGAAGGATAGAAACTACTGACCTGATCGTCTCCATGCGAAAGGAGCGGATCTTCAGGAACTGATTTAGATTTTTTAGATCTAGAATGGGTCTGACATCTCCATTTGGTTTCGGTACCATAACAAGGTTTGAATAAAACCCCAAACCTTGCTCTTTTGTGGGGATCTGTATGATCACCCCTTGAGATATTAATCGATGTAGTGCCTGAAACAGAGAATGTGTTTTCTCTGGATCTTTGGTAACGCTTGACCCCAGGAAGCGAGACGGCGGAAAGTCCCGAAATGCCAGCTTGTACCCCAGTGTTACCGTGGAGATAAGCCATCTGTCCTCTTTCCAGACTTCTAAAAACTGCAGAAGTCTTCCCCCCCCCACCTTGGTGAGGGGGGTTGCCTCTTCATGATAAGGCTTTAGGATTCTGTTTTTGCAGGTTTCCGACCCCAGGACTTCTTTTGAGCCTGGGTCTGACTCTGAGATTTTCCTTTAGAGTCTGACAGCAGAGGCCGTCACCACTACCTAGAGGCGGAAGCCCCTAGCATAGGGGAAAGAGCCCGTTTAAATGAACGCCGTTTATACTTTCTTTTGACTGGCAAAAGAGTACTTTTCTCACTAGAAATTGTTTGGATATACCGTATTTATCGGCTTATAACACGCACTTTTTGGTAATTTGTCCAAGTCTTCTCCAAATAGTCGCTCCCCATGAAAAGGGAACCCAGTTAGGAGGTTTTTACATAGTGCTTCAGCTGACCAATTTTTAAACAGGATTCTACGCATATGCACAAGCATAAGTGTAAGCATGAGGCGGGGTGCCTGGTGAATAGAATCTTTAATAGCATCTATGGAAGCATAATACCAAAAGCATAATGCTTTTGGTAGTTCAGACAATTCCCGAGCTTGTTGTGCAGGAATCTCTCAAAGAGCCTGTTTAAATTGGTCCTTTAGTGATTGACAGATGCCTATTGCAGCGACTGCGGGCTGAGTAACGGCACCTGCCATGGAAAAAGTAGATTTTAACAGGGATTCCAACTTTTTATCTGTTGGATCCTTAAGCATTTGTGCATTGTCTACTGGACAAGTTAGGCCTTTATTCAAATTGGAAATCGCAGCGTCAACTGCTGGTATTTTCCATTTTTTTGGAGAATTTCTCCTCAAGGGGATAGAGAATTGCAAATCTCTTAGGAGGCAGAAAATGCTTATCCGGGTGATCCCATTCAGCAAAAATAAGCTGTTCTAGTAATGCATGTGCAGGAAACGCATGCAAAGGTTGAGAAGATTTTAAAGAGCCCAAGTAAGAAACTGAGCTTTCAGGAGACTCCGTTAGGGGTAGAATAAAAGTGAAGTGAACCATCTCCGTAAGAGATTGTATCAGCAATTTCTCAGATTGAGAGGCTGAAAAAGGTTCATTTAACGTTGTTAAATGAGGAATCATCTGTTTATTTTTCCTCCTGATCGACAGAGGGTAACACCTCATCCTATGCCCACTGTTCCTCTTGCAAAGGTTCTGAAGTGGGGGAGGGGGATCTAGCACGCTTCCTATCCATTTGAATAGATGATGCGATTAAAGTCACTAATCTTTCTTCTAGACCCTGCAGGGAAGAGGAAAGGACATCTTAAGTCACGTATACAGGGGCTGAGATGTGAGAAGCAGTTGCACCATCAATTTATTCCAATGGCTCACCCTGGTTTGCCATTACTGGTAATTGAGGCGAGGATGATAGCGTGGAAAGGCGACTCGGGATCCTAACGCCTGGGGGTGAAACCTTTACCTTTTTTGTGGTGTATTTTTTGGTAGGCATAGTCCCAAGGACAAAAACAGAGGCACTACACAAATTGCACTTAATTGCTGAAAATAGTCATGACATTTAAAGCCGCTATAAAGCTCAGCCTAGTGCTGGGAAAAAGGTGTCGTTTCTGTATCAGGAATGCCAGTTTGCAACCCTCACATGTCCCACAGCGCTGTGTCCTTGTGTTGCTCGTTTTCTTCTCGTTAGCCGAGGAGAGACTGTCACAGCTGTAGATTATCTGTGTATGCCTGCCATGCTTATGGACGTTCATGGCACCGCGCTTACAACAGAAACAGCATTTCAACAGTTAACATTAGCAGTACCAGCGGGACCTCTGCACCCCGTCCCGCGGCAGGGGGGGGGGGGGTGAGGGTGGTACACCGCTGATGTCCCCCTAACCCCTGGTCCCTTCAGGGGAGAGAAAAGAAAACATTTGGCCTATTTCTTTTACCTGAGAGGAATCTCCCTGCACGTGCTGCTGCGGCCACACACACAGGCTGACTGAGCTTTGCAGTGAAGACAACAGAGTAAGGTATGTGCATAGACTCCCTCTAGTGGAGAATTAAGGCATGACAACATTTTTTCCCTAATGGAAGAATACCTAGTTGTTTTTAATACTCCCTTGGACCTGTAAAAGAACCCCACCAGGAAAGCTAGGTAATGTAGCAAGACCAAAGCCCTGGGTTACTGGGGTCCAGCCCTTCAAAGAGAGGCGTTACAGGCAAAACCTCGTGCTTCGGATACGAGGCCCCAGGTACCATCCTTTTAGGACTTAGTGGCACTTTGGATGGATTTGGTCTTTATGGAGGCTATTTAAATCCAGCATGGATCCCTCCTGGAGCTCCTCAGAGCACATCTTCACTCGTGACCAACACCTTAGACACTGGGGAAAAAACTGATGTGCTCCTGGAAGGAGGAGGGGTTATATAGGGAGTGAACTTCTTGGATTGGGTATAACCAGTGTCCATCACCTGAAGGTGGCCTATAACCAATTAAGTAATCACTTAAGGCTCTGTGTCCCATGATGTACGATAAAGAAAAACGTGTGCTACCTTCATATCCTAGAGGGCAAAGGGCCCTGCTCTATAAATTGATTAGTATAGGGGCTGAAGCAGCATATAAAGGCCACGTTCACCTCAATCAATGTTAGTATGGAGGTGGACGAACGCTCGTAAACCCTCTTCCATCAGGTACATAATCTGGCAACCTGCTCTAAACTGTATACTTTGCTGCTGCAATTGATTATATTATATTGATTTTTATGGGACCATATTCTGTTTTAATGCAGGACCTGTACCAGGCCAGGCCAGGAGACTTCGGTCTACGATAACTGCTGATTAGATGTAGCTATCATAAACTGAGCCAGCAAACTTCTCCCCGTCCTGCCAGGTGCGTTTCATTTTGGTTCCTCTTAATTTTAAAGTAATTTTCTTTATTTATCTATACCAATCAAATTATAGAGCAGGGACCTTTGCACTCTGGGATATGAAGGTAGCGTACATTTTTTTTTGTATTTATGTAATCCCAGATACAACGCAATATCCAGCTCTTTCTATCCACAGAACCATTTTGGTATGCCTTTGCTCTATACCTGGCATAGGAATATTTTTAGCTTACTCTCTTTGTGGTTCAGCCTAAATTTCATCCATCCCACTGCCTAAAAAACTATTATTTTTGAAAACTTTTATCACAATGATATGTATTGTGTACCTCTTAGTTAGTGTTTTGACCAGCAATATACTGGTATGCAAATTAGGCACATATTGGTTTTATGCTTTGTGTATACCGTGTTCTATGTACTAGTTGTTCCCATGCTCGCCCAGTGGTACATGCCTTGATGCCTTCGGTAGTTGTTGGCCGATTAGATTGGCATTTTGAGGTAAATGTTTCACATATCACCATTCAAAATGAACACATTGTATGACTTGTATATCAAAATTCACGCTATGAGTGATGTTATCATGATGTATCTACATCTATCTTGACTGTCTTGTCCTCTACTTGTCTATCTCCTGAAGAAGCGGGTCACTGCAAAACATGCGAAGCGTCCTTTGAGCTACACTTTATGCCCTCCCTGGAGTATTGTCAGGTAGAGGTGACCCCATATATGTGGGAGGTGTAGCAACTATCAAAAGGGACACATTTTATTAATTTGTATGTTTATTCCCTGGTTTGATGCCTTATACTGTATTGTTAAACTATATGTATAAATAAAATATGTTTTTTTTAAAACAATTGTGTGAGGTCTCATGGCAGCACCAAGAAAATCCTGCTGCCCCATTGTCCCAATTGTACTTTCAAATGTCAGTAATTTACTAGAAAGCTACTAAACTGTAAAAAAAAAAATTATAATAATGCAGCAAAAAATAAGATAAAAAAACATTACTTTTTACATTTTTAATTTACTTTACAAGTCCATGAGAAAATCTGCAAGGATTAAATATTACCTAGAAGCTTTCAGAGCAAGAATTACAGAAATACACAAGTATCTGTGTTCTCACCTTATTAAAGCAGGCTTCCCATTCAAGTGCATCCAATGTCTGGAGATCATGGACCAAAAGTGCTCTCTGCAAGTAGGTAAGAGCCTGCATCCTAACCTGACGTCGAGCATCACAACAAAGCCATGCAATTCCTGCAAATGACACATGGCAATCATTGTCTTTATCTTTTATACAGTTTTTTTTTCCTTTTGTATGCATAGTGTACATTTTGCATGTTAAACAGAACACTGCAGGCCTATACATCATTAAAATCATTGACCCTACTATGCAAATGTTTGCAATCTCACTTGCTTTTAATTAGCAAAGTAAAAAGCCATGTCTGAACATTTGAACGCCAACATGGCCAATGTCAGATGTTCCAAATAGGAAAAGCATGTTAAATCTCCAGTTCGAGAGGCAACTGTGTGCACATAATAAATATGGGGTACTAAAAATGTAACCACCTAAAACATTTATAAGCAGGTCATAAAAAGTTATGATTAGAGGACCCATATACTGAATATGTATTGTTAAAAAGTATAGATACATGATGTCCCACCAGCACAATATACAGTAGTATGAAGCAATTCTAATATAGCTAGTATATGATAGTAGTGGAATATCTATCTATATATATATATATATATCTATATATACCTATATCGAGACACATATATACACACACACACATATTACAGTGGGGACGGAAAGTATTCACGCCCCCCTAATTTTTTCACTCTTTGTTATATTGCAGCTATTTGCTAAAATCATTTAAGTTAATTTTTTTCCTCATTAATGTACACACAGCACCCCATATTGACAGAAAAACACATTTTTGTAGATTTATTAAAAAAGAAAAACTGAAATATCACATGGTCCTAAGTATTTAGACCCTTTGCTGTGACACTCATATATTTAACTCAGGTGCTGTCCATTTCTTCTGATCATCATTGAAGGGTTCTACACCTTCATTTGAGTCCAGCTGTGTTTGATTATACTTGATTAGAAAAGCCACACACCTGTCTATATAAGACCTTACAGTGCATGTCAGAGCAAATGAGAATCATGAGGTCAAAGAAACTGCCTGAAGAGCTCAGAGACAGAATTGTGGCAAGGCACAGATCTGGCCAAGGTTACAAAAAAAATTTCTGCTGCACTTAAGGTTGTAAGAGCACAGTGGCCTCCATAATCCTTAAATGGAAGATGTTTGGGACGACCAGAACCCTTCCTAGAGCTGGCTGTCTGGCCAAACTGAGCCATCGGGGGAGAAGAGCCTTGGTGAGAGAGGTAAAGAAGAACCCAAATATCACTGTGGCTGAGCTAAAGAGATGAAGTCGGGAGATGGGAGAAAGTTGTCGAAAGTCAACCATCACTGCTGCCCTCCACCAGTTGGGGCTTCATGGCAGAGTGGCCGGACGGAAGCCTCTCCTCAGTGCAAGACACATGAAAGCCCGCATGGAGTTTGCTAAAAAAAACACCCGAAGGACTCCAAGATGGTGAGAAAAAAGATTCTCTGGTCTGAGGAGACCAAGATGGAACTTTTTGGCCTTAATTCTAAGCGGTATGTGTGGAGAAAACCAGGCACTGCTCATCACCTGTCCAATACAGTCCCAACAGTGAAGCATGGTGGTGGCAATATCATGCTGTAGGGGTGTTTTTCAGCTGCAGGGACAGGACGACTGGTTGCAATCGAGGGAAAGATGAATGCGGTCAAGTACAGGGATATCCTGGACGAAAACCTTCTCCAGAGAGCTCAGGACCTTAGACTGGGCCTAAGGTTTACCTTCCAACAAGACAATGACCCTAAGCACACAGCTAAAATAATGAAGGAGTGGCTTCACAACAACTCCGTGACTGTTCTTGAATGGCCCAGCCAGAGTCCTGACTTAAACCCAATTGAGCATCTCTGGAGAGACCTAAAAATGGCTGTCCACCAACTTCAACCATCCAAACTGACAGAACTGGAGAGGATCTGCAAGGAGGAATGGCAGAGGATCCCCAAATCCAGGTGTGAAAAACTTGTTCCATCTTTCCCAAAAAGACTCATGGCTGTATTAGATCAAAAGGGTGCTTCTACTAAATACTGAGCAAAGGGTCTGAGTACTTAGGACCATGTGATATTTCAGTTTTTCTTTTTTAATAAATCTGCAAAAAGGTCAACAAATCTGTGTTTTTATGTAAATATGGGGTGCTGTGTGTACATTAATGAGGGAAAAAAATGAACTTAATTGATTTTAGCAAATGGCTGCAATATAATAAAGAGTAAAAAACGTAAGGGGGTCTGAATACTTTCTGTCCCCAGTGTGTGTGTACACATACACACACACACACATACACACAGACACATACACACACACACACACTGGCCACTTTAGGTGCACCTGTTCAATTGCTTGGTAACACAATTTGCTAATCAATCACATGGCAGCAACTCAATGCATTTAGGCATCTAGATACGTGACTTGCTGAATTTCAAACCGAGCATCAGAATGGGGAAGAAAGGCGATTTAAGTGACTTTGAACATGGCATGGTTGTTGGCACTAGATGGGCTGGTCTGAGGATTTCAGAAACTGCTGTTCTACTGGGATTTTCACGCACAACCATCTTATGTGTTTTCAGAGAACTGTCCGAAAAAGAGAAAATATCCAGCGAGTGGCAGTTGTGTGGCGGAAAAGCCCTTGATGATGTCAAAGGAGAATGGGTAGACTGGTTTGAGATGATAGAAAGGCAACAGTAACTCAAATAACCACTCATTACAACCAAGGTATGCATAATACCATCTCTGAACACACAACACATCGAACCTTGAAGCAGATGGGCTACAGCAGCAGAAGACCACACAGGTGCCACTCCTGTCAGCTAAGAACAGGAAACTGAGGCTACAATTTGCACAGGCTCACCAAAATTGGTCAATAAAAGATTGGAAAAACATGACTACAGTGTACCCATCTTCTGATGGCTACTTCCAGCAGGATAATGTCACAAAGTCAAATCTCACCACTGGTTTCTTGAACAGGACAATGAGATCACTGTACTCTAATGGCTTCCAGTCACCAGATCTCAATCCAATAGAGCACCTCTGGGACGTGGTGGAACGGGAGATTCGCATCATGGATGTGCAGCCGACAAATCTGCAGCAACTGCAAGATGCTATTATGTCAAAATGGACCAAAATCTCTGAGGAATGTTTCCAACACCTTGTTGAATCTATACCACGAAAAAATAAGGCAGTTCTAAAAAGGGAAAAGGGGGTCCAACCCAGTACTAGCAAGATGTACCTAATAAAGTAGGCTGGTATTAATGAATGTGTGTGTATATTTTGTTTGTTCATCCTATGGCTCTGTATACAATATGGAGGTTACTTTCAAATGTGCCAACTTACCACCATCTTTTAACACAAAGACTATTATCGAAGAGATTTTATAATGTTATCTACATATCTATAGTATTTAATAATACATATATTATTATAAACCCTCACATCAGTTCTTTTTAAGGCTGCTAATGGTCAACCAGTTTTGCACTATGGAAGAGATTATGCAGAACAAGCAAAACACCAACACTAAACTCTATGAGATCTGGGCGAGTTGACTGATCGATATCTAAATGAATTATCCATATACACCATACCTACAAATGAATCAAAAAGCTACTGCAACTCCAACGCTTATATAAAAGCTTAGATGTCCATGCTAATGTGTTACTAACGCAGCTGAGTATGTATATATATATATACACGCCATTTCTTTGAAGGTGGATATCTCGGTAACGGCAGCAGCTGCTGCCACAACCGAGGTATCCATCTTCAGGGCCTGCGGTTCTGTTTACGATAATGGCGGATTCGCCGCGAGATCACCGTTATCGGCGGCGGGAGAGGTGCCACCCCCTCCCGCACCCTCCGCCGCTTACTGGAGCTGTCGGTAGCAGCGATCAGGACCTGTCACGTCCGTGGTATGGAGACAAATGAGGGGAAGATGGCTCCCACCCGTCTCCATATCATAGGAGGGCGGAAGCGACGTCATAACGTCAGCTCCGCCCATACGTCTTAAAAGCATTTTTTTTGTTGTAATTTTTTCAAATGACTTTTTTTTTTTTTTTTTTTTTTTTGCATTTAAGTACAAATAGGAGATCTGAGGGCTTTTTGACTCCAGATCTCATATTTAAGAGGACCTGTCATGCTTTTTTCTATTACTAGGGATGTTTACATTCCTTGTAATAGGAATAAAAGTGATCCAATTTTTTTTTTTTTTTTAAACAGTGAAAAAATAAATAAAAGTAAAATAAATAAGAAAACAACAACAAAAAAAATTTCTTTAAATCGCCCCGTCCCGACGAGCTTGTGCGCAGAAGCGAACACATACGTGAGTAGCGCCCACATATGAAAACGTTGTTCAAACCACACATGTGAGGTATCACCGCGACCGGTAGAGCGAGAGCAATAATTCTAGCCCTAGACCTCCTCTAACTCAAAACATGCAACCTGTAGAATTTTTTAAATGTCGCCTATGGAGATTTTTAAGGGTAAAAGTTTGACGCTATTCTATGAGCGGGCGCAATTTTGAAGCGCGACATGTTGGGTATCAATTTACTTGGTGTAACATTATATTTCACAATATAAGAAAAAATTTGGCTAACTTTACTCTTGTCTTATTTTTTTATTCAAAAAAGTGAATTTTTTCCAAAAAAAGTGCGCTTATAAGACCGCTGCGCAAATACGGTGCGAAAAAAATTATTGCTTTGACCGCCATTTTATTCTCTAGGGTGTTAGAAAAAATATAAGCGGAAGTTCCAATTTTGGGTGAAACTCTGTTTTAAGTGTTGAGGTGCATATGTTTTTCTTTATAAAACTAGATAAACACATAGGGGGAACATGTGAAAATGATGATGGTCGAGATTTGATACAGGATAAAGGAGTTAAAGTGGTTGTAACTTGTCTGAGCTGTCAGAAAACAGGGGGCAGGGAGCTGAAATTACACCCTGCAGAGCTCTGTGAGAAGAGCTCTGAGAGCTGAGTGGAGGGAATGGAAGGGACACCCCCCCCTTCACGCACAGGAACAGAGCTGAGGTGGTCAAGCAGGCTGTGCGCTGGAGATCCCTACCCAGTCATCTTTTTTCTTTTGGTGTCAGGAAAACTCGTCAGAAGTGACTCATGCACATAGCAGAGAAATGAGGCAGCAGACAGTATTGACACTTGGTGTTCTAGATCGGTGGTTTTCAACCTCAGTCCTCAAGTACCCCCAACGGGCCATGTTTTGGGTACTTCCCTTAGAAAAAATAGCTCTTATTAATACTAATTCCATTGATATTAATTTAAAGCAGCTGTGCAAAGTAAAGGAAAACATGGCCCGTTGGGGGTTTGAGGACTGAGGTTGAGAACCATTGTGCTAGATTGAGACAAGTACACACTATAGGAGGGATATGCTTTGTTCATATGTCATGTCTGAAGTTTACAAACTCTTTAACCACTTCAGCCCCGGAAGGATTTACCCCCTTCCTGACCAGAGCACTTTTTACAATTCGGCACTGCGTCGCTTTAACTGCTAATTGCGCGGTCATGCAATGGTGTACCCAAACGGAATTTGCGTCCTTTTCTTCCCACAAATAGAGCTTTCTTTTGATGGTATTTGATCACCTCTGCCGTTTTTATTTTTTGCGCTATACACGGAAAAAGACCGAAAATTTTGAAAAAAAATGATATTTTCTACTTTTTGTTCTAAAAAAAATCCAATAAACTCAATTTTAGTCATACATTTAGGCCAAAATGTATTCGGCCACATGTCTTTGGTAAAAAAAATGTCAATAAGCGTATATTTATTGGTTTGCGCAAAAGTTATAGCGTCTACAAACTAGGGTACATTTTCTGGAATTTACACAGCCTTTAATTTATGACTGCCTATGTCGTTTCTTGAGGTGCTAAAATGGCAGGGCAGTACAAAACCCCCACAAATGACCCCATTTTGGAAAGTAGACACCCCAAGGAATTTGCTGAGAGGCATGTTGAGCCCATTGAATATTCATTTTTTTTGTCCCAAGTGATTGAATAATGACAAAAAAAAAAAAAAAAAAAAAAAAATTACAAAAAGTTGTCACTAAATGATATATTGCTCACACAGGCCATGGGCATATGTGGAATTGCACCCCAAAATACATTTAGCTGCTTCTCCTGAGTACGGGGATACCACATGTGTGGGACTTTTTGGGAGCCTAGCCGCGTACGGGGCCCCGAAAACCAATCACTGCCTTCAGGATTTCTAAGGGCGTACATTTTTGATTTTACTCCTCACTACCTATCACAGTTTTGAAGGCCATAAAATGCCCAGATGACATAAACCCCCCCCAAATTACCCCATTTTGGAAAGTAGACACCCCAAGCTATTTGCTTTGAGGCATGTTGAGTCCATGGAATGTTTTATATTTTGACACAAGTTGCGGGAAAGTGACAAATTTTTTTTTTTTTTTTTTTTTTTTTGCACAAAGTTGTCACTAAATGATATATTGCTCACACAGGCCATGGGCATATGTGGAATTGCACCCCAAAATACATTTAGCTACTTCTCCTGAGTACGGGGATACCACATGTGTGGGACTTTTTGGGAGCCTAGCCGCGTACGGGACCCCGAAAACCAATCACTGCCTTCAGGAATTCTAAGGGCGTACATTTTTGATTTTACTCCTCACTGCCTATCACAGTTTCGGAGGCCATGGAATGCCCAGGTGGCACAAACCCCCCCCCAAATGACCCCATTTTGGAAAGTAGACACCCCAAGCTATTTGCTGAGAGGCATGGTGAGTATTTTGCAGCTCTCATTTGTTTTTGAAAATAAAGAAAGACGAGAAAAAAAAATTTTTTTTTTCTTTTTTCAATTTTCAAAACTTTGTGACAAAAAGTGAGGTCTGCAAAATACTCACTATACCTCTCATCAAATAGCTTGGGGTGTCTACTTTCCAAAATGGGGTCATTTGGGGGTTTTTTTTGCCACCTGGGCATTCCATGGCCTCCGAAACTGTGATAGGCAGTGAAGAGTGAAATCAAAAATTTACGGCCTTAGAAAGCTTGAAGGCGGTGCTTGGTTTTCGGGGTCCCGTACGCGGCTAGGCTCCCAAAAAGTCTCACACATGTGGTATCCCCGTACTCAGGAGAAGCAACAGAATGTATTTTGGGGTGTAATTTCACATATTCCCATGGCATGTTTGAGCAATATATCATTTAGTGACAACTTTGCGCAAAAAAAAATAAAAAAAATAAAAAATTGTCTCTTTCCCGCAACTTGTGTCACAATATAAATTATTCCATGGACTCAACATGACTCTCAGCAAATAGCTTGGGGTGTCTACTTCCCAAAATGGGGTCATTTGGGGGGGTTTTGAACTGTCCTGGCATTTTATGCACAACATCTAGAAGCTTATGTCACACATCACCCACTCTTCTAACCACTTGAAGACAAAGCCCTTTCTGACACTTATTGTTTACATAAAAAAATAATTTTTTTTTGCAAGAAAATTACTTTGAACCCCCAAACATTATATATTTTTTTTAAAGAAAATGCCCTACAGATTAAAATGGTGGGTGTTTCATTTTTTTTTTTCACACAGTATTTGCGCCGCAATTTTTCAAACGCATTTTTTGGGGAAAAAACACACTTTTTTACATTTTAATGCACTAAAACACACTATATTGCCCAAATGTTTGATGAAATAAAAAAGATGATCTTAGGCCGAGTACATGGATACCAAACATGACATGCTTTAAAATTGCGCACAAACGTGCAGTGGCGACAAACTAAATACATTTTTAAAAGCCTTTAAAAGCCTTTACAGGTTACCACTTTAGATTTACAGAGGAGGTCTACTGCTAAACTTACTGCCCTCGATCTGACCTTCGCGGCGATACCTCACATGCATGGTGCAATTGCTGTTTACATTTGACGCCAGACCGACGCTTGCGTTCGCCTTAGCGCGAGAGCAGGGGGGACAGGGGTGCTTTTTTTTTTTTTTTTTTTTTTTTTCTTTATTATTATTATTTTTTTATCTTATTTTTAAACTGTTCCTTTCATTTTTTTTTTAAATCATTTTTATTGTTATCTCAGGAAATGTAAATATCCCCTATCATAGCAATAGGTAGTGACAGGTACTCTTTTTTGCAAAAATTGGGGTCTATTAGACCCTAGATTTCTCCTCTGCCCTCAAAGCATCTGACCACACCAAGATCGGTGTGATAAAATGCTTTCCCAATTTCCCAATGGCGCTATTTACATCCGGCGAAATCTAAGTCATAAAATGCTCGTAGCTTCCGGTTTCTTAGGCCATAGAGATGTTTGGAGCCACTCTGGTCTCTGATCAGCTCTATGGTCAGCTGGCTGAATCACCGGCTGCATTTTCAGGTTCCCTGTTGAGACAGGAGAGCCAGAGAAAAACACGGAAGACGGTGGGGGGGGGGGCATTCCCTCCCACTGCTTGTAAAAGCAGTCTAGAGGCTAATTAGCCGCTAGGATTGCTTTTACATGAAAGCCGACCGCTGTCTGAAAAGAATGATACCAAGATGATACCTAAACCTGCAGGCATCATTCTGGTATAACCATTCAAAGTCGTGAATGGCGTACCCGAAGACAAAAAAATGGTTAACAATAAAGCACAGTAAACGGTAAAGTATAAAAAATTGCATACCTGAAAAACAAACATGATAAAACATAATAACAATAAAACATTGCAGAATAGAATACAGTAAAAAAGAGCAGAACAATAGAGAGAGAGAATAGAGAGAGAAAGAACAATAAAACGACAACTATTTTTTTTTTATTTTATATTTTTGTATGTGTTTTTTTTTTTTTTTTTTTTTTTGTAACTAACTTTTATAACTGTACCCGGTTCCAGGTTCGGGTCTCTCAAAATGCGATGGCATCTTGGGAGACCCTGTGAAAGTGTGCCTAGTCTGTGGAATGCTGTACCCTACGCTAATACTCAACTAGTGAATGGTAGCGTTCAAAACATTCACCAATGCAAAGACCAGGATTGTCAGGACAGGAGGGACAATAATAGCGGGTGTCACGCCTATATCCGCGCTTGCTGCAGACACAACATCTTTTTTGGGGGGGTTCGTTGGGTAGGGGTACTCGGGAGGACATAAAGAAAATGCCTCTCATGCAGCCGACTGCATTTGGTTGGGGATGTGAATGGGGGAAGTACGGGCGCTGCAGAAGCGGTGGGTTCCCAATTAGGATTGGCGAATGCAGCAGGAAGGGCACTATGGGCACGACGGGCCTGTGTTTGTCTTTTTGGTGGCAGCGGGACACTACTTGTGCTTGCCACCTCACCAGCTTGAACTGCACTTATGGGACTCGCCACGTCACCAAGTGTTACTGCAGTGCTGGTTTGACTACGACCGGGGTGTACTAGGCCGCTGGCGCTTGCCAGTTCACCAAAACGCTACCAAAAAATCTGTTAGCGATCGCAGGGATCAGGCCTGACTCTGCGAACGCTGCAGTTATGCGTTTAGTGTTCTGTAAGTGACAGTGATCGATCGATACTGCACTTGGGTGGGCTGGGCTGGGCGGAGGGGCAAAACGCAGGTGCTAGCAGGTATCTGGGCTGATCCCGCTAACACTGCGTTTGTGGGAACCCTAAACTGCTGGGGACGCTAGTATAGATCTGATCGGATCAGATATTGATCCGTTCAGATACTATACCACTAAGGGAGGCGTATGCTGCGTGCGTGGGTGTTAGCGGTACTGGCGCTAATCTGACGCTGCCTGGGGCTGGTGCTTGCCAGTTCACCAAAACGCTACCAAAAAAACTGTTAGCGATCGCAGGGATCAGGCGTGACTCTGCGAACGCTGCAGTTATGCGTTTAGTGTTTTGTAAGTGACAGTGATCGATTGATACTGCACTTGGGTGGGCTGGGCCGGGCGGACGGGAAAAACGCAGGTGCTAGCAGGTATCTGGGCTGATCCCGCTAACACTGCGTGTTTGGGAACCCTAAACTGCTGGGGACACTAGTATAGATCTGATCGGATCAGATATTGATCCGTTCAGATACTATACCACTAAGGGAGGTGTACGGTGCGTGCGTAGGTGTTAGCGCTACTGGCGCTAACCTGACGCTGCCTGGGGCTGGTGCTTGCCAGTTCACCAAAACGCTACCAAAAAAACTGTTAGCGATCGCAGGGATCAGGCCTGACTCTGCGTACGCTGCAGTTATGCGCTTAGTGTTTTGTAAGTGACAGTGATCGATCGATACTGCACTTGGGTGGGCTGGGCTGGGCTGGGCCGGGCGGAGGGGCAAAACGCAGGTGCTAGCAGGTATCTGGGCTGATCCCGCTAACACTGCGTTTTCGGGAACCCTAAACTGCTGGGGACGCTAGTATAGATCTGATTGGATCAGATATTGATGCGTTCAGATACTATACCACTAAGGGAGGTGTATGCTGCGTGCGTGGATGTTAGCGGTACTGGCGCTAATCTGACGCTGCCTGGGGCGACGCATATCACCGCCGGGCGATCAGGGGGCTAAACCTTTATTCGGTAATAAACGGCGGGTGCCCTGACACTATAAAAAATAAACGAACTAACCAGCGTCACCCGTAACAGTTATACGGTGATCAGTGGTGAAAGGGTTAACTAGGGGGCAATCAAGGGGTTAAAACATTTATTAGGTAGTATATGGGGGTCCCTGTCGCTATAAAACGCTGACGGCGAACCTAAATATTTATGTCCCTAACTAGCGTCACCAGCGACACTAATACAGCGATCAGAAAAATGATCGCTTAGTGACACTGGTGACGGAGGGTGATCAAGGGGTTAAAACTTTATTAGGGGGGGTTAGGAGGGTACCCTAGACCTAAAGGGGGCCTAACATTCACTGCCCTAACACACTAACTGTCACAAACTGACACCAATACAGTAATCAGAAGAAAAAAAAAAAAAAAAAAAAAAAAAACCTGCTTTGTGTCAGTTTGTGACGGGGGGGGGGGGGGGGGTGATTGGGGGGGGATCGGGGGGCGATCGGGGGGGGGATCGGGGTGTAATGTGTGCCTGGCATGTTCTACTGTGTGTGTGTGTGTTGTGCACTCACATTCCAGTCTTCTCTCCTCGGCCCGGAACGGAAAATACCGAGCCGAGGAGAGATGACATCATTTCCTCTGCCTCTGTGTACAATACAGAGGCAGGGAAATGATCCCATTGGCTGGGAGCGATCGCGAGGGGGGGGCCACGAATGGATGGCCTCCCCCTCACCACCGATCGCCGGGGGACATTTGCCGACCGTCGCAGGCACCGGGGGGGGGGTCCGATCGGACCCCCCACCCGCGGGCAGGCAGGGACGTACAGGTAAGCCCTTTTGCCTGCCCGTGCCGCTTTGTCGACGTACATCTGTGTGCGGCGGTCGGCAAGTGGTTAAAGGTTCATTTATATTATATTTATATATATATATATATATATATATATATATATATATATATAAACATGGTATACTTGCCACCTCCGTGCAAGGGCCCTGATCCTCACCTGGGGTCCCCCAACGGCGCTCCTGGCTCCTCCCCGCATAGAGTGCCCCCTCGGAGACCCACATTCCAAGGGGGCACTCATGCAGGCGCGCTCCCGAGTCCTGCTGCTACATCCATTGACTGCAGGACTCGCCCCCGCCCCCCTTGTCACTGGATTTGATTGACAGCAGCGCAGCCAATGGCTGCGCTCCTATCAATCATTCTAATGAGGACCCGAGACAGAAGTTGGAGCTGATGTGCTCATCCCTGTCGATGGAACGATCGGGTTCAAATAAGTAAAAGGGGGGCTCTAGGGGGCTACTGCACTACAGACGGTTTTTCACCTTAATGCATAGAATGCATTAAAGCAGCGTTCCACCCAAAAATGGAACTTCCGCTTTAAGAGAAGGTTACCCCCTGACATGCCACATTTGGCATGTTATTTTTTTTGGGGGGGAGCGGATACCCTCTTTTCAGAGGGTTCCAGCTCCCACTTCCTTCTGGTGCACCCTCAGCGCCAGAAGGAAGCTTACCTCTCCCCCCTCCCTCTGGGCAATCATCTGGGACACGTCACAGGTCCCAGATGATTGCGCGGCCAGTCACGGTTCGCACATGAGCAGTGGGTGCCCGGCTGTGAAGCCACAGCCGGGCACCCACAGTTACAATGCCGGTGCCGCAGAGAGGAGGGGGAACTGAGCGGGGCTTCGAGCCCCCGCATCGCTGGACCCTGGGACAGGTAAGCGTCTGATTATTAAAAGTCAGCAGCTGCAGTATGTGTAGCTGCTGACTTTTAATTTTTTTTTTTTTTTTTTTTTTTGCGGAACTCTGCTTTAAGGTGAAAAACCTTGAGGGTTTACAACCTCTTTAAATAAAGCTGCCCATAGAATTCACAAGGCAGTTGGATATGTAGACTTGAGATGACTACCCATGACAGCCTTGCTTGGCCAGAAGGCAGATTTACTTTTATGGAAAAAAAAATACAGGGAGGAGGAGAGATGCTGGCAGCCTGTGCAGTTTCTCTCAAAAACAATGGTGATCCAGACATCTTTTTCACATGGCAAAAAGCAGTATGCTGGCAGGTAAAGGGTGGGACCCTGAATCAATGTAGTTAGCGTATCCAAAAACATCTGGATCATGTCTACAGGTAGCCGAAATCAGATATACAAAGATGCATTTAAAGCACACTCCCAACAGGCTCCAGTATCCATCCCTGCAGAGCAGGCACCACGTTTTGTCTGTGTATATCAAAACACATGAAATTAATAAAGCACTTCTATGTATAGGTTTGTTATTGTGCAGGAATAAGCCTGTCACTGGAACACAATAGCGTGACTGAGCCTTTAAAAACTTTTATGACTCCTCTTAACACCCTCTTCCCACCAACAAAGAATCTCATCTTCAATTAGGCATGCACTGCAATGCAGGCCATGCACGGAGCACATTTTTCTGCAACCACGGGTTCCCCCATCAACAGTGTTGACAGAGGACTCCCTCCCGCTGAGCCACTGTATTCTCCTGGTGGGGCGGGGCAGGAGGAGCCATGCCCACCAGGAGAAGACAGTGATTATGGCTAGTGGCTGTACCAGCCACTAGCGATAATTGCATGTAAAATTCGGCAGGCTGTTTGTACCCAAGTTGATCGATCAACTTAGTACATTCAGCCTGCCCATGCATGGTTCAAACAGTCTATGACTGGCCGAACTGGCTAGAGTTAGGACACATTAGAAAGGAAAAAAAAAACTGTACAGGCGGTCCCCGGGTAACAAACATCTGACTTACATACGGAGTGAGACAACAGGTCCCAAGTGAGAGGAAATCTACCCCTAAGAAGGGAAATTCATTCCTGTAAGAGTTATTATGGGAATAAGAGGTCTCCACTGAAGCTTTATCATCAATCCTTGTTTCAACAACAACCCAACATTTTCAAAATCCAATTGTCATAGGGACAGAAATTGAGGGGAAATATTCTGAACAGGGGCACAGACAGCAAAACAAATGTTACAGGGTGTTAACCCTTCCCTATGCTATCCAAAAAAAGGTAATTATTCTTTTGGCTGGAGCTACACATTTAAAAAATGTACCTGTTCCGACTTACAAATTCAACTTAAGAACAAACCTACAGTCCCTATTTTGTTTATAACCCGGGGACTGCCTGTATAATGTTGGCATTTGGTGCTGTCCCCTTTAATCGAGCTACTATAGTAATTATGCCTTATGAGCAAGACAGCCCTGTGTGTGCACACGGACCTCTGAAATAAAATAGGGAAGCTTATGTCACAAAGTGAACATGGTTCAGTGTAAGTTCTTTGAGGGTAGGGACTGATGTGAATGTACAAAGTCTATGTAAACAGCTACATAAATTGATGGCGCTATAGAAGTACCTAAAATAAATAAATAGCAATAAACATATGGACTAAAGATATTAGAGACCTTCAGAAAGACTGTCTTTGTTAAAAATTGAATTTACTGTGTAAAATACAGCTAGAAAAAGTGAACATTTCTAAAAAGGTTTTTTTTTAGTACCATTACACATTTCTCACCCTGCAGCAATGGACACCAGCAGTTTGACCACAAAGTTCTAGCATCGGCTGTGATCTTTTCTCCTGCAGTCTCAAGATGGCGCTGTTCCTCTGCCCAGGAACTGTAAATGGTTGCAGCTCTTGTATGAAGTGTGTGCATCAAGTCAAGAAGCTAAAATCAAAACGAAAAATAAATCAAATATGCAAGATCTGTGACATTAATTTAAGTTAGTAATATGCCTGTGTAACATGTATTGCTTACTACAGTTGTCCTATAAATACACACACAGTGTATCTGCATTTCCTTTTTAATGCAGTTGCGTAATTTTAAAAGTTACCCACAAACATAAGGCCTCTTTCAGAATGGGGCGATTTTGCAGTGCTTTGCCAGGGTGATAAAAGTGCACGAAAACAATGCCTAAATAAATCCTATGTAACTGTTCACACTGCAGCTGCGCTTGGAAAAGTCTAAGTTTAATAGCGCACCAAAAAAGCACCTTCCATTGTAAGTCAATGGGAATGCATCAAAAGCGCATCAGTGGGAAAGGGCCCTAAAATCTCATCTACTCAGTCGCTCTCTGTGCTTTCATTTTCCACTGATGCTTGTCACTCAAGCTGTGATTACATTAGCCTTAGAAAATGTATAAAAAACACATTTGACTACACTAAGCTGCTGGAAGTGTTATTTGACTAGACTGGATAACAGTAGTCACATTCAACTAGACTCAATCTGTAACGGTGAAGAAGTTTTGACACCCATCCAAATCAGTCTGATCTTATGAGTGTCAAACATATTGCAGCATTATAGCCACATGTAACTCCCAATAATCCAACCGCTATGGTGTTCTGTAATGGGTCACATCAGATTCTGATTGCCGAAGAACATGATGGGAGCTGTAAAAGTTTGTGAAACCATCCCGGACCATAGGCCCATGGAGTCTGGGACTGATGTTAATTTGGGACACACAATAACAAGAAGGCTTGAACAGTCAATTTGACTGGGTAAAGATGTTAAAATGGTATTATATGAGGGAGACAGATTATGGTCCCCAACATGGCTTTGGGCATGCGGTTTGCTATGCGCTATGGATTATTATTCAGAGCTGTTTTGTGCACTATGAAAAAAAAACATGGAAGCTGTAATCTGAAAATGCTACATGCTGGTCTGTACTGTTGATTCTCTGGCAACAATACTTTAAATCAATGATCCTGATCAAGAATACTGATGACAGCTGACTTTTCTCAGACTGCTAAACTGCAAATTTGTTCTGGGTCACTGATCTTCTGTTAAAATAGTGATGCATTTGAACAGGAATATGTATGACCATCTCAACAGTTGTGTAGAGGACATGAAGGGAGTAGGAGCAAGGGATGATGTAAATGCTCGACAGTCCTTCCTCCTTTAATCCACAATTTTCTGTTTCTGGGTGGATAAACCTCAATTGTAGACATGTTCCTGCTGAAAACATAGAAATAGCTTCTGCAAAGTCCTGATTAATTCTGGATGGAAATGGTCTACCTTATTTGTTTAACACTGAACTGGAATAAAATTCACAAGCTCAAGACACACAT
Organism: Lithobates septentrionalis; assembly: GCA_037952835.1. Lineage (NCBI taxonomy): Eukaryota > Metazoa > Chordata > Amphibia > Anura > Ranidae > Lithobates > Lithobates septentrionalis. The sequence goes on along the minus strand of JBBDGP010001638.1, from coordinate 365,633 downwards.
TCACTCATAAAACCTTCAATTATACAGGCCATGTCCTCCTCAAAGTGAAGGGAGAAGTAGCTCCATAGATAGTGGTAAACAATTTCCAGAAAGAAAGGACATTTATCATTTAGAATAATAAATTTCACACCAAAGGGTCACAAAGAATCAAGCATCCTTCACCAAAAACAGAGTAAAGGTGATTAACATCACAGAAATAAAGACGCACATAAGTGATGCTCCTTATTGGAGCATAAAGACCTCTATCACTGCATAAATGGAGGCTTGACATTGGTGTCTGGATGGCATATTCCCACCAATGTACCTAACTGTTCACTCCGTTTTGTTGTCATTCCCTCATCTCAGTCAGGGGCAATTGATGAAAACTAAAGAAACATACAGCATGTAGTACAGAACTTCCTTCTTAGAACAGAAGTTATTCGCATGCCGCCATCAATTTCCAGACAAATCTAGAAGCAAGTGGTATAGTCTTTGGTTCAGAAGAGTAGGCGAAGCCATGCAAATCATTCTTTAGACTACTTTGGTTAAGTCAGAACTGGTTACATGAGAGAGACCTGGATACTACCTTTACAGAGCTCTCCTACAGAAAATGCTGGTTACCTGGATGTCATCACTGCTAATCTCCATATTTCTTGAAGGCCCAGTGAGTCAAAGCATGAATCCAGAGAGTCAGCAAAGCAGCCAGGCAACTAGCATCCAGATGTTGACAATGGCAGGCACTGTATTTCTGGAACTGTAGTTAGAAACTAAAGCCCTAATAGATTACTTCATGCTGGCCCCTTTTACAGGTATAGCTACAGTGGGTATAGAAAAAAATCACCCCCTTTAAAATGATGACATTTTGTCGCTTTGCAGCCTGAAATTAGGAGACACCGTTTTTGTTTTATCCAGCTGTATTTACTCAGTGCAACTTAAACAATCCAAGTGAAAGATAGAACCCCAACATGTCAGAAAAACAAAACAAAAAAACAACACAATCACTGTGTTGGATAAGGGATCACCTCCTTGTGTCAGTATTTTGTTGAGCCAACTTTTGTTTTAGTTAACAGCCTTTAGTCTGTTGGGATATGTCTCCACTAACTTTTTGCCCACTCTTCTTTGCAGAACTGTTCAAGTTCAGACAAATGTGATGGTAGTCGTTTGTGGGCTGCGGTCTTCAAGTCATTCCACAGATTTCTAATGGGTTTAAGTCTGGGCTCTGACTAGGCCAATCAAGGACATTCACCTTTTTCTCTCTGAAGCACTGGTAATTTTTGCTATATACTTTGGGTCATTGTCAGGTTGGAAGGTAAACCTTCTTCCCAACTGACAACTTTCTGGCAGAGGGCAGCAGATTTTCTTTGAGAATTTGATGGTATTTTGCCCCATCCCATTTTTCCTTCTATCCTGACAAGTGCTGCAGAGAAAAACCCCCATAAACAGGATATTACCACCTTCGTGCTTTACTGTAGGAATGGTGTTATTTGGATGGTGAGCTGTATTGGATTTACGCCAGACATATCATTTGGTGTTGAGGCCAAATAATTAAAATTTAGTCTCATCTAATCATAACACCTTTTTCCATGTGGCCTCAGAATCTTCAAGGTGTGTTTTGACAAAGCTTAGTCTTGACTGCATGTGGCCTTTCTTGAGGAGTGGCTTTTTTCTTACAACCCTTCCATACAAGCCATATTTGTGGAGAATTTGTGAGATTGTTGTCACATGCACACAATAACCACTCTGTCAAATTCCTGCAACTGCTTCAGAGTTGCTGTAGGCCTCTTGATAGCCTCTCTCACCAGTGTCCTGGTTTTTTCATCCAGTTTAAAGCAACATCTTGATCCCGGGTGGGTCTGTGTTGTACCAAGTAAATTCCAATTCTTAATAATAGACTTCACGGTGCTTCTAGGCATTGATAAAGACTTTAAAATTTTTGAAACCCATAGTTGTTTGCTTAAGTTACACTACCAGGGACTGAAATGCTCCAGAAAAACTCTTCTCGTGCTGAGCTAATCAAAATGACTACAGCTGATCACAGTTGAAAGTTAAATAGTTTTGTGCATCTCTGAGAAGGTGATTAGCTACACCTGATTGAGTTAACAAGTCATTTTTAGAAGGGTGGTGATCCTTTTTCCAACTTAGCGATTCTGTTTTTGTTTTTTCTGACAGGCTGGTGTTATACATTTCATTAGGATGTTATAAGTTACATTAGTAAATACAGCTGGATAAAACAGAAAACACGTGTCTTAATTTCCGGCTTCAAAGCAACAAAGTGTGATTAATTTTAAGGGGGGAGGATGCTTTTCTATATCCACTATATGTAAAATATGAAAAAAAAAAAAAAATAGGTGCCTATTACTGTTTAAAATCCAGTAATGCGTTGTTGCACAGCCACAGATGTCCTGTATTCTGGGCACTGTGCCAATAAACAGTGAGTCACTAGAGGCTGACCAGCTGACAGCCTAAAGATTTACTGCAGCTGAGGGCGAAGGAAACAGGATTGGCACAGACTGTGCTGAGGGATTAGGGAGAGAGAAAAGAAAGGCCGGAGAAGTGACAGGACAAACTCTGCTGCCAGAAAGACACAAGAATTAAAGTGATATGAAAAGCAGGAATTTAAAAAATAAAAATAAACATTTTACCTGCTTTGTGCAGTGGTTTTGCACAGAGCAGCCTCAATCCTCCTCTTCTTGGGTCACACGGCGGCGCTCCAGGCCTCTCCCTCCTGTTGACTGCTCCAAGAGCAAGCAGCTTGCAATGGGGGCACCCAAGCAGAAGCGCTCCAGAGCCGCTGCTCTGTATGTCTATTCACACACACACAGCCGTGGTCCCCGCCCCCTCTCTCCTCATTGGTTCACTGGTGGTGATTGAAAGCAGTGGGAGCCATTGGCTCAGCCAGTGAGGAGGGAGAGTCCCCGGAGAGCCGAGGCTCTCGTGCACATCGCTGGATCGAGATTATGCTCAGGTAAGTATTGGGGGGCTACTACACAGAACAGAATGCAAAAAGGTTAAAAAACTTGAGCCTTTAAACTTACAAGGATAGTGTGTTATTTTATCTCCCTGATATTTTCTCCTTTCTTCCTGGCAGGGCAATACTATGAATGAACGTCAACACTGTAAAACCTCTGCAGCCTTCCTCTCCAGCTGAGCCAACACCCACAATAATGACTAGAAACGCACACGTTTTATAATTGCAGAAAGGCTTTGAGACTAAAGCCGGCCATAGATGGTGTGATTATCTTTCCTGCAACCACAGGAAAGCACAGTGATTATTGCTAGCGACTATAGTTGCTGGCAATAAATCGCATGAAAAATCCGACATGCGGGTTGTACACAAGTTGGTCGGTCAATCAACTTAGCTCATACATGATTCAAATCTCAGCCAGTCCCTGCTGAAGTGGTTGAGATTCCAGCTGTCTATGGCCGGCTTTAGTACAGGGGCAGAGTTTTCAATAAGGAAATTACTGCTCTAGGCTTCAACAAAATGGCGGCTTTCAGAAAGCAGAAAAAGGAGCAATGCTGGAGGCAATTTACAGCACACACTAATTTTGGTAGTGGAACGTAGGTTTTTTATAAAGAACAAACTCTGTTATAAACCTGTTATGGGTATAGTTCTTCCTGAGTGCAATGGGTAGGTAATTAAGCCTATAATATTTTTTTTTTTTTTACAGTAAAGTAAGCCTATAATATTTAAAATCCAGTAATGTGCTGTCTGCTTTTGGAACATCTTGTCCAACCAACTATAGTGATAAATGTTTGGTTAACACCTAGAGAGAGGGAGGGATTGGCCATTTCCTCAGAGTTTCCTGCAGGGCAGAGAAGCTCTGACAAATAAAGAGCCCCTGGGCGACCCTAAACAACTAGATTTTCAAACAGGGCATTGTAGTAAGCCACCTATGACATACAACTTTAACAAGTTATGTTGTGGCAAGTGAGCCAAAAAGGAACAAAAAAAAAAAAAAAACTCACTAAAATACAAAATTGCCTTCTAAGAACAGAAGGTATTTCAATGTCATCAGCTACATTATAAAAATGTTTATTTGTTAGTTCTATTGTAGAGGCAGACCCATTCAGAAAAGTAGCACAAATGCTTTGAAGACAACAGATCTGTTAATCAGCAGAAAAGTCATGTCTCAGCAAAGATGAAACACAGGTAACAATTTGCTGAAGAAATCAAGAAGTCCCCATTGTCTTGTCTAATTCAGTACACAAGGGAAAATATGAAGAAGGAGGAGGAAAGGCCTGCCATACTTACGTCGTGACTAACCTGTAATGACACAGTGTGGTAACTAGCTGGCACAGTCTCGTCTTCCTCATCATCGCTGTGAGAACGATACTGGCGCTGGTTGGAGACTCTTGAGCGGCGCAATGTATTCTCTTTCTCTTTACTTTTCTTCTTGAAACGGCTAGCTTTATTGTCATACTTATGGCTCTTCGCTCTCTTATCCTGTGATTTGTACCCTTTAAAACACACAATTTGGAGAGATACATTTGGCATTAAAGGGATTAGAGGTATCTGAAAGCTGATCAAAATCGGGTCTTAACAAGTATGTGTGTCTATGGCACATTTTTGAAACATTAACAACCCACAAACCAAATAGTGTTTTTGTGATAACACCGATTATTTTAAAGCCAAATAGTAACAAAAATGAAAACACTCTGCAGTCTAACAAACACTGTTCATTCTTTAAATGTGAAAACTAGGTACACTTTGTTGACTTTTTCAATGTATTTGAACAGGCAAGCCTTAGATCTTGACTCAACAATGCCTATAGATAAAGATGATACACCTGAACAAATGACACATAAATAGACATTGTGTATTCATTCTCATAATTTAAACAAATTAAACATAGGATTTTTGTACTGACCGAAAAATCTTTTCTTAAAGTGTTACTAAACCCAGGAGCCTGCATTCACTATATCTGGTCTCCCACAGTACACAAAACATGAAACTGCAATTATTTTAGTAAATATAAACTGCTAAATACATTTTCTCATCAGTGGTATCTAGCAGTCTTGTGACTTCTATCAGTATCCGGGCAAGCACTGGTTAAAGTTTGTAGGCGTTTTCATTCTCCTCTGACTGTCCTATGAGGCTGCATGACCCTGACTTTGTCTGGACACTGCTGATTGGCCCTGTGTTGATCACATGCACCCTCCCCCCAAAAAACAAAACAAAAAAAAAACACGCTCTAGCAATACAGACCAAGCTGAGCATGATGGATTGGGGACAGTAAAAGATGGGGAGGATCAGAAAAGACAGTATCAAACAGCCTTTTTACACAATGCAGAGGATTAACCATTAGGTTCCACAGGGATTATAACAAGCATGCTTTACTGCATACAGAGACGGTTGTGGGTTTAGTAACACTTTAAGTGGCACTTCATCTAAAGTCCCAATGGGCAAAACTCTGTATTTGTATGTACAATGAGGATGGAGGTGCCTTGCAGGGTACTACCAACCAAATTCTGTTTCGAAAACGAAAGGAGGGTTTACTTCCACTTTAAAAACGGGGATATAACGTGTTTATATCTTTTTGCATTTGATATTGCCATTGAGTGTTTTTTTGTTTAACAATTTTTGTTGAAATTTTTGTTTCTGCATACATACAACCAACCAAAACGAAAAGTTAACAAAATAAAAAATTGGGGGTGCATAATACACTAACTGACATTTCACATGCAATTACATTGCACATACATGTAGACTTCCAACCCTACATTAGCATAGTCTTACACACACAATCGAATATGGACTGCTCAGAGATTATATGTATAGGGTTGTATACTATTATAGGTTATTTAACATCACGACTGTCACACCATGACCTTCATGCTTCCAGAATCTCTACCTCCACTGGCTAAAATGTCCCATCTCAGGTCTCATGTTTAAGCAACCATCTTTTGATTGTATTAAGCAACATATTTCTACCTAGCTGCTTGGTTAGTATTTGAGAGATTAGCTAGTACACATCGATATAGACCAAAATTATTTGCATCACACCAGAGTTATCCACTTTGCAGCAACCTGAATGAGACCAGTGATAATTGAGCCAGACCAGGAGCTGCTAGGCATGGCCCCCACACAGTTTGTAAAATGTATGCGGCATGCCCCCTATTCCGGTAGACCTGTTGTTCTTTCATAAGGGTTTAACGGAGAACGCCATTCCTTAAATAATGAAGGGCTGGGCAACAACCATTTCATGGCAATAAGTTTTGCGCTGTAAACAACAATCTATTACTAGGTACTATTGTTTCAGGTAAAAACAGTTCCTCATACAAACAGCCCAATAGGGATATCTTAGGGTCCAGATAAACATGCGTAAGGAAAGCACTGATAATTGTACGCACCACCTCACGCCAATACCTAACCAGTTTGGGACACTGCCACAGCATATGAAGTAAATCTGCAGAAGATTGCTGACAACACGTGCACTCCGAAGTGTCTCTCCTACCCCATTTAAACAGCTTTAACTAGGTCCTATATGTCCTGTGAATGATAAACAGCTGGATCAGGCATTGTGCAGATGAGTGACACAGAGGGTACATTTTCCAGAATAGTTTGCCAATCATCATCCGATACAACTCCTATATCCTTCTCCCACCCTCTCCTACCTGGCCAATCAGGTACATCCTGAAGACTGGACATTAGTTGGCCATATAAAGATGTTATAAAAGCCTTTTTTCTCAGTTGCCCCTGTTAGAGAGGTTAAAAGTGGCATAGGACCTACATCTAAATTAACACATTTAATCTGAGCCTGCAATGCATGGCGTAGTTGAAGGTATTTAAAGAAGTCCTGGCGGGGGATTTAAATGGCCTCCTGCAGTCCCCTAAATGATTTCTGTACGGTTTGAGAGTAAATTTGTGCTATACAATTAAGCCCTTGAGTGCGCCAGCGTTCAAACCCCTCCAGTTTAGACAACTCTTCATAATGTCTATTCCCCCAAAGTGGTGCATACTCAGAGACCCCTTCATATTTCAATATGTGCTTCATTTCCTGCCATACTTTATTCATTAGTGTCAGGGTTGGGTCATACTGGGAGTAGGCAAAAGCCCCTGATTTTAACTGGGCCAAAAGGTGATAGCGGGGATTAGGACTTCGTAGGAGGGCCTGTATAGAATCTTCCCAATTCATCACTCTCCAGCCAGCAAAGTGCTGCAATTGGGAAGCAATGAAATACATTCTTAGCTGAGGAACCACTAGGCCACCCCCATCTTTAGTCAACTGAAGAGTGGAAAATTTGATTCTAGGGTTTTTACCTTTCCATAGCAATATGCGAAACAGCGCATCTGTTTAAAACATTTTAGGGATATCCAGATGGGCGAGTTGTGGAGGACGTACAATAATTGAGGGGCCCCAATATTTTTTTATGCGGTTTGCACGGCCTACAACCGATGAGGGCAGTTTTGTCCAGATGGTCCTCTTAAGCTTAAATTTATGTAGAATGGGGGCCAGATTGTATCGCAGGTAGTCTTCCATCATTGAGTGATTTTAAACCAGTAAAATTGATTTTTTTATACATTATCTGGTATATGCCGCTTAGTCTCTTAAGGTAACCGTTTTTGGAGGGTGGAAATCTCATCCACCCACTGCAATTTCTTCTTTTTGACAGTTTGTTGTTGAACCTGGAGGCCAGGCGGTCCACATACAGCGTTTCCCACCTGCAGCACAGGTCCTGGAACATCTTTAGGTGTAGTGACCACTCTCCAGGTTCAAGGAGCTCCTGGCTGAGGAATTCTGTTAATTGTCTACACCAACAATTCACACATCTGACAAGGTTAGACGGTGAAGTTCTGCCCATTACAGGATCCAATCTATCTCTGCCACAGAGAGACATCCGAATCCTTCCAGATGAATGATGTACACCACCACCATGGCATTGTCTGGGCTTCAGTTAGGATGACCATCCAATAGAAAGGTAATGTAGATGTTGACTGGGAGACAAAACCCTTCAAATGACAAAGACTACCCTGCACCAGCGGAGTGTACAGTACCCCTTTTCAAACCATTCAAGAGTCACCCTACAATTGGGGCTACAAATGCAGTCCTTATTCAAACACTCTCAACAAAGGGCTTTTCTCCCAATCCATCACCTTTAACACCAGTGTTTCAGAACCCAGACTTCACGCCTGGGCTTGACAATAAACAGCTCCGGGGCTTGATAGGACTTGGCATAACCAGACGTATGCACTTCGCTACCTCGCAGGGATGGATGTCTATGCAAGATCTATCCACCCTTTCACAGCCCCTCCTGAGCTCCTGGTCAACCTTTCAATTGGCACATTTAAAGGTCTATACCAGATGTGGAACTTCATGTTAGGCCACTGACACCCTTTGAGCATCTATATGTGGCGGGGAAATATGTACCACATTCGCTGTCATTTTTCTATAAACTGATCATTGAGCGTCCAGAAGGCCACGTCCCCTCGTATATATGCCGCTGGGAGGAGGACCTTCAAATTTCCTTTACAAGCATGCAAATTAAAAGGATTATTTCACTGGCCCATAAATCTTCTATAGCAAGTTGCTTTCAAGAACAGTGTTATAAGTTGCTGGTCAGGTGGTATAGGGTTCCGGCCCTACTTGATATACTTTACCCGCAAAACTCTAAGCTATGTTGGCAGTGCAAGAAAGAGCCAGGGACATTATTCCATATTTTTTGGGTATGCTCTTTAATTATACCATTTTGGAAGGAAGTGGAGAACTGGATCAAACAATTGACATCAGTTGACCTTGGTTCTGACCCTTTGGGATATCTCCTGCCCCTAAAAGCGATACCCCCCCATAAATATAAAAAGTCATTGGAAGCACATATGCTGAATGCTGCCCGGGCGTGTATCCCAGACCTATGGAAATCTACTACTACACCACCAGTGCAACATTGGTTCTCCAGAATAGATGAAATTAGGACAATGGAAAACATGACAGCCTTATTCCATGGTAGAGAGGAGGAATGTAGGAAAACCTGGCGTCCATGGATGACCTTGTACACCGCAGTATGCTGATTGCTTTTCTGCTTAAGTCACCAAGTAAGATGAGGTGGTTTGGGGGGGGGGGGGGAGCAGAGACTGAGAAGTCCTTAAGATATTATATTTTATTTGTTTTTCCCTTTGTCTTTTTTATTCCCCTGCCGTGGCCTACAGGGGATGGGGTCAGGGGAGAGGTCTATTTTATTTTAAAGTAGAGAAGGGAAGGTATAATAAAGGAAGAATTTAATTTAGCGATATGGAAAGCGTGCAATCCAGGTTAATGATTGTAGCAAAAAAAACCCCAAAAAAACCCACCAAGATCTACAAGAACTTAAAGTGGTTGTAAGTCAAATGAAGATTACTGCCAGACCCTCTGTTCTACTAAGCCATCCTACACTGTGTAAATGTTTGTATAAAATTTTGCCTGTAAATACCTTTTTCATCTGGCCGGTCACATGACCTCCGGCCGCTCTCCTCCCCCCTGATCTAAAGGCAACAGCAGGAGGGCAGAGATCCCCCCTGACGTCAGCCAGGAGGTCACGTGACTGCTGTGCTCTTTGCTCAGCCCCTCCCGCTGTAGCCCTTAGATCGGGGAAGGAGAGCAGCCGGAGGTTACGTGACCAGCCAGGAACGATCTGAAAGAAGGTATTCACAGGCAAAGTTTTATACAAATATTTACACAGTGTAGGATAGCCTAAGTAGAACAGAGGGGCTGGCAGTAATCTTTACCTTTACTGCCATCTCCTAATAGCAGTGGGGGGGGGGGGGCATGGCACACATACACACACACACACAGGAGATGACAGGCAGGGAGGGAGAGTGAGAGAGGAGAGCAGCGGGATGATGGAAGCATGTAACCCGACCACAGTAATCCTGGATCAGCAGCCATGATTGCCGTTGTCAGCACACTAAGGGGGACACGGGAGCAGGCAGGATCAACTAGGTTTTTTATAGCATAGAGAGGGACAGATTGGACAGTACAAGCACTGTGCTGTTTAACCTGCTATAAGGGAACAGGAACTATTTTTTTTTAGGGTTACAACCTCTTTAAATATCAGTTTTGGATAGGGTGTTCTTTAACCCTTTTTGTCTCAGTCAAAATCACACTTTGTATTTATACAAAATGAAAATCAGCATCACTATAAATTTTTGGTACAGACTGTTCTTGTTATAAAATGCTCTTGACATGTATATATTTAACAATTTGTTACAATAGTTATGTAGTCAACAATGCTTCCTATGTTGCAAAAACAAAGTAAAGAATGTATCATTTTGTTAGTTAAAAAAATCCTAGCAACACTTACACACACCTCCGTTTAGACTCGCCTCTACGAAGACACGAATAGTCTTCACACACAGCTCAAAGTTTTCTGGTGTAACATGTGCAGCATCCCGGACAATGAAAGAAAGAGACTCCACGCTCTTCATGAGAGATTTTGTATCATGTGGACCAAAATCCAAACCAATTACTAAACTGTACTGGTTTACTGGAGTGCTGGCACCAGGCTTGGTCACTGCGGCAGACACTTTAGAAGAGTCCACATCCTCCTTTCCAACCTGTGTGGAGAAGACAAACCATTTATATACTAAAAAGTGCAAAATGAAGCTTCATTGCTGTGTTGTAAATTGCAACATGACTTGCTTCACACTTTTACATCCCAGGTAGTTGAAAGTAGCTAATTTGAATGAAAAGTATATCCTGAACTTCATAATTGTATCCAAATAGAATGGAGTTGTATCACAGAGGATCTTCATTATTAGCTCATTTTGGATTAATTTCCATCCCTCTATTTTGCCATCTCCTAGCAGCTGCAGGCTATAGTTTATTTATAGTTTATCCCCGCTATTCCCCCCCCCCCCCCCCCCCAAAAAATTCCCTTTTCTTCCCTTAAGGAATATCCTTGATTCTTACCCCACCCCCCATGAAAACTACAATGGAGTCTCTCGTGGTGGAGTGCTGGGAGGTGACTCAGCCAAGGGAGAGAGTCTTAAATTTAGGTTTCAGGGGTTACTACTGTACCCAGGGCCGCCGATAGGGGGTATCCCTGGTCTTTTTGTAGGAGGCCCAGGCACACAGTAGGGCCCGGACAGCAGGGGGAATCTGTGCGGTAGGGCAGTGGGACAAATACAGAACTATGCCTTGTGCAGCTTTCTGCAGGAGCTCTTTAGCTGCTGCAGGGAGAGACACAGACACAGGGCATCCATCCTGTGTGCCCAGGCCTCACTCCTGCAGCTATGTTTAAACCCCTGATCTCTTACCAAATCCGCCCCCCCCCCCCCCCAACAAAGTAAAAAAAAATGTGAACAATTTAAAATAAATGTAAAAAAAATAAGAAAAAAAATGAATTTATTTTTTTAAATTGTGAAAAAAATAATAATTTTAAAAGACTGTACAAAAAATAAATTAAGGGCTCATTCACTTGGGATCTCTGAGCCATACAGTGTGAATAAGCAGTTTGTGCAGCAGGTCCTAATTTGAGAAGTGTGCAGGTGTGGGTAAGTGGCCCTGAATACACACTGTATTACACCTGCAACCCACATGCCTGTCAAATTAGGACCTGTGGCTAGGTTCATATAGCTGCTGCATCCCCATAGCATAGGCAACCTGCGCACAGCTCCAGCTAAAAAATAAACAAAGAAAAACACTGATCCACTGATTCACATTGCCCATGTGAATGAGCCCCAAGACCACATTTGCTCACAAAACTTTATTAACTCAATACAGTTTTATCTTTTAGATTTAGCAGGAATTTTGTAAGTCATGTTAGGTTTGTGTCAGCTAATAATGATTTTCGTGTATTTTTTGTATATTTTTTGGGCCCCGTTGGGTAGGCTGTATGGAGCCCTGTGATTTCTAACAGCAGCCCTTACTGTTCTTCCTTGATAAATTCCATATTCCGTTATGGATTTTCTATGAATAGTTGCTGGACTATAGGTCTTTTTATTTTATGATGTGATTATCGATGTGTTTATTTGTTGTAGATGTAATTTACAATGAAATGTATACATGGATTCTTAATTATTGGGTCTCTCCTTGAGAGTTGCTCATAACATATAACTTTTTTTTTTTTTTTTTAATTAAAAGTATCAAGACACAAAGCTGCTGAAAGCACAGCTTCCCCCAAAAACGTAATTATATATTTTTTAATTGTTGCGACAGGGGCCGTTCTTCCATGATTTCAGTGCAGCTGTGTCAGCACCTGCCAATATGATAGCTGAGCTTCTTGGTTTAACAGATGGTGTGCATTTTCTTAATACTTCTACAGCAGACAATTCACTACATAGCAGGTCACATAGAAATGAACTGTGTCGTGAATAATTTTTGTAAAGAAAATGCATCTCTGAAGAAATTCATAGGGGACCACTAATAATCTCCATGTGGATGTGGTTTATTGGAGTCTATGTAGTCCTTGAGGAGATTGCGGTCTTTATTACCTAGAGCAGTGGTTCTCAATCCTCCCAGTACTGTGACCCCTTGATAACATTTCCAAAGTTGTGGGGACCCCTAACAGAATTTTTTTTTTCGTAGCGTGGGTTTTCAGCACCCAACGCAAGACAAGTAATTTGCACCCCTAACCCATGGAAAATTAGCACTCCACGAGTTCCTTCCACTCGTACAGTATAAAAAAAAAAAAACCTTATGGTAAATTTTAGGATGTATCACTCTCTTTGCCTTTTATCTCTCTCTAATTTCCTGTTTTTTTTTCCCATCCCTCTCTCTAGCCGTCTTTCTTGTTCTTTCTCTCCCTTTTTTCCTCCCCCTCTTTTCCTCTCCCTTCCATGTATTCTCTATTTTTTTTCCTTCTCTTGCTCCTTGGTGGGAGGGTGGGGGGGAATGGGATTAGTGGCAGTGCTGGCGGGGAGTTGGGATGAGTGGCAGTGCTGGTGGGGGGAGGGATCAGTGGCAGTGCTGGGGGGAGTTCTTATCAGCCAACTTAGGTGCTCTTGATCAAGGTCATCTGCTGATACGAGAAATGTAGTGCCATTTAATGGAAACTATAATCACAGGTAGTGGTACTCACTGTGTCTCCGACTTTGTGATGTCTTGCAGCAGTGACACCTATGCCGAAATCAGGAGATAGTGTCTCCTCCAGCCCCTCCCACTTCACATTCCTCACCAGTCAGCTGGCCTCTAGTCTCTGCCCCCCAGCCATGCTGTGAACTGAATGGGCGGCTTCGAAAAGACTGGGAGAGCAGTGCGGGCTTCAGGAACAGCCCAGGATTTGGTGACCCCTGGCAGATCGTTATTCGACCCCCAGGTTGAGAACCACTGACCTAGAGTGATTGAAGTTCCAAAATTGTATGGTTGTCACTGGGACAGAGAATGATGGAGATTCCAAAATGCTATGGTTATCGCTGAAACAGGATTTTAGAGAATATCTATCCTAGTCACATACAGTGGGGACGGAAAGTATTCAGACCCCCTTAAATTTTTCAATCTTTGTTATATTGCAGCCATTTGCTAAAATCATTTAAGTTCATTTTTTTTTCCCTCATTAATGTACACACAGCACCCCATATTGAAAAAAAAATACAAAATTGTTGACATTTTTGCAGATTTATTAAAAAGAAAAACTGAAATATCACATGGTCCTAAGTATTCAGATCCTTTGCTCAGTATTTAGTAGAAGCACCCTTTTGATCTAATACAGCCATGAGTCTTTTTGGGAAAGATGCAACAAGTTTTTCACACCTGGATTTGGGGATCCTCTGCAATTCCTCCTTGCAGATCCTCTCCAGTTCTGTCAGGTTGGATGGTAAACGTTGGTGGACAGCCATTTTTAGGTCTCTCCAGAGATGTTCAATTGGGTTTAAGTCAGGACTCTGGCTGGGCCATTCAAGAACAGTCACTGAGTTGTTGTGAAACCACTCCATTATTTTAGCTGTGTGCTTAGGGTCATTGTCTTGTTGGAAGGTAAACCTTCGGCCCAGTCTGAGGTCCTGAGCACTCTGGAGAAGGTTTTTGTCCAGGATATCCCTGCACTTGGCCGCATTCATCTTTCCCTCAATTGCAACCTGTCCCTGCAGCTGAAAAACACCCCCACAGCATGATGCTGCCACCACCATGCTTCACTGTTGGGACCTGTATTGGACAGGTGATGAGCAGTGCCTGTTTTTCTCCACACATACCGCTTAGAATTAAAGCCAAAAAGTTCTATCTTGGTCTCATCAGACCAAAGAATCTTATTTCTCACCATCTTGGAGTCCTTCAGGTGTTTTTTTTTTAGTAAACGCCATGCGGGCTTTCATGTGTCTTGCACTGAGGAGAGGCTTCCGTTGGGCCACTCTGCCATAAAGCCCAGACTGGTGGAGGGCTGCAGTGATGGTTGACTCTCTACAACTTTCTCCCATCTCCCGACTGCATCTCTGGAGCTCAGCCACAGTGATCTTTGGGTTCTTCTTTACCTCTCTCACCAAGGCTTTTTCTCCCCCGATAGCTCAGTTTGGCCAGCTCTAGGAAGGGTTCTGGTTGTCCCAAACGTCTTCCATTTAAGGATTATGGAGGCCACTGTGCTCTTAGGAACCTTAAGTGCAGCAGAAATTTTTTTTGTAACCTTGGCCAGATCTGTGCCTTGCCACAATTCTGTCTCTGAGCTCTTCAGGCAGTTCCTTTGACCTCATGATTCACATTTGCTCTGACATGCACTGTGAGCTGTAAGGTCTTATATAGACAGGTGTGTGACTTTCCTAATCAAGTCCAGTCAGTATAATCAAACACAGCTGGACTCAAATGAAGGTGTAGAACCATCTCAAGGATGATCAGAAGAATGGACAGCACCTGAGTTAAATATATGAGTGTCACAGCAAAGGGTCTGAATACTTAGGACCATGTGATATTTCAGTTTTTCTTTTTTAATAAATCTGCAAAAATGTCAACAATTCTGTGTTTTTCTGTCAATAGGGGGTGCTGTGTGTACATTAATGAGGAAAAAAAAATGAACTTAAATGATTTTAGCAAATGGCTGCAATATAACAGAGTGAAAAATGTAAGGGGGTCTGAATACTTTCCGTCCCCACTGTATGTCTAGGAGGAGATTTACACTCACTTTCTGTTGTATCTGTGAGCACTTTAATTTTCTGTAAACCTAGTAAGCAGCAAAAATCCAGGAAAACACAAAAGCAACAATCTACTTGTTTGTTGATGGTTTTAAGAGATAGATGGATGGAGGTGCCATCTTTTTCCCTACTTTTTTTTAAAATTACTTAGCTTTTTTTTCTATCCTCTGTCAATCTTTTTATTCAAGACTTGTACAATTTCTATTACAGAGGACACCCCTTTTTGACTCTACATACGATCTAACAATGGAAGTCACATCTTCATAATCATATCTGTACAGTTTTAAAGTGATATTGTTAATCCTGCGAGATTTATGGATTTAAGATACTCAGTTTGCTAACAAGGATGGTAATAATGCTAATATGATGACTTCTGGCTTTATACTACATGATGCTTATTGTTGGTATGTCTTTGATACTCTACTCCATTGCAAGATACTCTTACCATGAACCGAGATCCGCTGTAACCCACTGTACATGTATTTTTCTTGAAAAAAAACAAAAAAGGAGAACAGATAAAAGGTCCCTTACCACCAGCCAACCACTATTCACCATATCCACATCAGTAACAGATCGGTGCATCTTTGATTGCTTGCTATGTTCTGTGTATACCTCAGAGTCTGAGGTGTACCCACGATCCAGACTTACATCAGTTGAGTGGTATGAAGACACTTCACTGTCTGACTGTGCACCTGACAAAAGAGATAAAAAGTAAAAAAAAAAAAAAAAAACAAAAAAAAAATCCACAGAAATATCACATCCAAAACATGAGAAAATTAACTGCGATGGACAAACTACGTTAGGTAAAGAAAAGAATCACATTTTGTTGCTTTGCAGCCTGCAATGAAGACAAAACACAGTTTTTGTTTTATCCAGCTGTATTTATTCAGTGCAACTTATAACATTCAAGTGAAAGCTATAACACCAACATGTCAGAAAAAAAAAACAAAAACAAAAAAAAAAACAGAGTCATCGAGTTGGAAAAAGGATCACCCCCTTCTAAAAATTACTTGTTACCTCAATCAGGTGTAGCTAATCACCTTCTCAATGGCACACAAAGCCATTTGACTTTCAAACATGGTAATTTTGATTAGCTCAGCACTTAGCTGGTCTTTCTTTCCTCTGTCATTCTTTTTATTCTTGACTTGGTTGTACAATTTTTATTACAGAAATAAAATTGAGCTTTCCTGGAGCATTTCAGTCCCTGGTAGTGCAATTGAAGCAAACAATCATCTATGGCTGGCAAGGCACTGTCAAAAAGATCTCCGGGAATAAAGTTGTGGACAGGCACAAGTCAGGAGATGGATCCAAAAAAAGGTCAAAGGCTTTATAAAAGTCTAGAAGCACAGTGAAGTCTATTATTAACAAGTGAAAGGTATTTAGTACAACACCGACACTCCTTGGATCAGGACATCACTCTAAACTGGATGAAAGAGCCAGGAGAAAACTGATTACAGAGGCTACCATGATGCCTAATGCTACTCTGAAGCAGCTGCAGGAATTTATGAGAGTAGTCATTACATGCATTAGACAATATCACAAATTCTCCACAAATGTGGCTTGTATGGGAGGGTTGCAAGAAAAACTCAGCAAGAAAGGTCACATGTAGTCACGACTGAGCTTTGTTAAAGCGTACCTTGAAGATTCTGGTTCCACATGGAAAAAGGTGTTCTGATTAGATGAGACTAAAATTTAATTATTTGGCCTCAACACCACACCATATGTCTGGCGGAAATCCAATACAGCTTGCCATCCAAATAACACCATTCCGACAGTAAAGCATGGAGGTGGTAATATCCTGGTTTGGAGGTGTTTCTCTGCAGAAAGGACTGGAGCACTTGTCAGGATAGAGGAAAAATGGATGGGGCAAAAGACCGTCAAAGCCTTGAGGAAAATCTGCTGCCCTCTGCCAGAGTGGTCAATGGGAAGTAGGTTTACCTTCCAACTCGACAATGACCCAAAGCACACAGCAAAAATGACCACACAGTGGTTGACGGAGAAAAAGGTGAATGTCCTTGCATGGCCTAGTCAGAGCCCAGACTTAAAACCCAATGAAAATCTGTGGAATGACTTGAAGTTTGCAGTCCACAAATGGTCACCATTACATTTAACTGAACTTGAGCAGTTCTGCAAAGAAGAGTGGGCAAATATTGCAAAATCTAGATATAAAAAGTTATTAGAGACATATCCCAAAAGACTAAAGGCTGTAACTAAAGCAAAAAGGTGGTTCAACAAAATACTGACATAAGGGGGTGAGATCCTTTTTCCAATTCTGTCATTCGGTTTTTGAATTTTTTTTACTGACATGTTGGTGTTATATTTTTTACTTGGATGTTAAAAGTTGCAGCTGGATAAAACAAAAAAACGTGTCTTCATTTCAGGCTTCAAAACAAAATATTATTATTTTAAAAGGGGGGGAGGGTGGGGGTGATTCTTTTCTATACCCACTGTATGCACCAGGCATATTCCTGGTAAACTGGTAGGCAGTACTCTTGAAAATATGCGTCCAAGCCAAGTATACAGAAGAAAAACATACAAAAATTATTTTATCAAAAACTAGGCCACGATCTCTAACTGTTACTGGAAATAAATGGTCACTGAAAAACAAAAGCAAACAATCAGTTTGGCAAAATTTCTGGAATGCTAACTTGGCCTTTCTGCTCACAGTATATATGCAGTCACATAAAATCCCTGAGTTTAGTTCTTCATGTTGCTGTAAATATATCTCATCCAGAGAGGTTTGAGAGGCCCATCTAGTTCAAAACACTTTCACAAAACAAAATCACAAATAGTAGGGAGGTCTTGTTGGTCTAGAACAGGGGTCTTCAAACTATGGCCCTCCAGCTGTTCAGGAACTACAATTCCCATCATACCTGTGAACATCAGAGTTTTACAATGCCTCATGGGACATGTAGTTCCGCAACAGCTGGAGGGCCGTGGTTTGAAAAATCCCTGGTCCAAGATAATCCAAATGTAAATTTAAAGCAGCATTTATTACATTCAGAATGTATCCCTGTTAAAAGCCACAGTTTATCATGTTGTTGGTCATCTAAACCCCTATGTTTTGAGATGACAAGCACTTACTGACATCCAGGTAAGGTATGTTAAATTTACTGTACTTTAACCAGACACCCCCCTTGACCTATTAGAAATACACCTAATATAATCCTACTGGTACAGGTGACTAAGGACCAAAGATTTTATTGGAATACGCCGTTAAAATTTTAGATTTGATATAAGTTTTAACAAAATTCATCAAATAATGAAATAATTCTGTTTGTCGATTTCACCAAGTCACAGAATACATATAATGGTTAACCACGTGTGTACTAGCCTGTAATACCCCTTATTCACAAAGCCATTTTTCAGTTTTCTGTGCTGTGCTTGTTGGTCATGCAACACTCTACCCAAATACATTTTATAGCTTTTTTTTCTTTTTTTTAAGACAGAGTGGTATTTAATAGGTGCGACTTTTCTTTTTAATATAAAAAGAAAAAAGGCAGGATATTTTGGGAAAAACTATTACCCTTACTTTCTGTGAAAAATAAAAAAGCCAAGTACAACCCCCTTTCCACCACCAAACTGACCCCTTTTAGAAAGTAGACACCCAAAAATCTCTGACAGAATTCTGTGGAAATAAACATGATCGGAGTTTAAAAAAAACCCCAACAGAACTTGGAAATGGTGCACTAATACAATAATATACAAGCAATACACAGAGGGATCAGGAGAGTGTTTTAAATTGCAATCCATAGCATATTTACTTGCCATCCTATATCCTGTTACCCGTTTCTTATATTTAAGATTTCATATCTCAAATGTAAAATCAACAACTGGGTTTGCATATTAAATCTACATGTAACCACAATCAGCTACTTTAATGCGGATACTTGAAGTGCACACCAACAGATGGCACCAATAACCCATATTATTAGATGTACTTACAAATACGTCAATAAATGAGATCTACAAAATGTAAGGCTGTCATCCTCATCCATGCTCCATAATTTACAAAAGCTGAAATAAGAATGCAACTGGTGTATTTAAATCCAGACCTACACTATTTTTCTGAGTCAGTGATTTACTATAAGTAGTAAAGCGAGGATAAGACCCCTTTCACACTTGCGGCACTTGTCCTGCAACTTGGGACTGCAAAGTCGCATGACAAGTCGTACCCCATTATTTCCAATTATTACTATTCATATCAGTGTGACTTCAAAAGTAGTCCCTGTATTACTATGGTCCGACTGATGCGAGTTGAGGTCCATAGACAAATTTACACAGGCATTCCCTTAAATTGCGGCAAAATCGCGGCCGTGAAATCACAGTGAAGTCGCGGAAGTGTGAAAGGGGCCCAAGGATGACAGCTTCAAGGCCTGCATCTTTACAATCAAAAAGTTGCCAGCTACAGTGCTTATATTTCTATCCATGTAGTCTTCAACATATGGCTCTATGAACGTAACATATTTAGTGACACTATTTAACCTCATGTGTGATTTTCACAATGAGGAGATTGCAGTTATATTTTGTTCTAAAATGAAAATATAACCCAAAAAGTAAAATCCCAGTAAAATCAGTCCGTATATGCAGTAAAGCATGCTCGTTATGCCCACTGTGGAATCGAATGGGTCGATCCTGTGCATTGTGTAAAAAGGCAGTTTGAGCCTGTCTTCTCTGATCCTCCCCTTCTTTTACTGTCCCCAATCCATCTCCGGATAGAACAGTGCCTTGGAGGCACTCTGCACATGTTCAGTTTGGTGTATATTGCTAAAGTTGTTTTTTTTGGGGAGGGTGCATGTGATCAGCACAGGGCCAAATCAGCACTGTTCAGTACAGAAGTCAGGGGGGGTAATGCAGCCTCATAGGACAGTCAGAGAAGAAGGAAAACTCCTCCTTCAAGCTTTAACCAGTGCTCGTCCAGACACTGACAGAGGTCAAAAGACTGCTACTGTATATGCTGCTGCTAAGATATTTAGCAGTTTATATTTTCTAAAATAACTGCATTTCAATGTTCGGTGTACTCTGGGAGACCAGATATAGTGCATGCTGAACTGAGCGATCAAAGAGCACTAATCGTTTAGCTCTCCCCTCCGCTTTGAGCAGAGAGCTGATGACTGTCAGTCTGTGGCTCTCTGCTCAACCCTTCCAGTGCTCACTAAAGTGCCAGGGAGGAGAGGGAGCAGCTGGCTCAGTCTCCCAGCGGCACAGATGAGAGGTTGATCCAGATGCTAGTCCAGGCATCTGGGTGGATCCTGACTGTAAAGTTGGGATCTTTCCCCAGCCTAGACTGGCTGAGTGATGACAGCTGACAGCAGGCTTTAGCCCACACTTCTCCTTCAAGTATTAAGGCAATGTCAGATAGTATATTTTTTCTCAGCTTGACACAAAGTGGTTGTTAGGGTAAAAGGTTTTTCTTATTTTTATGCATTCTCTGCATTAAGGCAAAAACGGTTTCAAAGGTACCTCCCTCAGTCCCCATCTTAACACTTACCCGAGTCATCTCAGTGCTGTCCCATCTGCAGCAGCTCTTTTCCCCTCTCTAACAAGCTTAACTGAGACCAGAGGGAGCGGGCCCCAGCAGCACTGTTTGCATCTATATATACACACAGCCCAGCTCAGGTTCAAGCCCACGCGAGTGCCTCCAAAGCAAGCGGCCTGCTATGGGGGCACTCGGAGAAGAGAAGCAGCCAAGAGTAATGGTGGGGGATTCCAGAAGATGAGGCTCGGGACTGCTCTGTGAAAAACCATTGCAAAGTGCAGGTAAGTATAAAAAGCCTTTATAACCACTTTAAATAAGCTGGTAATCTAGATTAAAATATGCTGTTTAGTAGTGGTAGCCTCAAAAACCCAAGTGATTTGATGACACATAGTTGCCTTTTGAGACTACACCTCAGAGCTCACCGTACTCTCATAAAGCGCAAAAAAAAAAAAAAAACATTTAAAAACATTGCTCTTTAACCACTTGCCGACCAGCCGCTGTCATTATACTGCGGCAGGTGGGCACGATCCCGCAAGCCCTTGTAGCTATACGTCGGCCCCTTTAAGTGGGATAGCAGGCACGCGCCGCTGCACTCGGGGGGTGCCGATGCTAGTGACCAGCAGTCACGAGCGGCAGAACAGGGACGTGTGTGTGTGTAGACACACAAAATCCCTGTTCTGAGAGGAGATGCAGATCGTGCAGTCCTAATAGCTAGGAACGACGATCTGTCATCTCCTATAGGCAGTCCCTTCCCCCTACAGTTAGAACACACAGTCAGGGAACACAGGTAACCCCATGATCGCCCCCTAGTGTTAACCCCTTCCCTGCCAGTGACATTTATACAGTAATCAGTGCATTTTTATATCACTGAACTCTGTATAATTGTCAACCGTCCCAAAAATGTGTCAAACGTGTCCGACGTGTCCGCCATAATGTCACAGTCATGATAAAAATCGCAGATCGCCGCCATTACTAGTAAAAAAAAAAAAAGTAATAATAAAAATGCCATAAATCTATCCCATATTTTGTAGACGCTATACTTTTTGCACAAACCAATCAATATATGCTTATTGCGATTTTTATTACCAAAAATATGTAGAATACATATCGACCTAAACTGAGAAAAAAAAATTGCTTTTTATTTTAAAAAAAAAAATTGGGGATATTATAGCAAAAAGTACAAAATATTGTGTTTTTTTCAAAATTGTCGCCATTTTTTTGTTTAAATCGCCAAAAATAAAAACCAGAGAGAGGATCAAATACCACCAAAAGAAAGCTCTATTTGTGGGGAAAAAAAGACGTCAATTTTGTTTGGGTACAGCATGGTACGACCGCGCAATTGTCAGTTAAAGCAACGCAGTGCCGTATCGCAAAAAGTGCTCTGGTCATTGAGCAGCCAAATCTTCCGGGGCTGAAGTGGTTAAATTAGTTTATGGCCTATAAAAGATAAATGACCCGAAAAAGAATCCTACATAGTGCAGGGCTCCTAAAAATAGATGTTTGTTGGAAAAGTATATATACACATACATACACACACATATATATATTTATATTATATATACATACACACACACTGTAAATTTATTCCTATAAGCTCTTAGCCACATCACTATCTAGGATATAAAATATCCAGTGGGCCCATTTCAGGTAGTTAATATGCAGAGCAGATCCTGTTTAATTTCACTAATGTACTTAAACAAGATATTTGTTTTCCTCATCTGTCCTTCGTTGTAATCTGGCACAGCATAAAACAGCTGCTTATCTCTGAAAGGCATAGGATTTCATTAGTGCACATTCTCCATGTACCTGTGTCATTATCGCTCCTGGTTGTCACCTGCAGGGCAGGTGGAGGCTTCACCCCTGCACCAATGCACTCCAACAGGCAAAACAGTGTGTACCAATCATTGCTAGAATGGATGTTGGCAGCATTGGTCTTTAACAGTTCATGAAGGCCGAAAGCAACTTGGCGGCTTACTCGGGAAAGGACACTTGGCTTCATCATTAGCAGAATGCGGAGGGAAAGAAGAACCTGTGGAAATAAGCAGAATGTGTGTAAAATTTGTAAAGACATCCGGTACTTTTTTTTTTTTTTTTTTAAGAACATTTGAGTAAATGTCACCTTTACAAAACATACAAAGACAAGCTAGATGCAGAATCTCATACACAGCATGCATCTTCAGGCCTGCTTAAACACGGTATACCATGTTCTGGCATGGGGGGGGGCATCAGGACTAACAGACTAACAAAGCGAGTTCAACAACCAGATACATGCTAAATGAATTTAAATGTAGAGTAAAGTACTATTTCACAGCAGACGTGTGCATACTAAGCAGGTTTGCTGAAAACACTTCATCTGGTCGCAGTTTCTATGGTCCCCTGGGCACTCAGTTTTGACTCATTTGTGTAAAGGGCATTAAGCAGGCCATACATTGTTGAATTTCGAACGAATTTTCTTTTCAAAATCAGAAAGTTCATTTTTTTTTGTGATCCGATGATGCCACCATTGATTTTCGAAATTCGGCCGACCAAGCCTTCAATTTCACCTCATGTTGCTACAGAAAAGAATTTGTGGGCGGGAATCTTCTTTTCTCTTCGTAAATTTTCTTTTCTTATTACATTTCTCGCACGATTCTCCCATCATTGATTAGAAAACAGTTTGTTTTTGAAAAAATCTCCAACATGTCCGATTCCTCAAATTTGATTGCCGCACGAAAAACGTCCGTTGTTGCAGCCCGCTAATGGTGCGAAATTTGTACGAAAATTCTTTGATACGATTTTCGAAAGAAAATTCTTTCGAAATTCGAACCGTGTATGGCCAGCATTAGTTCCTGAGGTCTCATGTATAACGCATGTATGCTGGCCTGAGCAACTTGTTTTGTGCATATGATCAATCTGAACCTAATTGTATCTGAGCACCAAAAACTGAAAACACTATTTGTTTTAAATATTCAGAGCAAACTTACCTATGCATCCATGTCTCTATGCTTTATTTTGTTTAGAAATCACTTTGAAAAAAACACCCTTCTAGCATTTCTAGCAGCAGGCATCTTAAGTAAGAGCAGATGATTCATGTAGCATTTACTTCCTGGAATCCATCTGCCCTTGGCCCAGGCACGCAGGCAGGAGGGTGTGCTTAGCTTTAAAAACCCTCCTACCTTCCCCCAGATGAAAAAAAAAATGCCCATGAAGACTCCTGGCATTTATGACAACTTTGGTCTAGGCCAGAAACCACAAGCCAACTGAAGAAATGTGAAAAAAGTTTAAAACCAGTAAATATAATACCTTCCCATCTATTTACTAATGCTAGCAACAGAAGAATTAAAAATAGTTAATGTTAATTCACAGAGAGTTTAGTTCTGCTTTAAATAAAAAAGAATCTCTGGTATTATACTCCGGTTAAAATGAATGCCATTTTCCCCACAACAACTCAGACTTGCTTCAAAAGGTTGTAACTCCACAGGTTCATTCTCACATATTTTCTGGAACTGTGAGAAGGTCACATATATATGGAAGCAATTAGAAAAATTTGCTTCCAAAATTTCAGATAGTAGTATAAACCTCGCTGTCCACAATTGTTTCCTATTTTCCCCTACCATTGGACTCACCACCCATAATATGAGACTGATCCACACAATATGCGTAGCAATACATTGGTTGATAGCATTCCATTGGAAATCCCCATCAGTCCCCCCCCCAACACAATTGAAAACCAGAATAATACGGATCTTATGGAAAAAAAATCCACACACTACAGAACACCAATCATTTTTATAATAAAAAATAGGACCCATGGTTTAACCTTTCCAATCTTTTTTTCAACCTTGAATGACATTACTAGGAATATATGTCCAAAGAACATTATAAGATATTTACTGTATATGTGTGTGTATGTATATATATATATATATATATATATATATATATATATATATATATATATATATATATGCATAGAGTTTAATGTTAAAATGTTAACATACTATAACAAAATATATATATGAACAATTAGATTATATTTTGATCTCTCTTATGTGTAAACTACCTGTATTGTACTTTTTTGATATATGACAAAGCTTTTTGTACCACCTTTTGTACCAAATAAAGATAGTTTGTAAACAATTACAGTACAGTTTGTGAATGAATGAATAATTTGTAAAGCGCTGCAAATTGCGAACTGAATCGCCTCAAGGCGCTAGATGTATTCTCTGTGGCCAGCTTCTAGAAAAGGAAGGTCTTTAGTTTTTTCCTGAAGGCCTGGTGGTTTTCTTCCATGCGGAGGTTGGTTGGGAGAGCATTCCATAGTCGAGGTCCTTGGACTGCAAATCTACGTTCTCCCTTTGCTTTGTAGCGGTATTTGGGAATGAGGAGGAGGTTTTGGTTAGCTGATCGAAGACTGCGATTCGGTGTGTAGTGTTTTATTTTTTCCCGGAGATATTGCGGAGCGTTTCCTTGTATGCATTTATGGGTGAGGCAGAGGGTCTTGAATGTGATCCGATTCTTCACCGTTAGCCAATGTAGGCTTTTTAGGGATGGGGAGATGGATTCCCAGGGCTTTTTCCCTGTTAACAGCCTTGCCGCCGTGTTCTGCATGAGTTGCAAGCGCGCAAGCTGGTATTGGGGTAGACCTACGTAGAGGGAATTTGCGTAGTCGAGTCGGGAATTGATGATCGTTCCCACAACTGCCGCTTTGTCCTCTTCTGGGATGAAGGGGATGAGTCTGCGAAGCAGGCGGAGGAGGTGGTGAGATCCGCTCACCACCGATCCTATTTGTGCATCCATTGTCATTCCTGAGTCAAAGATGACTCCGAGACTCTTGACTTTGGTGCTGGGGGAGATGGTCTGTCCGAGGATGGAGGGTGGTGTCCACGGAGTCTCAATTTTGGCATTTTTGTTGGCTTGCAGGAGAAGAAGTTCTGTTTTTGATTCGTTAAGTTTGAGGGAGGTAGCGGTCATCCAGTCATTGATTAAAGTGAGGCATTTCTGCAGTTGCTGATGATGATCTTTCTGTCCATTAATGCGAAAGTAGAGTTGGGTGTCGTCTGCGTATGAGTGGAAGCAGAGGTCCGTTTTCCTGATGATATTGAGAAGCGGGCGGATGTAGATGTTAAATAGCACTGGTGACAAGGGTGAGCCCTGAGGGACTCCACAGGAGACTGCCCGAGATTCCGAGGTGAATGTTCCCAGTTTCACTGTCTGAGAGCGATTCTCTAAGAAGGATGTAAACCATTTTAGGGCAGAATCTGTGGCTCCTGCAACTTCTGAGAGGCGGACAAGTAAAGTATTGTGGTCCACTGTATCGAATGCTGCGCTGAGGTCTAACAGTACCAGGAGACTCGGTTCCCCGTCATCTGCTGCTTCAAGGGCGTCGTCCCATATTTTGAGAAGTGCTGTTTCTGTGCCATTGCCTGGGCGGAAGCCTGATTGCAGAGGGTCCAGGAGGTGGTGTGTCTCCAGGTGGTGTTGTAGCTGCTGTACTACTGCTTTCTCTATAATCTTGGAGATGGTGTTGAGGCTTGTTATTGGTCTGCGGCAGTTAGGGTCTTTAGGGTCGAGATTAGGTTTCTTTAGCAGGGGTTTGACGATGCCTTGCTTGAGGGAGGTTGGCACAGTCCCTTCTTTGAATGATTGATTTATGAGATGTGTTAGGGTGGGGGCCAGGATGTCGGAACATGCTTTGAACAATTTGGTGGGGATGATGTCGTTCGGTGATGTGCTGTCGCGAAGGCTTCTGATGATGTTTTTAGTCGTGTCCGTGGTGATTGGGGACAAAGAGAACTTTGGTGGTTGGGTGATGTTCGTGTCGATATCCTCTTTTTGCATTGGTTGGGTGAGGTTGGTTGTTATTTTCTGATGAATTGCTTTCCGAATGTTGTCGATTTTGTCGATGAAGAAATCTGATAACTCATTGCAGAATTCTTGAGTATCGTTTGCAGGGGGCTCTAGGCAGGCCGGGTTCATTGATTGAGCAACTATTTTGAAAAGTTCCCGTGGGCGGTTTAAGGCGGATGAGATGGTGTCTGCAAAATGTTCTTTTTTGGCTTTGAAGATTGCCTTGTGGTATTTCACCGTGAGTGCTTTGTAGTTAGCATGGTTTTCCTTGGTGGGATTTCTTCTCCAAGTTCTCTCAGCTCTTCTGCGTTCTTGCTTGAGTGGGGTGAGAGTGCCATTAAACCAACTCGAGTTTTTTGTGCGGACGGGTGTTCTGCGTTTTGGCGCCACGGAGTCTGCTGTTTGTAGTAAAGCATTGTTTAGGGAGTTGAGTGTTTGTTCCGTTGAGAGGTTTGGGTTTAGCAGAAGAATTTTGCTCGACAAAGTAGTTTTGAAGAGTTCAGAGTGTAGTTTCTTCTGAGATCTATTCCAGTGTGTTGCTATTGCCCGTTTCTGTTTTTGGAGAGTGGTGTTAGTGGTGATTTTAAATTTGATAGCATGGTGGTCCGTCCATGGTAGTGGGGTGATGTTCAATACGTCGATGTCCATATTCTGTTTGAAGATGAGATCTAAAGTGTGTCCTGAACCATGCGTAGGAGCATTTATCAGTTGTTGCAGGCCAAGTTCTTCCATTTGGTTAACGCAGGCGGTTGCCATAGGGTCTTGGGCGGAGTTTGCCCATAGATTGAAATCCCCAAGTACCAGAAGGTTTTTGGTTTTCAAGGTGTGCATTGAGAAGAATTCAGTGAGCGGTGTGAGGAGATTGGTCTTTGGTCCAGGTGGTCTGTAGCATAGTAGTATGTGAATGGTGTCTTGAGGTGTTGTTTGAAGGTGCAGTGAGAGAGTTTCCATGAAAGGCACTGAGTTCTGTAAGTTTGGTTTGGTGAGCCCCAGGTGCGATTTGAAAATCACTGCTAGACCTCCTCCTTTTTTTCCTATTCTATGCTCAGATAGGATACTGTAGTTCTTGGGCACCAATTCAATTAGGATGGTGTTGCAGTCGGAAGTTAGCCAGCTTTCTGTAATGAAGAGGCAGTCTATGTTGTTTTCGGTGATGAACTCGCGGATTTCCAGCCTGTGCTTGACTGCAGATCTGGTGTTGATCAGGGCGCATGCTAGTTGTTGTGGTTGGATCGGTGTCTCCCTGCCTTTGATGGTTGATTGTGGGTTGGTCCTTAGTAATTGTTCTTTTTTTAGTCTTTTTTGCGTGGTGGTCGGTAAAGTTGCGGCCGTGTATCTTAGCCTGTGGAGGGTATCTGCTGTGTACTTGAAGTTGCACATGATGCGGAAGGCGGCGTTGCTAGAAAAGAAATTTGTATGACGAAGGCACTGGTGTGGCGATGATAGCCTTGCAGGGGGATGGAGGGATCGGATGGCTGACCACTGCTCTGGAGTGGTGAGAGTGACGGCTGAGTGTTGGAGCGGAGGTACTGGAGGGAGGTGGCTGCCTACCTCCCTCTCGTTGATCCAGAGGAAGGCAAAAAAAACCCCTGGCTGCGTAGGCCAATGGTGCAGTCGAGGAAAAAATTCCTTCCTGACCCCCCCGAGGGGCGATCGGACAAGGGCCCCTGGATCAACTTCTCGAGTGCCCCCGGTGGCTTACCTGTGCTGAAGGTCCCGAAGGTGAAGGAGGGGGAGCTGGTGCGGTGGGTGGTGCGGTGGCTGCGTCTCAGGCGAATTGAGGTAGACTGGCCCCCGGTGAATCTCTAGTGCCCCCGCAGTGAGGTCCAGTAGCAGGGGGGGCGATTCCCGGTGCAGAGGGCACGGGGCTCTGTTGGACAACAGTGAGGGGTTGTGGTGGCAAGCTGGCTGGGCTAGGCTGCAGCCGTAGTCCGTCCCACCGACTCTAGCGGCTAGAACGTGGTGATTGGGACCGCGGCTGCGGTGGAGGCCACAGAGGGGGGGGGGGGGGTATGGCTGGATAGATGACTAGGGGGTAGTGGGTCCAATCGGCGGTGATGGCTGGGGGCTGATGGCCTCAGGAGGAAGTCCTAGGATGCTGCACCGTTTTCCTGGGTGTGCCAATATGGCCGCCGGCTGGGCCTAAGCCGTGGCTGGCCGGCAGAGGGAGTACCAAGATGGCCGCCGGCTGGGCCCGAACCGCGGGCTGTCCTAACGTTGTTGCCCACACCGTCCGGTGGAGATGATCAGTTGGAAGAGGGGTGCGGACCCGCCGGAGCGGCTGGTCAGTAGAGGGGACGGTAAGTGCTGTAATCTGCCGACCAGGAGCCGCGAAGAGTCCCGGGCGGCCGGCCGGCTGACTAGGCGGCGTCCGGATGGGTAGAGGGGGGACCGGCTGAATGCTGCAGGGGGGAGAAGTGGAGAGAAGTGGAGAGCTGCGGGCTAGCCAGCCGAGGGCGGCCGGAGCCGCGGAGTGTCCTGAGCGGCCGACCGGCTGCTGAAGGTGGCTGCTGGAGAGTCAGAGGGGAGAGGGACTGGCGTGGAAATGCGGGGGGGGGTGGGCCGGAGCCGCGGAGTGTCCTGAGTGTCC
This sequence comes from Lithobates septentrionalis, assembly GCA_037952835.1. Classification (NCBI taxonomy): domain Eukaryota; kingdom Metazoa; phylum Chordata; class Amphibia; order Anura; family Ranidae; genus Lithobates; species Lithobates septentrionalis. The sequence goes on along the minus strand of JBBDGP010001638.1, from coordinate 336,725 downwards.
TGTTATTTATTTGTAAAAAAATAAATAAAAAAGAATCTCAAGGAGCTGCTACAGGAAAAGGACTACATCATGATTACGTCAGACATTTCTCCTACATTAATCATTATGCATTAAACTATACAGTGCAGTTATGGGGATCAAAAGCCCTTTCACAACATACTTGTATACAAATACTAATTTACATTTTTTATACAGGTTATTCCATTCTGCTATGGCTGAAAAACATCTCTGCTCCTTATGCTATCATTATAATGATTTTGTACACATGAATTACTCAACATTTTTAGAATATGGCACTTTAGATCTGTAAAGACAAATGATAAAAGTGGCAGTGTAATAAGATACCTGTGCACTGATGTCGTCACGCCTTAAAAGTCGAATAGCAAGTCGTAGCAGTCCAACCACAGCACGTTCGACAAGGAAGCAGAACTCCAGTGCATGAGCGCAAAGATGGTAAAAGTGATCGCGCACAACTTGCCACACACAGCCAACACGGTCTCTTTATAGCGGAAAAAAAAATAACCAAAAACATAGGAAGCATGTCAGTAAACATATAGATTAAAACAGCATGTCTGTAAGGGCACAAGTATTGTTATATCCTTCCAACTAAAATACATTAGCCCACATGATGCTGGCTATCACATATGTTCAAGTGAAGATCTGCTGTGTCTTCAACGTTCTAGACCCTCTAGAACTTGCCTGCATGATTTACAAAAAAAAAAAAAAAAAAAAAAAAAAAAAAAAAAAGACAGTGGGCAGTATTTGGAGGTAAAGAATTTAGAGGGTATGACAGCAAGGGCAGTATTTGCAGGAGAGGAGTGCTGCAGGGTATGACAGCAAACAGCATGTGCAGCAGAGGAGTGTAGAAGATAGACAGCGAGCACCATGTGCAGTGAAAAAAAAAAAATGCAGAGTTTGACAGCAGACAGTGTTTGCAACAGTAGTGTAAAGGGCATACCAAAATGCAGTATGTGCAGGAGATGAGCATGGAGGGTACGACACGCTGAGTTATGCGGAGGAGAGAAGTGCGGAGGGTATGATGGGGGCAATATATGCAGAAGAGGTATAATAGGAGGAAGTATGAGCAGGAGGAGAGTGTGAAGAGTATGACAGGAGGAGGTATGTGCAAGAGTGAAGTAGGCGGGCATTAATAGAAGAACAGTTTATCTTTGACTCAAATGTTGGTTATTGATCTTTCCACTATTGGTCATAGCCATACAGGTAAAAAAGGACAGGAGTGGGGAAGTGCCCCCCATGCATAATGCATTTAGGCATCCATTAACAAAATTGACTAATAAAAGTAGCAGCGTAAGAGTCAAGCTCTTCACACAGCAGGTTTTACAGAGTGTGAACATAGGGCAAAATGAGTGACCAGGAAAAGGCCAGCTAAAATTGAAGCAGGTTATTCTGGAACAGTGAAAGTGTTGGAGAATGTTTCTCCAGTACTGCGGTACATATAACTGCGGTTTATACATGATACATTTAAACCTAGTTTTGACAGGTACCCACTCTTACTTCTGCTCAGATCCTAGGCAATTTGAGAAGTTTTCTTATCCCCCCCCCCCCCCCCCCATCCTCGCAGTCTTTTAGAACACGTCCGAGAAGACTGAGGGGCCAATCACAAAGCGCAGCACAGCTCATTCATGCTCCGTGGGCAGCCGTCTGTGAAGCCACACAGCCAGCTGCCCACCGTTATGATGCCATTGCCAGGAACCTGAAGGCTAGTGATGAACTAGCCCAGGTGAGGACAGTGCTGGAGATAAGTGTGTTTTTATTAAAAAGTCAGCAGCTACACAGGATTTGTAGCTGCTGACTTAAAAAATGTTTCCCACAAGAGAAAATAGGTTAAGAAACTGGCCACTCATTTTCTGTGGACCCAAAGTGGGCCAATATTTATGGATATCCCTGCCAGTGGAGGTAAGATAAGAAGGTAAACTCTGGTAATAAATTGGAAGGACACACTTGCCAGAGTTTATTATTTTGTCGAATATGCACATATTTCTGTCTGCTCAACAGTCTACTAGTCTTCCGACAGACTACATCAAGGAAAGCCTATTACTGGAACAAATTATATGAATCAGGTATGTGATTACCATTAGAGCCTCCCCAAGAAGCCATGCCATCAGAATGTTCTCAAGAGTAATGAACTCATTAACCAACCATTAATAATCTTAGCCTTAACACAGAAAAGTAAAATATGGAAGAGGCTGGTATGCAAAGCCCCTGTTCATTTTGTAAGCTGTACTAGCAACATGGCTGCTATACGTATTCTGGTGACAATCAACAATGTCTATTTAGAAAATTGTTAAAGAGCTATATTTGCATCTTATGTGTAAATTTGTTAGCAGTAAAGCTGTTTGGACATTGAGAGGCAATGCCAGGGGTTTTAGTGCCAACACTGACACCAGAGGTACAGGATCTATTTAAATGTAGAAAACTACAATAGACTTCACAGAAAAGAAGAACACATAACAACCCTCATTCCAAAAAAGCTGGAGCGTTGCGTAAAATCTACAAAAAAACAGAATTAAATGATCTGCAAAACTTTATAACTCATTTTATTCACAATAGAAACTATATCAAGTGTTTAAACTGAGAAAATATATAATTTAAAAAGAAAAAATTGAGACTGCTGAAAACACCACATTTCAAAAAAGTTGGGACAGGGCAACAAAAAGCTGGCAAAGTGGTACTAACAAGGGAGAGCTGGAAGAACATTTTGCAAAAGGTCAGCAACATGATTAGGTATCAAAAGAGCATCTTAGATTGACAGTGTTTCAGAAGTAAAGATGTGCAGAGGTTTGGGTTATTAATATTGTTCTTAAATAACGCCTCTAATGGCCTGTACACACAAAGCGAAAATCGGACGAAAAATACCGCTTTCGTCGCAATCGTACGATAATCGGATCGTTAGTACAGAGCTTTTGAGAGCCGATCACGACAGTTCATCCGATATTATGTGATCGGACAAGCAAGAAAATTTTCCTTGTACGATACCAGATTGTACGATTTTCATTTAGTCAGTACAGTTGTCGTCCGAAAATACAATACAAATACACTACAACACATGACATCTCTTCCGATTTTTTCGGTCTCACAAGAATTTTTGTGACTTTAGTAACTTATTCAATTTCTACTTGCGACTAGTAAGCAAAAAAAGTCGGGCGATCTGTCGTCCAATTTTCAGGTCGTGTGTATGGGGCATAAGCGTATACACTCCTGAGAGTCGCTTATTAAGGTAAACCTTGATTTATCCAGCTCTGAATTTGTGTGATATTCTGCAGGAGCAGTCATAGCCCATCTTACCTGGTTAAGCAGTTTGTACACATCACATTTATAAACGTTGATGTGTGACTATATAGCACTTGATAGGAGATTTTTTTTTCTTCCCCAGAGCTCTCTTTTTCCTTGTCATCAACCAGTGTCCCACTCGGTGAACACTCTTTGTATTATATGTTGATGTTTAACAGTTGCACTGCACTATTTTCTACCATGTGAAACCAACATTTGAAATCCTGTGTTTTGTGATTTATGCTCTGAGGTTGTAAGCCATTCTTTAGGTCTCCTTATTTGCTGTATGACATTGTGTGCATTGTAATCTAAAAAAACGTTATTTTCAATAAATACTAACAAAAAATTGGGCAAAGGTTCAAAAATCTGTGAAAACCTGCATCAAAAGACTGTGCAAAAATTTCAGGATAAAGTTCCGCAAAATAAAATTGCGAAGACTTTAAATATATCATCATCTACATTACACAATATCATCAAAAGATTCTAAGTATGTGGAGCAGCCTTTTTCAATCACGGTGCCGAGGTACCCTCTAGTGCCTTCAGGCTTCTTCAGGGAAGCCTTGGCAAAATGCCTAGAAATTGCCCAAAAACTGTATACAAGCCAGGTGGATCAAGCCTGCCTTTTAGTTATACAAAGCTACAGGTTTTCATTGTGCATCATTACAACCTTTTAGCCATCGTCAGCCTAACAACCAATAATGCCAGTGGATGACGAAGTCGGGCGCCTGCACGCATCCTTGTTTGCCCCTTCCCCTATCCATCAGCACTGGGGTCACATTAGCTGGGTGAGGGAGGGAAACTGACCAAGAAGAGAAACAGTTAAATACTAGTCAATTCAAGCGTGCAACAGTGTATTTGCTTTTGGAAGGATAAATCCCCTTCAATGTTGGTTGTCCTGTGTGTGTGCACGTTGCTGCATTATGTAAAGCTAGTAGTTTATTTTTTTTACATTTTAGAATGGAGTGCATCCATATTGTGCAAAATTTTAAAGAGTGCCATGGGTGAAAAAAGTTAAACACTGATTTGGAAAAGTCTCTGTGCACAAGGGACAAGGCCAAAATGCAATATTGGATGCTTGTAATCTTCAGGCCCTCAAACAGCATTGCATTAAAAGTCAAGTTCACCTTTTAAAAAAATTAAGTAAATAAATGTACATTTTTTCCAGGTAAAAATACGTGCATCTATTGTTTTTTTTTTTTCTAAGGAGCCTGCAGAGCATTGCACACATAATAAGCAGATCCCAGGTGCAATCTCAGGCTCTTGCAGACTCTCAGCATAGCTGTCTGCTCATACCTTGTATGGACAAGCAGTTACCTTAGAGCAGGCAATTAACGACAAGCTGTCAGCCACAATGTCTGATGGTACTTAAAGGCATTCATTCACAAAAAACTGAATGAATGATATGGTCATGTGGGCGGAGCCCCATACAGCCACATTGTTTTTAAATTGTGACAGCGGGTGTGGAGAGAGGTTCCCCTGCTCGGCGTCACAGGGAAGGGGGGATGGGGGGGGGGGGGAAGAGGTTGCAGATGAAGGAACATGGGGTGGAACAGGTAACGTGCTAAAGGTGAACTTTTTCTGTAAAAACAGGCATGGTTCTGTGATGGACATTACTACATGGGCTCAGGAATACTGTGAACAGTTGGCCGTGCCATTCGAAAACGCAAGTTAAAGCTCTATCATGCTACCAAGTAACCCTATCTGAATGAGATCTAGAAACCGCACCGTCTTCTCTGGGCCAAAGCTCATTAAAATGGTCCGTTGCAAAGTGGAAAACTGTTCTTTTGGTCAGACGAATTAAAATTTGACATTCCTCTTGATAACCATTGGTCTTCTGGACTACAGAGGAGAGGGACCTTCCAGCTTATCAACCCTCAGTTCAAAAGCCTGTATCTTTGATGGTATGGAGGTGCATTAGTGTATATGGATAGGGAAGCTTGCACATGTGGAAAGATACCATCAATGCTAAAAGCTATATCCAGGTTTTAGAGCAGCATATGCTTCCATCCAGACGATGTCTTTTTCAGGGAAGGCATCGAATATTTCAGCAGGACAATGTTAAACCACATACTACATATATGAAAACAGCATGGCTTCATAGTCGAAGTGTCCAGGTGCTTAACTGGCCTGCCTGCAGTCCAGACCTTTCTCCAATTGCAAATATTTAGTGCATCTTAAAATGAAAAATACGACAAAGAACCAGGACTTTTGAGTAGTCAGAATCCTATATCAGGCAAGAATGGGACAACATTCCTCTCCCAAAACTTCAGCAACTGGTCTTCTCAGTTCCCAGATGTTTACAAAGTGTTGGTAAAAGAACAGAGTACGCTGCACTGTGGTAAACCTGGCCCTGTCCCACATGTTGCTACCATCAGATTCAAAATGGTACTATTTCTCAGTTTATTTTCTATTGTGAATAAAACATGGGTTTATGTGATTTTTTTTAAATCATTGCATTCTTTATTTTGTAGATTTTACACAATGTCTCAACTTTTTTGGAATGTAGATTGTACTACATGCCTGCAAATAAACATAGGCCTGCCCAAACCATGATTTTTCACCTGTTTTCAAGAACAATTCTCAGCAACATCTCTAAGCAAAAGGCAGCATCTTCTTCATCATATGTTTCTTCATCTGGAGTCACAGATATCAAAGCCTAAATAAAAAGAAACACATCCCATAGGAATACAGTAGACACAGGCAGTTATGCACACTCTACATCACGAAACAGTTTCATTTTGTTTCTTGAGAAAGACTTTTGTGTTCTCGGTTTCATAGATAAACTGCCCAAACACAGAGAAGGAGCGAACATATTCACATCTTTGATCATCCTTGCACGTGAATATGAGCAAGCTTCTCAAAACCTAACCAAACATACCTTCAAGTTTACAATTGTGACATAATAAAATATCAAGTAGACTTTAACCACTTGCCGACCTCCCACAGCGCATTTACTGCAGGCAGCCGGCACAGGCAGGCTGGATCAAATACATGCACATCATCCAGCCTGTTCTGAGTTAGGGGTGCCTCGCGACCACTGTCTGTGGTTGCGGATCTCAGTACCAGGCTGCTGTCGGCGGCCGGGGATCAGGTCATCGCTATGCAATCAAATCATCACAATGTCAAAAATGTAATGAATTTAATTGATAACAGCTGTGATTCCTATAACAATGCCGTGATTGGCCCACGGCTATCACATTGTACCTGGGCCAATCACAGCATCTGTACCATGTCATAGCTGTGGGCCAATCACAGCTGTTATGAATGTAACCCATTCATGACAGTTCAAAAGACTGCTGTTACAGTGATTACTGTACAAGTGTAAAGAAAAAAAAAAAATCCCTGTTCACCCCCTTCTCCCGAGTAAAATGTTAAAAAAAAAAAAAAAGAAAATTCGATTTTTAATTTTTTTTTCTCTACATATTGTCACCAATCCTTGATCACCGCAAGTCATATGAGGACGCTGCACTGCACTGGTGAAAGTATGTTAAAAAAAAAAAAGAAGATGAAAAATGTATTTAATTTCTTCATTATCCAAAATAATCGCAACTTCAAAAAAAGAAAAAACTCGCCATGCCTCTAACTAAATACCTCAGACTATCTTCTTTCCAAAAAGGTGTTATTTGGGGGATTTTGTAATGTCCTGGCATTTTAAGGGCCTCAAGAAAAGAGAAAGGCTGCAAATACATCAGAACCACTAAACAAAAAAAAAAACGGGTTCAGAAAAGGAGAAAAGTACATGAATTTATCTTTTTAACTCATCGATCACTCTCCAATACTGGTGTTGTCACCGTAGCCAAACCATCAAATGCAAAACCAAGAAAGACACCCCCCCCCCCCCCCCCCTGGTAAGAGAAACCTGGGGATCCTAGGGGTTACTTTTGGTAACATAAGGATCATAGTAGAGTATAGTGAAAATTGGTATTGTTTATTGATATAAAGCAGATCTAAAAACAAATCACAGTACTGCTGTCTAAGTTACAGCTTTACATGATTATCTCATGAGCACTGCAGAGGTGCATTGGTTGATAATCAGACAAGGACAAACAGAAAAACATGACAACATACATCCAAATAATAAAACTAAGCGGCTGGACGCCATGTGGCAATACGCAGATATGTCATGCGAAAGTTGTCGATTGAAGAGGATCCTCTAATATAAACTTCCATATAGGAAAAAATGGCATATGAACTGCGTATAGCCCTTGGGGAAAGGCAGCCGACAGGTAATCCTGTCAATGTGTGGATGAGACGGCTGGTGATCAGTCTACTGCCACTGGAAGTGAAGGCGTACACATAGTAATCATTGGCAGAGATTTAAATGGGTCATTAGTTCAGGTAAACAATGGTGACAAGCAATAATAGCATATCAACATGGGTAGCACAAATGCTGAGCAAATCTGAATGCAGGTAGTCTTGCACTGGTCAGAAAGTTAGACCTCTCCGTCCTTTGCTTCCTATAAGCTGTGTATTAAAGATGGAAATCAATATTCCTGGGAAAGTAAATGACCCACAGTAGTGCTGAAAATGAATATACTGAGGAGGCAGCCAACAGCGCAAAAGCTGATGGTATACAGTACAGCTCCTGCGGTAGTCCCTTTATACAATGTATCTGCAGCTGAGGTAGCTCTGCTGACAAGTAATGTGCAATTTCCAAATAGATGGAAGTGCATAGAGCATCAGCAGAGGCCAGAGGGACCCTCATTTAAATAACCTGTCGGGTCATACTTAAATGGCAGTTTGTGAACTTAAACACACATATCTCGATGTATGTGTTAATGGAGGGTACATTACCGTTACCGTCCAGCAAGCCGAAACTTCCGCCGTTAGCTCAGTTCAGATTCCTTGGATATAATATCAGCAGACTCCTACTGGCAGTGAGATGAGCCAAGCCGCTGTGTCCATCATTCGGCGGGGCCACTACCCCCGCCTGATCTTAGCTCTCCGTCCTGATCCCGGTCCCTAGCCTCAGTGGGGCTTGCAGGGGGTGGCGTCACGTGGCGCTGGGGACGTCAACACGTTTCGCTATGGGAACTATACTCTACTATGATCTTTATGTTACCAAAAGTAACCCCTCTGCTCCCCATGTTTCTCTTACCAGGGGGTCTTTCTTTATTTTGCATGCAAGTAAATCAGGACTGATCAATTTTCAAATATATATATACCATAATTGGTAGACGCTATAACTTTCACACAAACCAATATACACTTATTAGGATTTAAAAAAAAAAAAAAAATTTGGTCTCTCTTCGTTTATATAGCAAAAAAAATCAAAAAACCCAGTGGTGATCAAATACCATCAAAAGAAAGCTCTATATGTGTGAAAAACGAATTTAAGTTTTGTTTGCTTACAGTGTGATATGACAATGCAATTACCAGTTAAATTAGAGCAGTGCTGAATAACAAAAAATAGCCTGGTCATGAAGGGGGTAAAACCTTTCCGGAGGTCAAGTGGTTAAAACAAACTTGAGCTTCGCTCATGCAGGGCAAAACAACAGGTTCATGTGAAGTGCAAACCTGGACAAAATCATCTGTATTCCAGCACAGCAGGGGCTGATAATTCTTCTTGGGATTTCAATACATCTTCAGGGCTAAATTGGTCTAAAATTTTTGAAAATCTACAGTTGTAGGATACTTGGGATCACAGAGCACAGGGGTCGCTAATAAACAGTATAACTGTTGCATAGTGCTTGTTTAAAGGAGATGCAGCCTTTTTTGCATTTAATTATTTCAGTAATTTGCTTGATAAAAGGACCACTCCTGCAATGGCAGTCAAAATGTAGATAATCTACAGTACACATTATTTTATTTACACAGGTACTTCTAAAGTGTTGTCAGTTTATGCAATGCGTAACATATATATTGTGCATTCCAGTTCCTGCCCTCAAGGAGCTTACATACACATAAATACACATACACACTAGATCCAATTTAGACAGGAACCAATTAATCTACCAGAATGTCTCTGGAATGTGGTAGGAAACTGGACTACCCATGGGAAACCCACGCAGGCACAGGGAGAACATCCAACCCTGTCTGTGCCATAGTTGGGATTCAAACCAATGACCCTAGTGCTGCTAGGGGGGAAGTGCTAACCACTTAGCCACGGTGCTGCATACACTGTACGGGCATCACATTGTCTCATTAATTGTACAGTATATAGAAAATAGTAAAGGTTTAAAAGCACTATTAAGCCCAAAAACAAAAAAATGATATATGGCAGCCTACATTCACAGATGATCCGTGGTTAGTTCTTTTTGTGGAAGTTTTTTGTGTGCGCTTATGAAGAGGAGAGGCGAGCTAAAAAAAATTTGGGGGGTTTTGAAGTGCTTGGGTATTACTATAGTTCTGGACTTTTTACTTTCACTAAAACTTTAAAATGTCCCCTATGTGATAATGTTTTTAAGACAGGTCCTCCAATGAGAAATCAGGGGTCATTTAGACTCATGATGTCTCAGCTGCCCAGCTAACAGAGTGCAGATTGCAAACAGTGTACAGCTCTAATGCCATCTAAAAAAGTTGAATATTTTTATTGAAAATTTCATTACATTTGTTTATAATAAAACCATAATTAAACATGGTACGGAATGCAACCATTCCATAAGTTAATCAACCCCTATAACACAGTAATACTATTGACTAGTAGCATTTCCACTGTGCTCTGATCCCAGGAAAGTCAAAGCGATCTTTGCTCATGAGATGGGCTAACTGAGGCCCTGGGAATGTTCCAATGGAAAAAACATGTTCTATACGGAATTACTTACCTTCATTAATTCCTGCAAGGACTCCAGCTGGAGAAATTTGCTCTCTGTAATGAGTTTCTCTGGATCACATAACTATGGAAAAAAGGTTGCAAAAGTATAAAACATTTATATTTTACAAACTATTTCTTTAACTGCTTTTCTACCATGGAATGTTTATCAGTGATGAACTGGTGGACTGTTAAAGTGGATGTAAACCCTAACATATACCCAGTGAAATGAATAACCTCAGATGATGCAGAGATTAAACAAATCCTCCTACATACCTTTTACTTGTATAGCTGCTGTCTTCAGCTTTCTACACTGTTTAGAAAGTGCACATCTTGTCACAAATTTTGTTTCTTCATTCAGCAGTGGGAGGGGAGTCTGGGCATACACGGTGCGAGATGATTGGAGGAAAGGCACCCCCCCCCCTCCACATAGGAACGAAGAAACTTGCAGAGCTGTGAATAGACAAGCTCTCTGCTTATCTATCTCTAAACTCCCCCCCAGACACAAATTTCCAGCTGCTTTTATCGCCTGTGTTGGAAAATTTGGCAGAAGTTATCATGCTGAGAACAGAGGAACGAAGACAGACACAGGACTTAGTGCTTTGGCGAGAGAGAAGTAAACACTATAGATATACAGTGGATACACACCCGTTAAAATGTCAGGTTTCTGTGATGTAACGAGACAAAGAAATCATTTCAGAACTTTTTCTTAGTCGCATCCTACTGCAAAAGCCATGGTCCACAGAGAGCTTCCAAAGCATCAGAGGGATCTTATTGTTAAAATGTATCAGTCAGGAGAAGGGTACAAAAGAATTTCCAAGGCATCCAATATACAGACATCATCAAGTGGAGAAAACATGGCACAACAGGGACATTACCAAGAACTGGACCATCCCTCCAAAATTGATGAAAAGACTTGAAGAAAACTGGTCAGGGAGGCTGCCAAGTGGCCTACAGCAACATTAAAAGAGCTGCAGGACTGTTTTTCTTCAGCTGGAACAGGTAGGAGGATATTATGAACAGTTCCATATACCAGTCAATATTGGCACAAAACTTTTAGGCTTCTGCTAGAAAGCTGTAAATGAGGAGGAACTTAATCTTTCCGCATGACAACACCCCAAAGTATACATCCAAACCAACAAAGGAATGGCTCACCAGAAGAAGATTCAAGTTTTGGAATGGGCCAGCCAGAGCCCAGACCTGAATCCGATTGAAAATCTGTGGGGTGGTCTGAAGAGGGCTGTGCACAGGAGAAGCCCTCGCAATCTGACAGATTTGGAGTGTTTTTGCAAAGAAGAGTGGGCAAATATTGCAAAGTCAAGATGTGCCATGCTGATAGACTCATACCCAAGACTGAGTGCTGTAATAAAATCAAAAGGTGCTTCAACAAAGTATTAGTTTAAGGGTGTGCACACTTATGCAACCATAATATTTTAGTGTTTTTTTTGTTTTGTTTTTTCCATCCATCTAAAGGATTTCAGTTTGTTTTTCAACTGAGCTGTACAATTTATAGGTCACAATAGACGTGGAAAAAGTTCTGAAATTATTTATCTTTGTCTCATTTTTTTTACATCACAGAAACTTGACATTTTAACAGTGGTGTGTAGACTTTTTATATCCATTGTATGTGCCACGGTCAATTTTCATGAATTGGGTTTACAACCACTTTAAGTTACCTAGTGTCATTTATGGACTGCACTGGATAAAGCACAGTTGGGCAGCAGTTATTGGATGGCTCAGTTCACAAACACAATGTACTGAGCTGATCCAAGCGGCTCTGTGCCATGTGATCACTGATAACCAATCACAACGATCACAAATGGACATGTGGAAAAACCTTTACAACAGTATGGATTCCTCTCCATGTTTCAACAGAGGAAGGAGAAGAATCGTAATTTCTGAAAAATGAATGAATAAAATTAACAGCCGATTCATTGTGAGAGACTTATCACTGAAAGTGGGAACTTCCTTTTTTTACCCTTTAACTCCCCTCCTCTCCTGTACTTTTGTTTTTCAGCCTGTCTCTGTAGATGACCTGTATATTAACCACTTCACCTTTTATCTTGCACAATGACCTGTTCATGTTCATCCTCCTGCTGAATACAGGCTGTTCATTAAATATATATAATGCACCATTACTGAGCTCCCTGCTGGGCCAGTATGCATGTAATACACTGTAGAGAGGCGCACTGGCTAAGGAGTTGTCGTGGGGGCAATGGGGAACTCTAAGACTAGTTCCTCACTGGGTCTGCCTCTGATTAACAGCAAATGGCAGTGGGCCACTGCCATAGCTGTTAGACAGCCCAATAGTAGCTATGAAATTCACCCACTGCCACTGGCTGGTAATCACAAGGGAGGCGACCTGCTGTTGAAAAATCAGAAACTAGCTCGTAATCAGGTCTGCCTGCCTTTTTTTTTTTCCCCAATAATTTTTTTATACATTTTTAAACATTTCTCTTACAATACCAACAATTGTACAATCCAATATCTTAGTTACAATTAAATGTCAATATAATTGTAAGCCTTCTAGAAATGATTTATCCAAATACCCTCTTAAATCACTCTTATACACAACCAAAAAGAAAGCTCAATACAAATTTACTAAACACCAAAACAAAACCAAACCAAACCAAATGGTGCCTTGCCTTCTAAATCCCACATATATTTCACACAGCCAAAAGCAATATAATAACTGGCTGATCATCATTAATACCAATATAGGAAACACCAGCCAGTCTCCCCCTCTTTTAAGACAATAATCTATTTAGAATAGAGTCGGAGCTAAATCCGGGGTAGCAAGCCCCCTTTTTTCACAATTTTGAAATTTGTTTGGGCAATTTCTGTGTTGGTAGATTAGCTTTTCTTTAGATATAGTATAATTTGTGTTTTCAGTTCCTCCATGGTGGAGAAATAGGGGGATAACAATTTTAGGGAAATTAATTTGCAGGCTTCAAATAACACTCGAGTGATGGGGACATCATATATTTTCTGGTAAAGTAGCCTTAAGCAACATGTTCAATAAACATATTCCTGGATCTTCTGTTAAGGCAACCTGAAAGACGGATATTATAATAGTCAGAACCTCTTTCCAGTATCTGGAGTTCTGGACATCTCCACATCATGTGATTCAATGTGGCAGGGCCACTGTTACATTTAGGACAAAGGGATTCTCTCTACAATGCCAAGCAAACAGTTTTCTGGAGTGTGGTATGTCCAATGCAGAACAAATAACTGTGTGTGGGTGGGGGATGAGCTAATCTGTGAGAGTTCAGACAACACCACAACACCATCTCCCACTGGTGTTCTGTTACAGGGCCCAAATCTTTGGACCACTGCGCTTTAGCCAGAACCACCACCAATGTTTGAAACTTAGCGTGAAGAGTGGAGTGAAATTGGCAAATAAGACCTTTACCACCACTCTGAAGTATAGAGACAATAGTGGACCTGCTATATTGCAGTGTATGTGAACGAGTTTGAGACATGTCTTAACTGGAGGTACTGAAAAAACCTTTTGACGTGGGAGATCAAATTCCCCACACAATTGATCAAATAATTTAAGAGAAGCATTTTCATACATTTGTACCATATACCGTATCCCTTTGTTATACCAGCCTTGTGATAGACAATGGACTGCAGTGGGTGTGGATTCCATTGCTGTTTTTGGGCTGCCTGATGGACAATCCACACATTGCCATCACTCCCAAAGGAAGGCAGAACCCATGGGGAACTAGTCTTTACGCATCCACATTAGACTCCGCCTCTGACCAAATTCAGCCCTGTTCATTTGTTGCTAGGATACTAGTGGACTGCATACTAGCAATTAATGAAACAAATACATGCTCCTATGGTGAACTGATTGTGCATAGAAGCAAGTTTTGTTGTTTTAGTTTTCTTTTTTATATGTTTTGAACAAGCCAGGGTAGGTCCAATTGGCTCAGTTTTCTACCTCTTTTATATGAAAAAAATGCAATTAAAAAGTTGAAAAACAAAATAACAAAACACAATAAAATTAAACAACCAGCTCCCCCTCCCCTTTCTGATAAATCTTGTTCCGAATGCACTAAATTGTGGCCTCATCATACAGACTGGCTCCGCAAGCCCTTGTTTACTAAATAAAGCATGCAGGGAAAATCTATTTAAATTTCTTTATATTTTTTATGTCAGTTTTTCTGCAGCAGGTTCTTTACATAGTACAGATGGGAATTTTTAATTTTTATCATTTCACTTTTTCACTTGTTTTCATGGTTTCACTCCTTTAAAAACAATCCTTTAAAAAATGTTTTTTGCATTGATACATGGCCCCCAAGGCAGTACCCAGGCCCCCATACCCTTTTTATGGCCAATAACATGAATTTAAGCCTTTAAAATGGGTGCTTTTGATTTTTCACGTTCAGGTCCCATAGACTTTAATAGGGTTCGTGGTCCGGGTCCAAACTTTTGTGATGTTCGAGAGTTCTGGCGCGAATCAAACGGGGGGTGTTCAGCCCAACTCTAGTTATAACCATTTGTGTGGCCATAACTCTGGCCTGCCTCTATAAACTGGTTTTAAATGACCAGTTTTGTGATCTACAAAAGGCAGCAATTCTTTTCAAATTTGTAGCAGCCACAGCTAAACAATGTGAAAGTGGTTCAAATAAGAACTACCTAAAGCAAGGTACACACTGTTGTATTAAAGCTGTTGTGTTCTAACAGGGGGATGCCCCCCCCGCCAGAACACTCCGATCAGCTCTGTAATTGGCTGAGAGCGTTGATCTGGAGACGGTCGGCTGCTGGTTTTCCAGCATGCATGTCCGAAAGAAGCTGGCCGGCTTCTGTCGGACAGACCAACATACACACAGGCCAAATATCAGACTTTTTTTTTTAACCGGCCGTTGTCTCCCGACATTCGACCCGTGTGTATGGGGCTTAAGTCTGCAACTGTTAAAAAGACTGACGTAATGCTTTAATAAATTATGCTTTATCAAGGCCCCCATACCCATATTGTTGAATTGCCCTCCTCATGTTCTTATTTGACATACCTTTATACACTCCAATGCTAGTTTCTTGGATTCTTGGTTTTCAGTAGGTCCTCTCATACTTGACTGCTCAGTGCCACTCAGGGTTAGCCAACTGACAAAACTTAGGACAGACGACTCCCCACTACGAAAAAAAAAAAGGTTGAACTCAATCACAGGACAAGAGTATTCTTTAAAAAACACTTTTAAAAGAGCACTACGGTTAAGCTAACCATACTGACCGGACTAATATTTACAGATGTCCACAGACACTTGCTTGGTGGGTTAAAACAAGGTAAGGGGATACGGAAATATGAATGCTACCCATTGCTGAATATGCTAGCTGCCTGGCTGTCATAATCCAAATGCATTTTTAAATTTTGACTCTCTGACCCGGACAGATATGCAAGACCAGGAGTCAGCGAAAAAGCAGAAATCCTTGCCTGCACACTTATTTCAGGTCTGTAATCTGCTAACCATCATATTCAGAAGATGGGGTGTTAACAATGGCAGCCTTCATGTTCATCTCATGACAGGTTTACTTTAACTCAAGTAAGACCGGAAATTTTGAAAAAAAACAAGTTTTTCTTTGTTTCTGTTAAAACTTTTTGTAAATAAGTAAGTTTTCTTCTTCAATGACGGGCACTGATATGGCTGCACTGACGGGCACTGATATGGCTGCACTGACGGGCACTGATATGGCTGCACTGACGGGCACTGATATGGCTGCACTGACGGGCACTGATATGGCTGCACTGACGGGCACTGATATGGCTGCACTGACGGGCACTGATATGGCTGCACTGACGGGCACTGATATGGCTGCACTGACGGGCACTGATATGGCTGCACTGACGGGCACTGATATGGCTGCACTGACGGGCACTGATATGGCTGCACTGACGGGCACTGATATGGCTGCACTGACGGGCACTGATATGGCTGCACTGACGGGCACTGATATGGCGGCACTGACGGGCACTGATATGGCGGCACTGACGGGCACTGATACGGCGGCACTGACGGGCACTGATACGGCGGCACTGATGGGCACCGTTCAGGCGGCACCGATGAGGTGGCACTGACTGGCACTGATGATGGGCACCGATAGGCGGCACTGATGGGCACCGATAGGTGGCACTGGTATGCGGCACTGATGGGCACTCATAGGTGGCACGGATGGGCACTTATAGGCGGCACTGATGGGCACTCATAGGTGGCATTGATGGGCACTCATAGGTGGCATTGATGGTTACTTATGGGTGGCACTGATAGTTGGCACAGATGGGCACTGATGGGCACTGACAGGTGGCATGAATGGACACTGATGGGTGGCACTGATGGCACTGCTTGTTTGCAGTGATGCCCCTAAGGGTGGCATTGCTGGGCATCACTGCAACATGATCGTGCCAATCAGTGCCCATTTGTGGGCACTGATTGGCACAGATTTGGCACACTGGGCACATGTGGATGGCCATGGGGTACATACCTGGCCATCTACATGTTGCCCCTTCCCTGGTGGTCCTAGTGGCGATCCCTGGTGGTCCAGTGTGGTGATCTGAGGGGGGGCTGCGCTGATAAACAATCAGCGCAGACCCCCCCCCTGCCAGGAGAGCCGCCGATCGGCTCTCCTCTACTCGCGTCTGTCAGACGCGAGTGAGGAAGAGCCGATCAACGGCTCTTCCTATTGACAGCGTGATCAGCCGTGATTGGACACGGCTGATCACGTGGTAAAGAGCCTCCGCCGGAGGCTCTTTACCAAGATCGGTGGAGCGGTGTGTCAGACTGACACACCGCTCCACCGGGGGCGCGCTGCGGCATGGTATCCTGCTGGACGTCATATGACGCCCAGTCAGGATAACAAAACCACTTCCCGGACGTCAATCCGCCATAGGGCGGGCGGGAAGTGGTTAAAATGCAATTTTAAAAAAAAAAAATACACTAATGAATAAAAAAAAATAAATAAAGTAAATTTTTTTTGTATAATGTGAAAGATGATGTTATGCTAGGTAAATAGATAACCAACATGTCACGCTTTAATTATGAGTTTATGTTAAATCTCCATTAATAACTGTAAAATATTGTAATTATGAATATATTTCATTTAGCTTGCATCTATGGAGGGAGGGAAGTGTCTGTTAGACCAGACAAATCGGTGCCTAGGCTTGTGTATTTAAACAACCCAAATTTATTGTTCTACACATATTCACTTCAAAGGCTCCCATGTTTAGATATGCAATGAAGGGAGGCCAACCCGCAATCAATACTTAACTTCCCGGGAAAGGTCAATTTAATCTCAAGCTCAGAATAGTCACAAGGATTTGCATTAAAGGGGGCTGACTTATGCAAAGTATAGGGATTGGGGATGTAGCCAGTCCTTAACCAGGAATAGGGAAGCCCACCAATCAGAGCCACGTCATGCCAACCAATGAGGCATCAGCCTGTAATGATATACACAGACTAGATGGGAGGGAAACACACTCTATGGCAGAGAGGTCATGTGATTTGCATGTGAATCCTATATGGCAGGGATATGCAATTAGCGGACCTCCAGCTGTTGCAAAACTACAAGTCCCATCATGCTTCTGCCTCTGGGTGTCATGCTTGTGGCTGTCAGAGTCTTGCAATGTCTCATGGGACTTGTAGTTCTGCAACAGCTGGAGGTCAGCTAATTGCATATCCCTGCTCTATGGGAATAGTAAATATGGGAAATCTCCCTTGTATTTGTATCTAAATATGTTGGTCTTAAGTCTTTTATGTCCTACTGTTGGTAGATTAATGTGTTAAGGTATATACTCTGTATTCCTTTGTGTAATCCATGATTTTTACCCTTTCCCTGCACAAATAGATAGATTGTGTGTATTGGTCTAGGCCTACTTTACTATATAACAATACATTTTTGTTATTGTGTTAAAGCTTTCACTCACGGTCGAAGAACTATCATTTAACCCAGATCATATCTGAGAGATATTAAATCTTAAATATAATAAACGGTTAACAAAGCTTTGCAGGGAGAGTTCCCTTTACAAACAGATTTAAATCATCTTGGAATAAAAGTAACTTCTTGTATAGGGAAACTATATCAAGCAAACTATATCCTATTATTAAACGAGATTAAGATGGAACTTAAAAGAATAAGACCACTCTCTTGGATAGGACGAACATACATAAGATGGTAATACGCCCGAAAATACTATAAGTTTCAGATGATCCCAATAACATTATCCCCGACATATTTGAAAGTATTAAAAGCAATGATATCAAGATTCATATGGCAGAATAAGAAACCGAGGATGCAGCACACAGTTTTTAGTACGGATAAAGCACATGGGGGGGGGGGGGGGGGGGGTAGCTGTTATAAAGAACAATGCAGCAGCATGGCACATCGGTTCTCAGCACAGAAAATGGTGACGATCTGGCAGAGCCCATAGAGTCCCGGATCTAACTAGGTTGGTGTACCACATCCACCTAAACCAGTACAGAGCAAGCAGGATTACTGGAATGCTCTTTATCTTGATCCTGCAAAGCAGACAAGGAAAAAGTTTCAGGTAAGGAAAGGCATAGATCCGGGTATATTGATTCCATGGAACCACTAGAGAATGCAATGCTTCCGTTTGTGGATTCCTGTACATGGAGACAAACCTGTCCGGTTTATTTCCTGGAGGTCAACATCTGGGTTCTTCTACCTGTGACACAGGTCCTGAAACACCTCCAGGTGTAGGGACCAACCACCCAGGTACTACTAGTTGAGGAAATCTCCCTGCCAATGTACCACACCTGGAATGTACACAGCAGAAAAGGCCTAAACAAGAAGTTCTGCCCTGGACAACATTCAATCCACCTTTCTTGCTGCAGCAAGACTTTTGGTTCCTCTCTGATGATTGATGTATGCCACTGTTGTCTGCCACTGTTGTTAGATGGCCAATGCTGCAGAGACAGCCAAAACATCCGATGCTTCATATGTTGATCAGGAGGATTCCTCCAACAACTAAGTTTACTGTACAGAAAGGGTGCCAAGGGGGTATTCTTCATGTGGCGGTCGAGGGGGTGGGAAAAACAAAAGGAATGCTCATCTATCAGAGGGAGAAGGCTTTACAGTCTGTTCCCTATGTTTTTTTTGGGTTTTTTTTTGTTGAAGATGATGGGTGCTCTTGTCATCAGTAGCATTCTTATTATCAAGATCTG
Organism: Lithobates septentrionalis; assembly: GCA_037952835.1. Taxonomy (NCBI): domain Eukaryota; kingdom Metazoa; phylum Chordata; class Amphibia; order Anura; family Ranidae; genus Lithobates; species Lithobates septentrionalis. Next base: position 317,504 of record JBBDGP010001638.1, on the reverse strand, counting down.
GTCCGATGAGTCATCCTTTAAAGACCATTCAAATCCAACCCTTTTCTTCAAAGGTTCTGCAATCCAACACTTTGGCCAAGCGCACTGACAGCAAGAAAAGGGGCAAGAAGCTTTGAGCACACCATCACAACTGTAGCTTAAATTTACAGCCATCTGCTTCATGAATTCAATATGCAAGGGATCAACCGAAGCTATGGTTAGATCCCTAAGGGATATTAACCAATCAGACATGGCTTTGCAAAGTAAAGTTAGAGTCAGGGTCGGGCCACTTTAGGCTATACTTATAATCCTTCTGTAGGCAGCAGTATAATCTGAATGTTGAAGACTGATTGTTTCTCTCAAGGGACAAGGATTTTTACTAAAAATGTAACTGCAAAATATCTAATTACTAAAATAAAGTCATAATGCTGGAGAAGTTCTCAGGAACACAAGCTGTAACGTTTCTAGACTTGAATACTAAGGTACAGATTGCCTTCTGTGACCAACACAAGTGAATCCCACTGATACTGGGTTGCTGATGTATTATAGGTTTTTAGGAACATGGGAGGATGAGAATACTACCTCAAGATTAACTGCAATACAGACTATCTAGAGGATGGAGCTGTTGCATCAGTGTTCCTAAGAAAATTGATATTCAGAATACTTTATCGATCCTAAAGGGAAATTATTGAAATAAGGCAACTCAGCCCACCAGATTCCACCTACAACTGAATTACAACCTAATAAAGATGTAAAATTTTAATGACATCTTATAAGGAAGCATCTGAATCCTTAATGCAAACAATATTCCACTCACCGATTTGCAGGGATTTCTTCCCGCTGAAGAGAAATTTTGCCGTTTGGATCAACAAAGTCTTCAACCTGAAAAAGGTTTACAAGTCAAATAAATAATAATGTCCAAGGGTTTTTTTTTCTTGATCAATCATTTTCACTCTGCAATAGCAATCACAGAATAGAAGCTTTAACTCAAGTAACTTACCTCAACCATAGCCTTTGGTAGTAGCTCAGATCTGAAGAGTTGCAACATGGAGTCCATGATATTTTTCCAGCCCTCACGCAAAATATCGCCATGTCTGTGTGCCAGGTGGAAAACAGTTTTGGCAGCTATCTGGGCCTTTGGGTTGCTTCCAAAAACAGTAGGAAGATTCTCTACAGCCTAAACCAAATGTAAACACTTAAATGGTGGCAAATTCAACCATTAAAACATATCTACAATACACCGATTCTTCAATAACACCTACAAAAAATACAAGACAATCATAAAAGATATTTGATACAGTGTAAGAGTTCTCAGAACTATTATGGTCATTTTGAGTTGAAAGAAGGAATTTAAGAACACACTGTGATAAACTGCAAAGACAATAAAAACTAAATTTGGACATGTACATGGATGAAGAGCAGTAGCAGTTCATGAAAATAGGCACAAACATTTGGATCAAATACATGACAGCATATATTGCTAACTGCTTCAGTATATTAGAGGAACCGTACAACCAAAAATCATAGTTCAGCTTTTGTTCAATGATGGAGAGTTATGGCTACTAGGACTCTGGTGATAAAATCTCTGGACCTGAGTTTCCAGGCCAACACATCTGCCCAAGGCTCCGTTCACACCTAGACATTCCGGATCTGGGGTGGAATCGGCACGATTCCCAAATCGGCATTGGACACGCTTGCAATCCTGTTACTTTCAATGGCACCCCAATTGCGGTGTGATAATGCCGTGGTTGTCAGGGGACAAATCTCTGCAAAATCATGCACACAAAACCGCAGGACTCCTGTCGCCCAAAAAAAAGTTCCGGAACTCTTAGGTGTGAACGGAGAAGTCAATACAAGAGAATGTCACACTACCTGTTAGATTTTTTTTTTTTTTGTTTATTTATTTTTTATTGTAGAGTTTTCAAAAGGAGAAGTGAAAACACGTGAAGGTGGATGTAGAGCTCTAGAATGTACAGGCAGGTGGCATACAGAGTCAGGAGCTAGAGCAGGTAGATCTCACCAACAGTGAACCTCACCCAGTGGAATGAGGCGACTCATTCCAATGGGGTCACTATAACTGAAATATAATTACTTGGTATACAAACCACAAAGTAGTCAAAAGCATGCCAATGTAACAGTTTGAAAATCTCACCTCACTACTAAGAGTTGTAAACTTGCACAGGGAAATTATGAGGTTGTCAAAAACATCACTTAATCCATAGTGAGCAGATATCATTGCACATTTCCTAAAATAAATACAAAATTAAGTCAGTGGCAGGCATACAAAACCATTATAAACCACCCTGTTCCTTCACAGGGTGTTTAAGATCAAGGCATCCTGTTCCCAAATACATTAAAGAGACTCAATTATTTTAACTTTATTATTGAGCACCATTCTCTAAAAATATATACTATTCACAGAAGTACAATGGTGTGAATAACAAAATTGCTGAAGAACCACCGAAACACAGTATGGATATGTATACTCTGGGGTTGATTTACTAAAACTGGAGGGTGCAAAATCTGGTGCAGCTCTGCATAGAAATCAGCTTCCAGGTTTTTTGTCAAAGCTTGATTGAACAAGCTGAAGTTCGAAGCGGATTGGCTATCATGCACAGCTAGACATCAAAGAAATCCTGGACAGCCGCACTCCAAAAATATTTGTTTTTATTCAATAAAGTGTCATCCAAAATACAGGTCACAGCAAAGTGGAACAAATCTTACGCGTTTCGCACTAGAGTGCTTAGTCATAGCTATGATTAAGCACTCTGTGTAGTGCGAAACGCGTAAGCTTTGTTCCACTTTGCTGTGACCTGTATTTTGGATGACACTTTATTGAATAAAGGCAAATATTTTTGGAGTGCAGCTGTCCAGGATTTCTTTGATGTCTTAGGCTGGATTCACACCTATGCAGTTTTAGTGCTTTTTGCATTTTGCAGATTTGCACCACAGTCCATTTAACATTGTTTCCTATGGAACTCTTTCTGTAGTACAAATCTGCAAAATGCAAAAAGCACTTAAAATGCATATGTGTGAATCCAGCCTAACTGCTACAGAATTGCCAGCACCTGGACTTCGAGACTGAAGGAGATGCCTTTTACTTTGATCTGACCCACCTGGAGCAGCGATACTCTTTTTCTCTATCATGCACAGCTGCACCCGATTTTGCAATCTGCAGTTTTCCAACCCTTGTTATTAGCTGAATTCAGTAAAAGACAATGAAGAAACACCACAGTACCAAACGACAACCCAAATCATTTGAATAAATGGCTCTGGCATTATGCAATTAATGACGTATGAAAACATAAAACTATAAGCTCTATGTTCCCAGGCAATTTCTCTTGCAACCTTACTATTGAATTACACCAAGTGAATACTTACTTCAAATGTGCCTGAGTTGTCTGAATACAGGCATGGTATACATGATGCAGCTAGTTACGGCATAAAGCACTAGTTGGTCAAGTGTCGAAGGTAAGCAAATTACAGGGCATAATCTGGGTAAAACTTTAGGCCGGGTTCACATATGCGGGTGTGACCGGCTCTCAATGGAGCCGGTTCACACATGCTCGGGGCAGCCACGGTCTGCAAGCAAAAAGGTTTCTGTGCGTGTTTGGGTATGGTACAGGTGAAAATTCAGGCAAAAATTCAGACAGGATTTAAACCTGAAACGGTGAACAGGAACACACTGGACCCCATGCTGAGAACCGTGGCCGCACATATGTGAACCCGGCCTTAATAAAGTTCTAATACAGTTTTCTGTTTAGCCAACTCAGGACACTTGTGACTCGATTCAACCTGAAGTTGAGGGACTGAAGGGGCACCTAAGGGGAGTGATAGGACATTATAGGTAAGTATCTTTGCAGGTATATAGCCCATCTCTTCAAGATATTTTCTGCTGGACTGGAGAGTCACTTGCCATATATATGAATTGTACAACATGCTCCCTTCCATGTTTTAGTTTAGGTTTCAAGTGCAATTGTAGACAAATCTGTCTCGTTTTAGTGTTGGGTAGAGTGGGTGAAGGCAAGAACCGCTGCTCGATTTATTTACTGCTCTAAATGTCTGTTAGGAATGGAAGTGTAAGTCTCCACAACAAGTAGTTATGAAACTTCACCAATATAGACACGGACAGCAATAAAACCTTCTCTATTTTTTCAAAACAGTCATCTCCTCCTAGGGCAGTAGGATCACTAAATATGGTTTTGCTTTTTTTTATTTTAGACGTAAATGATTACCTAAATCCAGAAATAGCTTTTTGGATAATGGTCTCTTCCATGCTCTTGTCAAATACATAGGAGAGTGCGGCAATAGTTGGACCCCATGTCATTGTGAAAAGATCATGATCATAACTTCCTGGAGTAACATGCAAGAAGATGCCCTCTGGGGTGGCTCCTCGGTGCAGCAGTACACTCCACATGTAGTTCTCCTTTACTAGTCCAGTCTGCTCTTCTGGCATGACTATTTCATCATTTCTAGAGAAAAGCAGATACAAATCCTACTGGTGAGCCAAATATCTAAATCGATTAGAGTTAGCCAGTTAAGCATGTAATATAGATCACATTCCTTTGACAACTACAAATTATTCTTACTTCCTACTTAGCTTTCTAACAGAAAAACAAACATCTAACTTTGCAAAGCCTTCGATCAGCATTTCATGAAGCCAAGGGTAGTTTTAGACTAGAAGATTTAGATGGACTTGACTAACAAGTTAAACCTCAAAAAAATAAAAAAAAATAAAAACCTCAATTCCAGCCAACACTTTATAAGCAGTATAGCAAAGTTTTTTCCTTTTGGGATAAAGGTTTTACACAAATTAATAAAAGCTGATCATTGTAAACACCCCCACCAGTGTTAAATGGTTTGTTTCAACCCTCTAACTGCCACTTTGTCTGGACAGCTTGGTCTGTTAAAATTTGAAAAACAATAGGACTTACTGGGCGGGAAAAAAAAGACTAAATAAAAATTTAGCTACCACATTTTAAGAATTGGTAAGCTGCAAATTTATTAAATTTTGCTTTTTGGTGTCTAATACCGCTTTAAACTTGTACAGCTAGCCCTAAAAGAGAAGTATGGGAATGTTCTTTAGTTTAGAACCAGGCCCCTTTCACACTTGTGCGACTTGGGAGTGAAAAGTCGCATGACAAGTCGTTCCTCATGATTCCCAATGATAACCTTTCATATCTGTTCTAAGATATGATAATATGATAATATTTTAGATAATCTAAAAGATTGTCTGTGAACAGCGCCATTCCCCTATTAGAACATACTTCAGTACGTGGATTTCACTTCAGTGTTTTCCTTTTGCTTGGGGGGCTGCAGTTCCTTGCTGGTATTGATCCTAAGCGCGGAATATTTGATTTTCATCAACCTTTCATATCTGTGTGACTTCAAATCGCACTGACTTCAAAAGTAGTCCCTGCACTACTTTGGTCCGACTTTAATGCGAGTTGAGGTCCAAAGACCTCAACTTTACACAGGCATTCCCTAAAATCGTGACAAAATTGCGGCTGCAAAATCACGCAAATTTCAAGTCACAGCAGTGTGAAAGGGGCTTCATACTTACCTAGGTGGATGCAGCATCATTCTAATGCTGCATCTGTCCCCCGTCGGCTAAAAGGCTGAGAACCGAGTGATCGAACTCTGCCGACCACTTGGTTCTCAGAGCTCCCCGAGCAGAGAGCTGGTGACTGTTAGTCACCGTTGTCTGCTCTGCCCCTCCAGCGCTCACTGGAGCGCTGAGCTGTGGAGGGGGTGGGAGCGGCTTGCTGGGAAGCTGAGCCAGATGCCGGTCCAGGCATGTGGAAAGATTCCGACCACACGGTCGCCATTTTTTCCAAGCCTGGATCGGCTCAGTGACAACAGCCGAAAGCGGGCTTCAGCCTACTGTCTGCCAATAATGGGTCACAGGAGTGCAGAACGAACTGCACTCCTGTGACCAGTTTTCGGCAGACAGTAGGCTGAAGCCTGCTTTCGGCTGACATCGAGTTGGTTCAGGCTTGGGAAAGATCGCGTTCACTTCTGTGATACACAGGAGAAGTACAACCAAACGAGTTTTGGGTTCTCTTTTACTTCTCCTTTGAGGAGAGGCTGCGTTTTTTTTTTTTTTTTTTTGTCAAGTTTTTTTGTCACGTTAGAAACACTAAAAGGTGACTATACAGTGTACAATCTCTTTTAGATCTACCAATAACTATGTACTGCAAGGGCCTGTCTTGATTCAATTTGACTGGATTGTTTAGGTGTTTAATTATGGCATAGTTTTGGTAGATCTAAAGGAGATTGTAGAATGTATGGTGAGCTCAATGTAACAGCCATTCTTCGAGCAGTAGCAACACGAATTGTTTCGAAGGATAGTAGCAGCAGATCAACAATTTCATTCTCACACCAGGCTTGGTAAGCTTGTGCTAAAGTGCAGAAGTGTGTGCATCACCCACACTACATTCCGAGACTGACCTCCTTTAAGCTTCTAGCATGAAAAAGAGAAATGAAAGCAAAGTAGTGCCAGAGATCACATCCTGTCTCCTGAGCATGGTAATCCCCGGATCTTTGAAGTCTGTGGTGTTGGATTTACTGAGCAGACTGGATTTCTGAACAGTTCTTAAGCTCTAACTGCCTTTAAAACAGCTGCGAGCATTAAAGGAAGCCCAGCTTCTTAACAGCTACACAAGGTACAGTTACAACAGCACAATGCTAACAGAAACCTGATCAACTGCTTATGTGGCCTGCAAAGTTATATGAAAAAGAAAATAAACAGAATATCAAATATTATTAGAAGCTAGCAATATCCTGAGGTTCAGCATCAAGTGGCACCATTCTTTCACAAATGGCAACAAAATTTACATAAAAGTTTTTTGTTTTTTTTTGGTTTTTTTAACGATTTATTTTTGCATTTCCATTCGCAAACAAAGGTACACTACCACATGACAAAATTTTAAATAGTTTACTAGTCAATGCTTCAAGTTAACTTGTTACTGCTGTAATACCAATAACGACTTTGGGATAAATACAGCATTAAAAAACATGCCAAGTAGCTTGAGGGAACCTGAAGCAACTGTATCTTATAAATGTCTAATATGTTATTTATTACACAGGTGACAATTTATGCAGCGCCTTACACTGTATGTTAAAATCAGTCCCTGCCCCCAAGGAGCTTACCGTCTAAGGTCTCAATCTCACACGCATACATACAATGGCAAATTTAGACAAGAGCCAATTAACCTAGCAGCACGTTCTTGGAGTGTGAGAGGAAATAGAAGTACCTAGAGTAGAGTACCTAGTGTAGGAGAGGGAATGTGGTTCAGAGGGCAGGAGGTGAGATGGGCATCTGAGGGAAGTTTAGCAACCTCCTCTATAGTGACAGGGCCAAAAAAAGGAGGCGTTGCATGTGGTGGAAGAGATGGTATGTTAAAACGGAATTAAACTGCAAAAAATTATAAAAAATGGCCTTCAGGAACTGTTAGCCATAGTGTGCTAGTATGCACAGCATTATTAGCACATTATGAAAGACTTCTATGCCAAAAGATATCCTCCAGTGCTGTGCTGTCAGAGCTCCTGCTTGTCACAGGTGCCTCCATCTTCTCCCAGTCTTCTTTCTGGGTTCCAACTGGTCGGCCACTTGATTGGCCGCAATGACGTCAGTCCCACACAAGTGCACAAGAGTTACGTCATAGCACAGAGCCATGTAAAAAATGTATGCAGCCTAGGAGAAGCAGTTATGACAGAAGAAACCAATAGTTTCCTAGAACCGGTCAGCGTTTATTTTTAGGTTCAAATACACTTTAATTAGGGGAGATAACTGGACAGAGGCAATCTCATCACAAATTGTGTCTATTTTGTTATTGAAATGACTGGCAATGTCCTGGGCAGTGAATGAGCTAGTGGGCAGGGGCAGTGGGGGATGAAGTAGAGAGCTAAAAAGTAGAAAAGAGCTGTGGAGGACTGGATGAGTGGGTGTTAGCGTGATAAAACAGGTCTGTTTGGTGCATAGAGAGAGGTATTATATTTTAGGAGGGCAGCTTTATACAAGGCAAACTGTAATCAGCTTTTATTTCTTCTGGTGATAGTTCTTTAAGAGCGACTTCCTGGATTTCCTTCCAGACAGGGAGGTGAAACGGAGAACAATCACTTGTAGTAGTAGAAGTAGTTGTCTGCTAGTTTGTAAATAATCAAAATGAGTTTTGAGCCAAAAAACAATCTGATAAAGGGCATTCTGAGATAAATGTGGGAAAGTGGTCGTCTAGCACTGAGGCATCAGTGTCTACAGCTAAATTTTATACAGAACTGAGACATTCTGTGTTTTAAAGTAAATAACATTCTTTGCTACAGGATCCCTCCCCCTCCACTTACCCAAGCATGATTTCGATCCAGCGTAAGAGCAGCAGCTCTCTCAGCTTTCTCCCTGCTCACAGAGTAGATTGATAGCAGTGGAAGACATTGGCTCCCGCTGCAGTCAATCAAATTCTGTGACAAGGGAGCAGGGGTCAGGGGCGGAGCCCCGCTGTCTGTCTATACACAGAAAGGTTGGCTCGGGATGGAGCCCACACACCAGGAGCACCGTCAGGTGAAGAAGAGGATCAGGGCCGCTCTGTGAAAAATGATTGCACAGAGCAGGCAAGGATGACATGTTTATTATTCTGATAAAAAAAGAAAAAAAAAAAGCTTTACAATCATTTTAATGTATTCGAGTGTAAATAGCACATAAGGTTCCATACGCAAAGTGGCATCTGTGGGGTTCTGGGGACTAGTGTTCTGTAAACTCCCTGGTCAGATGTTCTGTCTAAAAAGGGCGTTAAAGTGAAATTCTAGGCTAGAACTAACCAAGTTTAAAACTGCTTCCATCCCCCTTCTAACTACTGTATAAGGAAGATGCTTATACTTGCCTATTCTCCGTGCATTCATATGATCGGCTCCCTGGGGCCACCTTCAGGGCACAGGAGATAAAGTCAACAATGGATGGCCTCATAGTAAGAATATGGGTGATATCACCACCTAGGCATTCCATCTGTTGGCACTTTCTTCTCACCCCTGAAGTCAGCCACTAGGACCGGATCGGAGCGCCCCGAGAATAGGCAAGTATATACATCTTTCTTCTACAGGGTAGTTAGTATAGGTGTTGGAAGGGGGTGGGTGCAGTTCAACCACTTCCCATCCAGGCCAATTCTGACATTTCTCTCCTACATGTAAAATTCATTTTTTTGCTAGAAAATTACATAGAACCCCCAACATTATATAATTTTTAGCAAAGAACCTAGAGAATACAATGGTGGTCGTTGCAACTTTTTATCTCGCACGGTATTTGCGCAGCAATTTTTTGGAAAAACTTTTTTGGAAAAAAAGTTTCATGCTTTAAAAAAAAACAAAAAAACAAAAAACAAAAAAACAAAACATTAAAGTTAGCCCAATTTTTTTTTGCATAAAATGTGAAAGATGAAGTTACGCCGAGTAAATCGATACCCAACATGTCACGCTTCAAAACTGCACACGCTCGTGGAATGGTGCCAAACTTCAGTACTTAAAAATCCCCATAGGCGACGCTTTAAAATTTTTTACTGGTTACATGTTTTGAGTTACAGAGGAGGTCTAGGGCTAGAATTATTGCTCCCGCTCTAATGTTCACGGCGATACCTCACATGTGTGGTTTGAACACCGTTTTCTTTTTTTTCAAACAACATTTTATTGATTTTCAAGAAAACAAAAAAAACAAAAAAACAAAAAACAAAAAAAGGAATAGAGCATAGAAAAAAAAAAAAAAAAAAAAACACAACAACAAAGTTCAGTATAATGCCAGCCATGACAACTGATGTTCACAGGTAAGTACATGTAACATTGATAAAAGTAATTTCAATAATATCAATAATCGTGGTGGTACATTTATCACCTGTGTTTCCCATCTACCAAACAAGAAGGTGTAATGGGCAAGGAATCTCACCACTTCTTCGTATTTGTAAGTCTGGTTGCACTGCCCAATTCATGAATACAAATGCCTCATAAAACCAGAAAAAGGAGAGAGAGGGGAAAAGAAAAAAGAAAACCAAAACACGGAAACTAGAAAGAAAAAGGACAGAGGTTCCAGTGAGGCTGGAGAAAGGGGGGGGGGGGGGAAATCAGGGAGGGGAAGAGGGGGGGGGGGTAAGGGGGGAAATTGGCCCGGGTGAGGAGTGCATATTATCTTTAGGTCTGTGGTGTTTAGCATAGCCACTCCATCAGAGAGTATAAACATATTCCAGAGCATCCAGGCTTTGGAATGTTGTTCTTGTTTATTTTGTGCTGTCAGGACTAAGTCCTCCAATCTCCTGATCTCCTCCACTCTGCGTAGCCACAACCCAGTAGTCGGTGGTGAGCTTTTCTTCCACATGAATGGGATGCAAGATTTAGCTGCATTCAGTAAGTGTCGTATTATCGACTTTTTGTAGCTCCGTGCCGGGATTGTAGTGGCATGGAGCAGGGTGAAAGCAGGATCATCACTTATTGTGTGGTCCGTGATTCTTTGAGTAATTCTCCGGACTGTTGTCCAGAAATGCTGAAGCAGAGGGCAGGACCATAAGATGTGAAGGAATGTCCCTTTGTCCGTCTGACATCTCCAACATTTGTCTGTGGTAGTAGGGAAATGTGTGTAGCCTTTGAGGTGTATAGTACCATCTGATTAGGATCTTGCAGTTAGGTTCCTGTATCTTTGTACAGGTGGATGTTTTAAAGGAGAATCTGATAATCGTTTGAATTTGGGTGTTGGTGAACTTGCATTGTAAGTCGGTTTCCCATTTCTGTATGAATGTCAGGTCAGGTTGTTCTGCTGGGGAGTTGAGTAGCTCAAATGTTTTGGATAGTATTTGGGGTAAGACTCCCTCATCTGCACAATAATCTTCAAAAGTCGTCAGGTCACAGTTAAAATGTGCTGGGGATTGAGTGTAGAAAGTGGTGTAGTAGTATTGTTTTCCAGAATGGCAGTTGGAATGGACCCCTGTCATCAGTTAGATATCGAATAGAGGGCCATTGACTTTCAACCAAGAAACGTGAGGCCCGATCCCTGCTGGTTGATGCAAGTGTCTCGTACTATGATTGTTCCAGACCGGGGAGGGGGATTAGGATTACCCAATGCAGTAAATAATGTAGATGCGCCTACCCGAAGGGTCGTGCCTATTACGGGATGCGACTTCAATGCTGAGGGTAACTGGTCGAAGCACCAAACCGCTACCTTCAGTGAGACTGCGGACTGGGCCTGCTCCAATTGTATCCACTGCTTGTTTTGGCCATGTCGATTCCAATCTATTGTTCTACCTAGGTGAACTGCCCGATAGTGGTTCTGTAGATCTGGGAGAGCTAGCCCTCCAAAATGTTTGGGCAATGTTAAATAATGCCTGCACAGTCTAGGTTTCAAATTTGCCCAAATGAATTTAACAAAAAGGGAATGTACTTGTTTAAGGTATTGAGGTGGAATCCTGACCGGCAGTGCTTGGAATAAATATAAAAAGTTTGGGAGTATAGACATTTTGAGGAGATTACACCTACCGAACCAGGGAGTGTAGTCCTTTGTTCCACTCTTCCAAATGTAAACGGGTCTTAGTCAATAGTGGTGGGAAGTTAAGTCCGATGGTGTGTTTTAGGTCATTGGGGATCCGGGTTCCCAAGTATTTGAGGGAGGCATCAGACCATTTAAATCTAAACTGTGATTTTAGAGAGCTTAATCTACTCGGTGTTATATTAATCCCCATTGCCTCGGATTTTTCAAAATTGATTTTTAGGTTGGATAAATTTCCATACCTATCAAATTCCCTAAGGAGTTTTGGTAAGGACACCACTGGATTGGTCAAAGAAAACATCAGGTCATCAACATAGGCTGAGATCTTGTATTGGGCATCTCCTACTGTCACGCGGGATATGTCTGGGTTAGATCGTATAGTGCATAAGAAGGGTTCTAGAGCTAAGGCAAGCAGGAGGGGTGAGAGCGGGCATCCCTGTCCAGTACCATTTGCAATAGGGAATGAATCTGATAGAATTCCATTGGCTTTGACCTGGGCAGTGGGATTGGAATATATGCTAATGATCCACTGTAGCATCTTGTGCCCCAGGCCAATCTTTTTTGAGCACTGAGGACATGAAAACCCAATTGACGCGGTCAAACACCTTCTCCGCGTCTGTACTAAGGAAGATGCATGGGGTTTTAGTGACAGAAGCTACATGAATGAGATTAAGCACTTTGGTGGTGTTATCCCTCGCCTCTCGGGCAGGGACGAATCCCACCTGATCCAGGTGAACTAGGTCTGGCATGAGTTGGGTTAGTCTGTTGGCTAGTATCTTTGTGAAAAGCTTATGATCTACGTTCAGCAGGGATATAGGTCTATACCTTCTTTCAGTAGGAGGGATATATGTGCCCTCAGAGTGTCTCTGGGGGGGAAGAACCCCCTCCCCAAGATGATTAAACATCTTCACCATATAGGGAGCTAGGAGCGGCTGGAGGGTTTGGTAGTACTGTAGAGTAAACCCGTCTGGGCCCGGGGCTTTGCCAGGTTTCATCCCACCTACCGCTCGCTGCAGTTCCTCCATGGTAATGGGGTCATCCAGGTCTGTACTTATTTCTGCTGATAGTTGGGGGATTTGAGCAGCAGATATGTAGTCATTTATCGTCGTGTCGTTTGGGGGTCGCACTGGGAGGTTATAAAGGGAAGAGTAGTAGTCCCTAAATTCTTTCGCCATCTAGGTTTGTGTGGTCTTTTTGTCCCGATGGAGCTATGATTTGGGGAATGTATGTGTTGTGTCTATGACTTCTAACTGCTTTGGCAATTAGTTTCACGCATTTCTCGATTCATAAGAGAATTTGACAGATTTGTAGTGCCGCCTTGGCTTTATAGTGTAGCAGGTCTACTACCTGCTTTCTGAGGGACATCAGTTCTGCTTCTAGTTGGGCAACCGGGGTTTGTTTGTGTTTCGATTCAACTTCATGTATCTTGTGGAGGAGTTGGAGCAGCTGTTGCTCTCTTTCTCTTTTGATGCGAGCGCCATGTTTAATTAACACTTCTCTTATCACAGTCTTGTGGGCCTCCTATAAAGTACCAGGGTCACAGTCTTCAGTGTCATTAGTTTGAAAATAATGCTTCAACTCGTTTGTGATGTCCGTCATGACTGGTGTCTGGAGTAGGCTTTCATTTAACCTCCAAAATTTGGATCTGGTAGCCAGGGTGGATGACAGGCTATAGCGCATGGTGATAGGCGCATGATCTGACCATGTAATATTGCCTATTTCCACGCTGTGGACAGCTTCCAATTGACTGTGTGGGATAAAGAAATAGTCTATTCTCGAGTACACTTTATGTGGGGATGAGTAAAAAGTGTAGTCTCCAAATATCTATCAATTGGGCGTCGTGTAGGTCCTGAAGTATGTCAACGTGTGCTCTTTTAAGGTCATTCAGCAGCACGCTTTTCTGGTATGTTCAGACCCTTCGTGTTCAGCAAGAAAATGTTGGTGTCCATTGTCACCCGGGCTTAAGGGGGGTTTGGTGGAGGGAGATGGGGTGGAAGGAAGGGGGGGGGGGTGGGGGAGTCAAAGGGGGTTAGAGTGGGTAGATGCCGGTGAAGACGTAGAAGGGAGAAAGATAGGAAAGTAAAAGAAAGGGAAAAGTGAGTATGTAACCGTCCAAAAAGACAGATAATGGACAGTGTAATCTTACTGTCTTTTAAGTAAGTGCAAATAAACCTGTTTGCACAGAAGCATGTCCCAGTTCTCACCAGGGGGATGCTTCGTCCTATTGGGGAAGAGGTAAGAGTAGACCGAGAGAGGTTCTCCCGATCCATCCCAGTCCCCCCAGCTTGATAATATGAATGAACAATCTACTCTATAACAAAGTAAGTGCATAAAAAGAAGGGAAACCGTTTTTTTGTAAATTATTCCTGCAAAAAAAAGAAAAAAAAAACAAAAAAAAGAAAAACTTGCTGAGCAAAATGTTATACCCACCCACGCATGTTTAAAGGCATAAATATGAACAAACTGGCACAATGCCATACAAATACTTACTTGATCGCATGGTACATATCTTCTAGCATATCCTGATCAAAATCTTTTCCTCCATTGACCCCCTTCAAATTTTTTCTGAACTCCTGAGGAATAAAGAAAGTATTAGCAGAACAAAGGGCTTGAAAATTTGAGGAAATGCTTTACAAAAGTGTCCAAAGTTCAGGACTTTCTGTCAGCTGCAGATAGTGCAGACAATCTTTTGCTTTGAAGCATTGCCTAAGGGAAATCGGCAAACTTTCTAGGAAATTGTAGATGCTTGGAAAAAAAAAAAAAAGAGCATCTCACGAGGGACCGATTTAGCTTCTTAAAGGTAAGAACAGAAGTTCTAATGCAAGGCACGTTCAAACCCATTCACATTTGAGGGGGTAAAAAAAAAAAAAAAAGTAAACTAGATCTGATTCAGTTAAAGCGCTCCTGTTGCTAGACCATTTCTTTCAACAACCACCTTCCCATATTACATATTCTTTAACATTTAACCACTTCAGCCACGGAAGGCTTTGCCCCCTTCCTGACCAGGCAATTTTTTGCGATACGGCACTGCGTCGCTTTAACTGACAATTGCACGGTCGTGCGATGTTGTACCCAAACAAAATTTATGTCCTTTTTCCCCCACAAATAGAGCTTTCTTTTGGTGGTATTTGATCACCTCAGCGGTTTTTATTTTTTGAGCTATAAACAAAAAAAAGAGCGACAATTTTGAAAAAACAGTATTTTGTACTTTTTTTTGTATATTTATTATAGCAAAAACTAAAATTTCTTCCTCAGTTTAGGCCAACATATATTCTTCTACATATTTTTGGGGGGGGGGGGGGGGGAAATCGCAATAAGCGTATATTGATTGTTTTTTTTTACTAGTAATCTCGGTAATCTGCGATTTTTATCGGGATTGCGACATTGCGATGGACACATCCGACACTTTTTTGGAACCAGTGACATTTATACAGCGATCAGAGCTAAAAATAGCCCGATTGATGTATGTCACTGGCAGTGAAGGTGTTAACACTAGGGGGCGATTAAGGGGTTAATTGTGTTCCTCATGTGCAGTTTCTAACTGTGGGGGGAATGTGGCTGACTAGAGGAGGAGAGAGAGATTGTTGTTCCTACTTAGTAGGAATACACGCTCTGTCTCCTCTCCCCTGACAGAACAGGGATTTGTGTGTTTACACACACAGATTCGGTTCTCGCTCTGTTACGAATGTTCGCGGGTGCGTGGCGGCCACGCGCATCCGCTCTGGGGACATGCTGCGGGCGCGCGCCTGCTCCAGTGTCTTAAAGAGCCGATGTACAGCTACGACGGCTCGCGCAGCTGTGCCAACTTGCCGCAGTGTAACTGCGGCGTCTGGTCGGGAAGTGGTTAATGCATGTTATTTACCTGTAAAAGCCTCCTTTGTATAAACATCCAAAAGCCCCAAGTCTGTTGCTGGGGGCCGCTATCATAATTGTGAATTGTGATGTGAGCAGCCCAAGCACTCTCAAGTCTATCGCTCAACTGACACTCTATTCCCCCTTCACTACTCCACCAGTGGCTACAAATAAATGGGGTTTTTAGGGAGGTGGGGCTCCACAGACAGCAATCAGCAACTCCAAGAAAAGGACTAGGACGTGCAAGGAGGGCCTGTACTAGGGAATGGACTTATCCTGGAGTAGTCAAGATTGCTAGTAAGTGTGCTTCCCCTGGTAAGCAACATGCTTAAAGTGTACAGGATGCCAGGCATGGGTCCTGCATGGGAAATGTGTCCCCAGTGTTTGGGTTATGGTCCCTTTATGGGGGACGATTTGAGGACAGTTTGGGGTACTCAGGGGTGCAGGTTGAGGGATTCCAGTTAAAAAATAAAATAAAATTAAAGATAAATAGTAACACCTGGAGACGCCACCAGTTCATTCACACTGCGCTCTGAATGGCTGGTGCTGATGCATACTAGCACATTATGCCTTAACCTTGCAGAGGATTTTAAAAAAGTGCGGTTTACTACCGCTTTAATAGCAAGCAGCAGTATTTTGAATACAACACTTCTAATTTTTCATTTTCAATCACGTTTGCGATCAATTTGGAAAGGTTTTTTTTTTTTTTCAAAGAGGTTTGGAAAAAAAATTGAATTACAGAATCTTTGGCCTAATCTTACCTCCAGAGTCATTGGAACATTCTGCTTGCGAACATTGTGATTGTGTTGGTCAGTATTCAGCATGATGACAGCATAGGCCAAAGCAAAGCAGCCATCACTATGTGCAAAAGGAGTCCCATTTGATTTCTGAAGGAAATGCAAACATTTAAACTTTTATTAAAAACACTTTAAACTGTAAAATAAACACAATGTACAATAGAGATCTTCTTGAAGCATTCACACAGTTGGGAATTGTAAGAATCTAAAAAGAAAACTGATTGAGGCATCACCATAAACGCCAATTTACAAACTGCTACAGCACTTGTAGTACTTTACTATTTCATAATACATGTGCCTGGTACTAAAAATGTATTAAGTTACTATTAAATTAGTACCAAGGTGCTGTTACTTACCCTCCAATGTTCTGTAAAAGCCTCTAAAAGTCGATGAATCACAGGTGCTTCCCCTGGTAAGCGAAACGCTTCAAGGTAAAGCCTTAAAGCTTCATCAATTCTAAGACCCTGGAATTGAAACGTCCTAAAAAGAAACAACCTATTTCATTCATCTAAATATGACATTGACATTAAACATTGATAAAAAGCAGTCCACTCCTTATCCAGCTATCCCTAGACATTTATGATAAGCCTAAAACATACACTCATGTAAGATCTCCTCTGCTTATCTCTAGAAATGCTTTAGGTCGCACACGTTATATTGAGACAATTCTGAAGTACAATGAAAACAATATGCATAAAAAAAAAAAAATGAAAAACGTTATGGTATCTTAACTTTAAAGTGGTTGTATACCCCAATTTGTCATTTTTACCTACAGGTAAGCTTATAAGAAGGCTTAACTGTAGGTAAAATTAATATCTCCTAAACCTGTACGGTTTAGGAGATATGCCCTTTGCACGCAGCTGCTGACGTTAGCGGCACATGTGCTCTGAATGCCCGGCAGACGCTGCCGAACCTTGCTGGGAAGAAGACTTGCGCACGCATGCGCGGGAGTGAAGTCATTGCGGCTCCGGCCAGTCGCAGCGCCGGAGCCGTGAACCTGGAAGAAACGCTGAGGGGCAAGATGTCAGCTCCCTTGGCGTGGACTGGGCTGCGATACGGGGGCTTCGATCTAAGGTAAGTATTTCATAATGAGCTAGTATGTGATGCATACTAGCTCATTATGCCATTGCCTTGCAGGGTTTATTTGTTTTTCTTAGATGTGCGGGTATACAACCACTTTAATGTTTTCACTGAGGGGCACTGCCTCCTATCTTGCAAACTGGCTGGTCAAACCAAGTTTGATACTCTACTCTACACCTTACCGACTTGAACATTTATAAAAAGGTCTCCCAAAACAAATCTTTCTCCGCGTGCGGGACATACAGCAAAGAACAGAAGACTCAAAGTCAAGCATGGCAACTGTTCAAAATTGGTTTCAAAGAGGCACTCAAGATTTGATGGCCAACAAAGTACCTGGCATGCTTTGGTGTGAGCTCTTAAATAGGAAGTTTGTATTTAAACATTTTAAATTTAGTTAAGTATGTTTTGAAGCATAAATGTGTTATCTAGTTTTTACTATCTTTTTAAAAAATTTTTTTTTTGATAAGGTTACCCACAGACATGTTTTGCATGAACTGGGTAATGATCTGGGTGTATGGTCCCTGGTCTCTGCCGGCAGCTCTGTGTAAGGAGGGGACTATTGCCCTGTTCCCACCTTCTTCCTGCCTTGTAGAAAGTACTTGTAAGCAAAATCTGCTTTTTAGATACAGTACTTGAGTGTCTCTGAGATCAGCCAGGATGATGTCTCTATGATGGACTGCTTTCTTAAGTCAATGGGCAGCTTGAATTGCAAATGGATTTTCTATGGTATTGCGCAGCTTTTTTTAAACATGAAGCAAGTTTATAAATGCCTGAAAGCTACTGCATCCATGTGGGATTTTTTTTTTTTTTTTTTTATCAAACTTTAAAAATTCAACACAAGTACCATGACCTTTGATACACCAGCAGATTCTTTGCAAATGCCCAGAATCTTACAGTTAAAATGCGAATGTTCAATCAATCATATTTAGATAAATTGTGGAATGGTATTAACATTTTTTTTTTATTTTTTTTATTTTTATGTCTGCCTGTGTCCAGCTAGTAAAATCCACACTGTTTTTCTCTTCAGTACAGAAAAACATGTAAAATATTTACATTTTTGACTTGTCACAGGAACGGTAAGGAAATTTTCCAATGGGTAAACCCATTCTGGTGAAAACGTTCTAAGAGGGATAGCAGATCCATAAAAAATTAAGAGGCCTTAAACATTCCAAACCTTGCTCCAAACAAAAAACCCAATTTTTTTTTTTTAATATACACTTTTGTACATGACAAACACACAATTGCATAGGTTGCTTATTACGAAAAATATGATTAAAAGTAGGGTTTTCCCTTGCATTCCGTAAGACTGGGAAACAACCCTGTAGACTTCTTGTACTCACCCTACAAAGCTCTCGAGCAAATCAAGGTTTTTGCGATCGCTCACAAATTCCCCGATCATCTTTTTGTCTAGTCTGGGGTTCTCCCTGAGCCATTGAGCCACTTCATTATTATCCATTGGTGTAGCCAAGAGACCCTTTTCCTGAAGAAACTGTATCCCTTTCTTTGGCTTTTGATTAAACTGCTCTGTTCCAGTGATTACGAGCTGAGCAAAACACAGAATTAGAAACATTTAGAATTTGTATACACACGTTTGGGAGTTTAGACACATTTAGGATTTGTATACCTTTTTCTTGTTTTTTATATCATTTAGTTCTTGCACAGCTGGAAGTGCAGAAGAGAACCGTAGTGGTACCTTCACGGTCTTATCAACTAGAAAATCAATTAAATACAAAAAAGTAATTTAAACATTATATTCCACACAAAGCCTGCTAAAACTGGTACATTTTATGTCTATGCTATTGTTTTTAGAAGCATGTTTGAAACCACTATAAAAAGGAAACTACTATGGTTTTCATTAAAAGTAAACATAAACATCCAATACAGAGTGCTTCTTCATTAGTGCTGGCCTTTCTCAAAAAGCCCAGCACTGCCTTCTTACTTCACTGCTCAAAAACAACACAGTCCTATATGAGCCAACAAAAGGGAGGGGTATGTGTACCTCCTGTGATTTAAAGCTGTGTGTTTTGAGAATAGACCTGAACACGGGATATTCAAAATGACAAGGTAACACTAAAGTCAACTTGGTTAATCAGATGTAGTCTCTAACATGCTACATGCCATGTGCATGAAAAAAAAAAAAACCACCACAGAAGAGAAGGACATGTGTCCCGTAATGCAGGGGTCGTCAACCCCTGGGCCACGGCCCACTACCGGGACATGGCATTTCTGCAGCCGGGCCGAGGGGGCGGGCGGCCACCATGAGACACCTGGGCGGGCGGCTTGACAGAGCTGGGCTGCCGGCATAAGAGAGCCGGGCGGCTGGCATATGAGAGCGATGGATGGGTGGATGAAGAAGCGAGTGGGCAAGCAGAGATGACATCTCTCTCTGCCCCCGCATCACCGCTCTTCCGCCCTCACAGCCGGTGTCCTGTCAGCCTCAGTGTCGGAGCTGGGGCGGGGAGCAGAGAGATGACATCTCATTGCCCGCCCCAAATCACCGCTCTCCTGCATTCATTGGAACATACCACTGCACAGAGGCCTGCCTCTGTGCTAAATGGACCAGCGCTGCCACCAATGCAGTGGTGGCAGGCAGCATGGCAAGTGACATTCTGCATCTGGTGACAGGCAACTTGGCAGGTGGCGTGGCAAGTGACATTCTGCATCTGGTGACAGGCAACGTGGCAGGTGGCGTGGCAAGTGACATTCCACATCTGGTGGCAGGCGACAGTGGCAAGTGACCCACTCAGGGCTCTCACTGATTCTGCATTATGGCGAGTTGAACTATTTAATTTATTATTCAAGCATGATGCCGTGATGATTGAAGTGCTAGCACCAGCCATTGCCCACGAAAAAACGTTAACCCCCCCACGCGCAGCCAGTCCCCGATGCCAAAAAGGTTGGGGACTACTGATGTAATGGACTCCAAGAAGAGGTTTATACATCGACTAGAAAAATCCAGCTCACTCCAGTCCACTGAGAAACACAGGATTTCAAAAAGGTGGTTGTAAACCTCAGACATGAAATATGAAAAAAGCCCACCCTTCTATACTGTGTACTTGTCTCTCTACAAAGCACTGAGTGTAGTTTCCCCCTGCTGCCTGATTCCTCTCTTATCAGCATGACTTACTCGCTACATTGAAAAGAGACTGTATGTTAGGCCTGACTATTGTTATATACGTATTCTGATTATTACAATAGGGCCACTGAACATTTCGGAGGGTGCCGCCCCAATCCTCAAGACCATAAAAAGCCTGGGTGATGGTCTGAGTCAGCTAGAGATGATGGAGAGAGAATCTGGTAGTAGTGGCTAAAAGATTCACACAGCCCGAATAACATCCGGACAATGAAGGAAAATATGCTTTTGGTGAAATGGAGCTGGACAGAGACAGGAAAACAATGTTGAGGTGACAGAAAAAAAACCACCTTGGACAAGAATGCAGCCCTGTGCCTCACCGCCACCTTGTCCTTATGCAAAATAATAAAGAAAAAAGGAAGGAACCAGTGTTTGAGTTTTTCCGGGGGTCTCTGCCACATCCTATATATAAGGAAGAAAGCCAAAAGAGGGTATGTGCCTCAAGGGGGATATTATGGGCAGTACAACACCAGGAAATAATCTTTTTAAACAATACTACTGTATTCTATTTTTGCACCATATAATTATTTCCAGGTGTTGTACTGCCCATAATATCCCCCTTGGGGCACATACCCTCTTTTGGCTTTCTTCCTTATGCAAAATAAGAAGCTGCTCCGTGCAGGATAAGGCCACTAGAGTCAGATCCCATGGAGTCACAGGGGAATGAACAGAGGAGCTAAACCAAGCAAGGTCTATCTGAAGGATTGACCTGGAAGATACATGCCCCCTGAAAGTGCAGAGAGCAAAACACTGGTCCAGACTCAGCTTCAGGAAGAAGAGACTTTGCCCCACAAAGAAATTCCTAGGGTAGAAATCCCAAGGCTCACATTAGGTGAAGTCTGCCTTCCAGGTCTGATGATAAACCTTACAGGAAGCAGCTTTCTTAGCTGTTCACATTTTATGACATACAGGTAAAAGCCAGTAAATTAGAATATTTTGAAAAACTTGATTTATTTCAGTAATTGCATTCAAAAGGTGTAACTTGTACATTATATTTATTCATTGCACACAGACTGATGCATTCAAATGTTTATTTCATTTAATTTTGATGATTTGAAGTGGCAACAAATGAAAATCCAAAATTCCATGTGTCACAAAATTAGAATATTGTGTAAGGGTTAAATTTTGAAGACACCTGGTGCCACAAACTAATCAGCTGATTAACTCAAAACACCTGCAAAGGGCTTTAAATGGTCTCTCAGTCCAGTTCTGAAGCCTACACAAACATGGGGAAGACTTCAGATTTGACAGCTGTCCAAAAGGCGACCATCGACACATTGCACAAGGAGGGAAAGACACAAAAGGTTATTGCTGAAGAGGCTGGCTGTTCTCAGAGCTCTGTGTCCAAACACATTAATAGAGAGGCAAAAGGGAAGGAAAAACGGTGGTCAGAAAAAGTGTACAAGCGATAGGGATCACCGCGCCCTAGTCAAGATTGTGAAAAAAAAACCCTTCAAAAATGTGGGGGAGATTCACAAGGAGTGGACAGCTGCTGGAGTCAGTGCTTCAAGATCCACCACCAAGAGACGCTTGAAAGACATGGGTTTCAACTGCCGCATACCTCGTGTCAAGCCACTGTTGACCAAGAAACAGCGCGAAAAGCGTCTCACCTGGGCTAAGGAAAAAAAGAGCTGGACTGCTGCTGAGTGGTCCAAAGTCATGTTTTCTGACGAAAGCAAATTTTGCATTTCCTTTGGAAATCGAGGTCCCAGAGTCTGGAGGAAGACAGGAGAGGCACAGGATCCACGTTGCCTGAAGTCTAGTGTAAAGTTTCCACCATCAGTGATGGTTTGGGGTGCCATGTCATCTGCTGGTGTCGGTCCACTCTGTTTCCTGAGATCCAGGGTCAACGCAGCCGTCTACCAGCAAGTTTTAGAGCACTTCATGCTTCCTGCTGCTGACCTGCTCTATGGAGATGAAGATTTCAGGTTCCAACAGGACTTGGCGCCTGCACACAGCGCAAAATCTACCCGTGCCTGGTTTACGGACCATGGTATTTCTGTTCTAAATTGGCCAGCCAACTCCCCTGACCTTAGCCCCATAGAAAATCTGTGGGGTATTGTGAAAAGGAAGATGCAGAATGCCAGACCCAACAACGCAGAAGAGTTGAAGGCCACTATCAGAGCAACCTGGGCTCTCATAACACCTGAGCAGTGCCAGAAACTCATCGACTCCATGCCACGCCGCATTAATGCAGTAATTGAGGCAAAAGGAGCTCCAACCAAGTATTGAGTATTGTACATGCTCATATTTTTCATTTTCATACTTTTCAGTTGGCCAACATTTCTAAAAAATCCCTTTTTTGTATTCGCCTTAAGTAATATTCTAATTTTGTGACACACGGAATTTTGGATTTTCATTTGTTGCCACTTCAAATCATCAAAATTAAATGAAATAAACATTTGAATGCATCAGTCTGTGTGCAATGAATAAATATAATGTACAAGTTACACCTTTTGAATGCAATTACTGAAATAAATCAAGTTTTTCAAAATATTCTAATTTACTGGCTTTTACCTGTACAAATTCACAGATGCCCCTGACACAAAAAAACAAGGCTTCAAAAAGGTATGCAGTTAAAGCCAGTGAATAAAATAGGATGGGGAAACGGTCATTGAGACCGAAGATCCTGACAATCTGACCGAGCCCACAGAGTGTCTGTCAAAAGTTTTACCAGGGCCGCATACCACCTATGCTTTCCAGAAAAATCTCTTAACTGAACAGAGATTAACAGAGCTAAAGAAAACACATCCGCTCTCCTGAGGATACTAGTGGAGGGGAAGTGGAGTCACTCTGTGGCGGCGCTGGCCAATTTGTTTTATTTTTTTGCTGCCAGTGACCATTTCTCCTGTAGGCAGCAGTATTAACAGCCAGTGTAAGGATTCTTAAAATTAATAAATTCATCAATAGATGAGAGAGATATTTTTTTTCCGCAATTTTAAGCTATAGACAAAAATACTAAACACTCTTAAAAATGCTGTCTGATTCCAAGATTGAATTTCCTAGCTCCATAATAATTCAACACAAATTTCTCTAGTCCTCCTGCAATAGCCACCGATATCTTGCAAAAATTAACCATTTTTTACCTTAATGCATTAAAAAAAAAAACAACAAAAAAAGGACAGGAGGTAAGGGGCCGCTCTGGGCAATATCATTGCACAGAGCAGGTAACTATAACCTCTTTTTTTGTTTTATTGAGAAAAAAATAAGCTTTAATAGCACTTTAAGGGATGAAGAAGATATTCACAAAAAACACCTTTGCTATCCCATGTAGGAAAAAAAGCACAATAATTGGTCAAAAGACCTGCTTAGTGACCGCTTTTATTGAATTCTTTAAAAAGTAATGTATGCGTTCTATTTCAAATAGAATATAGTCGTTTTTAAAAAGGTTACAACAATAAGTAGCGATAAAAAGATTGTTACACACATGACAAAAAAACACTTCTACAGAATGTATTCAGAAAGGTTTAAAAATCTTAAGATAGCTAACCTCCAGTACAGGCACCCTCTGCCTCCTGAATGCCAAGGCTCATTTTGTCTGCCATTAAATGCCCACTGGTTGGAGCACCCTTGGATTCAGTACTTGCGATTACGGTGGTGCTTTCCACAGCATGTTCACTGTCTGAAATAAAAACATTGTTACGTGAACCAAAATCAAGAAAGTATAGTTAAAAACTGAAACGCATACTCCGAAAATATAGCAGATAAACATTAGGAGAAATGTTAATTTTACCGTTAACAGACTCTAGAGATTTCTGTGAATTATCTGCAGTGGTTTTGCCCATCTCTTTCTTATCCTGTTGCGAAGTGTTACTCAGAATCTTAGCCTGACAATGTGCTTCTGTGCTGTCAATGACGGTCAGCAAAGCCTCTAGTGAAAGTAGGTGAGTGGTATATAGTTGGCCAGATACTGGAAAGGCATTCTGGAAAAACAAAAATCACTTAATATGTAAAAACAAAATAGGACCACAATATGAACGTATTTTCCATGGTGAGATTAGCGATAAATTTAAATGAATAGTATGTAAAAAGAAGATTGTGGTATTTGCCATAAAATTTTTCTCTTGAATTTCAATGAGAGGATCAGTAAACCATCCACCACAAAACAGGTAGAACAGCACACTACCCAAAACAATCCTGTTCTGTGAGGATAGGCAGATCGCGAGTTCCTACTAGCTAGAAACAGCGATTTGTCATCTCCTCTAGTGAGTCCCATCCCCCTACAGATAGAACACACTAGGGAACACAGTTAACCCCTTGATCGCCCCCAAGTGTTAACCCCTTCACTGTCAGTGACATTTACACAGTAATCAGTGCATTTTTATAGCACTGATTGCTGTCTAATTGTCAATGGTCCCAAAAATGTGTCAAAAGTGTCTGCCATAATGTCGCAGTCCCAATAAAAATCGCAGATCACCGCCATTACTAGTAAAAAAAAAAAAAAATGCCATAAATCTATCCCCTATTTTATAGACGCTATAACTTTGGTGCAAACTAATCAATATATGCTTATTGCGATTTTTAATAACAAAAATATATAGATGAATACATATCGGCCTAAACTGAGTAAAAAATTAGCTTTTTAAAAAAAAAAAAAAAAAAATTGAGGATATTTTTAGCAAAAAGTACAAAATAATGTTTTTTTTTTCAAAATTGCCGCTTTTTTGTTTTAAGTGTAAAGAATAAAAACCGCAGAGATGATCAAATACCACCAAAAGAAAGCTCTATTTGTGGGGAAAAAAGGATGTCAATATTGTTTGGATACAGCGTCGCATGACCGCGCAATTGTCAGTTAAACCTACGCAGTGCCGTATCGCAAAAAATGACCTGGTCATTGAGCAGCCAAATTTTCCGGGGCTGAAGTGGTTAAATTAAAATGTCAAATATAATACAATTATTTATAAAGAAAAAAATATTATATATATATCACTTTTTTTAAAAAAACATCAATTTCGATTTTGAAGTGCATCCCGAATCCGGTACAGAAATTTTTATTTTGGTGCACTACTACTACTCTGAGTCATATGGAATTTTTTCAAATACAGTTCAGGAGTAGACTGAGGATTCTGAATTCTAATCAGAAACAGTAATAGGGGCTTTAGACATCAATAAGGTCACAATAGGATTCTACCATGGATGATACCAGAACGTGTTAGAGCCTCTGTTGGCAGATCACTTAATTGTGCACAAGCCAACAAAGTTTGAAATGGATATATGGGGCCTAGTGAACACATAGAAGGTCTCACCATCCAGACTGGAAACCCTATATTAGGGGTCCCAGGATCTAGGTTACAGGTGTTGGCTACTTCTGGGGATACTGAGAATCACCCTTATAGAGCAGGATGTAAACAATGTATTTCTGCGAGTTGTAACTTCTATAAGTTAATGTATGTGAACTAAACAATACTCCTACATGAACAACAGGTGTCTTTACTCCAATACACACACACACAATATTGAATTACGAACTCATTTCAGATTGAAATGATCCATCATTAAAAAGGCTATACCTACCTTAGAGAGCAGCTTGGTGAGATCCTCAAAGAGATTAGAGCAGTAAAAATCACAGTCGTAGTTTATGTAAAGCTCTGTTACAAAGCTAGGTATCCTCCAAAGTTGCACAATGGCTTCCAGAGCCATCTCCTTCATTTCATATGGCATCTTTGGATTCTCCACAGTAATGATATCCATCAGCTTTTTTATGTACATCTATGAAAACAGTTAGTAAAACTAGTTATACTTCTCCCACTTCCTTACTGGAAGGACATAATGAAGCTATTGTGACAACAAACAATAGATTGCTACTCATGGTAAGTAAAAGGCACTTTTGTACTCAAAATAAAGTTACTTAGTAATGTTCACTCATGAGAAGCATGCATTAAGCAAAAGCCCACTTTTGAAAGGTCTTACCTCCAGCTGAAATTTTAGATGTTCTCTCATGCCTTCAAACAGAAGGAAGCAAGCTCGCAAGGAAGCTGCATACAAGTTCAATCGCTCTGCATTTAACAGCTAAAGAAAGAATGTCAAATATTTAATGAAAGAAAATGCTGAACATTTGTATAAAAAAAAATACTATAAATATATGGCAAAATTATTGCATCTACATTAGAGCTGCACGATTCTGGCTAAAATGAGCTTAGAAGATAGATCACCATTCTCTCACGATTCTCGTGGCGTGACATCATCTTTCACATTAAAACAAAAAAAAACTGGGCTAACTTTACTGTTTAGTTTTTTTTAAATTCATTGAAGTGTATTTTTCCCCAAAAAATTGCATTTGAAAGACTGCTGGGCAAATACAGTGTGACATAAAATATTGCAGCAATTGCCATTTTATTTCCTAGGGTCTCTGCTAAAATATATATAAATGTTTGAGGGTTCCAAGTAATTTTCTAGCAAAAATACTGATTTTAACCTAAGAAAGAAGTGTCAGAAAAAGATTTAGACTTTAGGTGGTTAAACTTCCTGCATTTATACCTTGTTGAAAACTTGGCAGACTGCCAGGCTTTTTTTATTTACACAAAAGTTCTTTCCCTTTGATCTAAGAAGGAAGCTTAGTTAAAATGTATCAAGTTAAAGACTTGGCAGAATGCCTGGATGCTTTCTTTTGACAGCTGAGTGAGCAGATCTCTCCACTTGTTATATAAAAGAATCGGCAACCTCTCCAGGAGAGATGGTCAGGGGAGGTGAATCGAGATCATGATTTTTTTTAATGATTAATTGTGCCGCTCTAATCTACATTCAATAAAAAAAATTAATGTTTTATCCCCAAATAAATACTCTACACATTTCCCCCCCCCCCCCCCCCACCTCCCACCCCAACATCAAAAATAGTAGTATTAGTGGAGCTATATACATTCTATTAAGGTGTATAGTTAAGTGATTAACTTCGTCTACAGTTTCATTCCCTACAACACAAAAGGAACTCCTGCTTTGTATATCAGCTCTAGACAGAGGAGGTGGTCTGTAACAAATTACTTTAGCAATGATTTTCAAACTGCAATTAGAAAACTTCAATTTGCAAGTACCTACACTTAGAAAAAAAAAAACTTGTAGTCGATTTTGAATGCTAAATTTTACAACACACTTTATGGGAGTCAAGTTCAACAAATGCTACCTGGCAGCGTTACCTGTCAATAACAGGTGACACATTGATGTGGGAGTCTAGATATTGTGTATTGAGGGGAGCTAGCCAAAGCAGGCATGCATGAATCTGATTACCAGCAGTTTTCTTAACTGTCAGCAGTCTGTTAAGGCCAAGAGTTTTTTTTTCAATTTGAAGGAGTAAATTTATGTTCTCATCTTATTATGCTGCTTACTTAAATGTAGACTTACTCCCTTTGACCTTCAAGGGGTTAACAAATAATGCAAAAAAACCCTTTCACAAGGGTATATGGCACTTTTATATATGCCATATATTGAATGACACTGGTGTTGATCATCATCTTCTAGGGATTGTAGGAAACACTATCTACTACCTGAAATAAATGTCGACAGAGCTCATCCTTCACAAGTCCCAGAAGTGAGGAATAATTTGCTATTGGGGCAGATTCCAATGCCACAGTAATCAGCTGTAATCCCATGTGCATCATCACTTCGGAGTTATGGCGATCATGGGGGTTGGCAAGTGAAATAAGAAAGCGAAAAAGTTCACGAATACAGGGTAATCCATAAGGAACCAAAACCACTCCTAGAAAAACAAAATGTAACGGTAAGCAAATCCAACAGCACACATCAATTCAGTTCTGATTTTTCATTGTACCACTAGCCCATAAATAACAATCTGAGGGGAAAACTGAAGGTAGTGGGATGTGGTGAGAGTCACACACTGCGAACTTTCATCCGGAAAGCCTTAGTGCAATTAAGTACTGTACTTCATTACTAATCAGCAAAGGAAAGTTTGCCCCTAGCTATGTAGTATATAAAATAATAAACAAAAGCTAGCAAAACATTCTAATTGGTGTTAATACAAAATGTGTAGCACCGTAAAGAATTCTTAAAACAAAAAGATAATCACATGTCTCATTTAATTGCATATCCCATTCTATCACATCTTAACAGTAGGATTATTCCTCATTTAAGGAAAGTGGGCAGAGCCATGCCAAATCATTCCTCTATACCTCAAAAGCCAAATGCACATTGTGAATTACTGGTGTATAGTGCAAATATTTGCAATTGTAGAGTAATTCTTTCCAAAATGCATAAAGCCATTTCAGGCATTTTGGCCATCATAACCTGTATGGCTATACTGACTAAATGCTATATGCCCTATTGACAACCCCTCACCTTCTTTCTGTGAAGATTGTGTAAACCTAACTCCACGAGGGTTGACATAGTCCATATCATGTACAGAGGCAGAGTCTGAGTGTTCAGCCAGCGAGGAGCTATCGTCTAGAACTTCAGGTAAGGATTCAACAGAGGCAGATTGCATCTTCCTTCCTAGGAATTCTTCAGTCTTTACAGAACAAGAAGAAAATTGGTTACAATGGTATGGATCAGATTGGAATTCCATGACATCATTAAAATATACATTTAAAATATTAAAGTGGAACTAAACTCTCCTATCCTTTACAGCCTGTGGCAGGTATCATTCACAGCATTCTCTAAACAGTTAAAGAATTTCAGGTATGGATATTTTATACATAGTTACATTTGCTCCAGCTTGGGCACAGGAATTGCAGGGAGCCTGTGACTACATCAGGGCTACACAAAGACGAGTTTTATGCTGTACCAATTTCACTTGTTCATGGTCAGGAAGGGGCTTTCAGGGAAGGTGTTTATTTGGGAAATTAAACTTCATCTTTAAAGATGAACTCCTGGAATTCAGCTGCTTTGTAAAAACTGTAGGCATAACATGACTTGGGTCAAACAAGGTGCCTGCCGCCTCACAGACTTCTATTATTCACATCTGACAGGTTTTTGGTCCAGGAAGATACTGTCCGGAGCTCTGATGCAGCTCGCTGTGGTCTTAGCTCCTTCAAGAGCAGAGTTGCTGGAGCAGTTATACCTGCCTCTCCTTCTGCACATTTACAGATGCCTTTGTATTATGTGAAAACATTCACAAAATACAAGGGCTTCTGTGAAAGGGCAGCAGAGTAAAGGAGCGGGCAAAGCTGCTCTGTGTGCTCCTCTGGTCTCACAGTCAGGAGTGTATCCCTCTGGGAGTGCAATAAACCGGTCACATATAACAGATACAGTGCCTTGAAAAAGTATTCATACCCTTTGAAATTTTCCACATTTTGTCACGTTACAACCAAAACGTAAATATATTTTATGTGATTGACCAACACAAAGTGGCACATAATTATAAAGTGAAAGGAAAATAGTAAATGGTATTCAAAATTTTTTATAAATAAAATGTGAAAAGTCTCACGTGCATTTGTATTCACTGCATTTACAGCTGCAAGTCTTTTTGGGGATGTCTCTACCAACTTTGCACATCTAGAGAGAGTGAATTTGTTGCCCATTCTTCTTTGCAAAATAGCTCAAGCTCTGTCAGATTGGATGGAGAGTGTCTGAACAGCAATTTTCACTTTCAATAGATTTTTAGTGAAAAAAAATGTAAAAGGTACAAAACATGGTATATGATAACTTTAAAATTGTCAAGAAGATAGACAGCAGCTGTCGAAAATGTAAAAACATCCAACAATATATATTGCTTAATAATAGACAAACTTGTAGCCTGTAAGTTAGAGTAGGTATGGAAGAGGCGGGTAACATCTCTACATGCTGCGAAACAATAAGCAGATCCAGACGTCAAGTCTGAATCGACATCAAAATTCGCAACAAGGAAATAAGACAGAAGGAAAGAGAAAGGAAAAATTGTGAACAGCATTTTTCAAGTTTTGCCACAGATTCTCAATTGGATGTAGGTCTGGACTTTGACTGGGCCATTCCAACACATGAATATGCTTTGATCTAAACCAATCCATTGTAGCTCTGGCTGTATATTTTTTATTGTCCAGCTGAAAGATGAACCTCCGCCTCAGTCTCAAGTCTTCTGCAGACTAACAGGTTTTCTTCTAGGATTGCCCTGTATTTGGCTCCATCCATCTTCCCCATCAACTATGACCAGCTTCCCTGTCCCTGCTGAAGAAAAGCATCCCCACAACATGAAGCTGCCACCACCATGTTTCATGGTGGGGATGGTGGGTTCTGAGTGGTGTGCAGTGTTCCGGGGCACCTTACAGCCTCACATGGCTTCTCACAAACTGCAAACAGGACGTCTTATGGCTTTCTTTAAACAGTGGCTTTCTGCTTGCCACTCTTCCATAAAGGCCAGATTTGTGGTGCCCGGAGGAAGTCATGTGATATGACGTAACGCGTAGGACGTAACCGGAAATACATAGCGCGGACCGGAAGTGACGTAGCAGGGATCGTTTCCACGCTGTTTTTCTACTGTTGTTTGGCGCAACTACTTTTACCTTAATGTAAGCGGATAATTTTAAATAAAATTCTTTGGCAAAACGTTATTACCCTATTGGAGGCCCCCCCCTTTTTTTGACTACCTTATATGTGGAGTTCATCAACCGGAGGGAGGGATCCCTTCCCATAAACGGAACGGATCGCCATCACCAACCGGACCAAAAGGATTACATCTCCAAAGGATTCATATAGGCACATTTATTGTGTCATCAAGGTGAGAGTTCTGGGAGCCCTTAGTGGGGATATAACACCACGAAAGTCACCAGATCTTCTATCAACGCATGCTCACTAATATCAGTCACATTTTTATGTATTTAATTGATTTATAAGCACTTCAGTCACGTTTTAATACACGTATGGACAATCACTTATATATTTATCAGCTGTGTGGTACACACATATTATTTTGAAGAATTTTATCACATTATATTTCATAAGAGTTTTTATTTGTGCATTTATATATTTATTGTATATTCATTGGAACCACACATTTAGAGGTATTGCGCGTAATCACATACACAATTGATTTTTATTGTGCAATTTTGAAGCAGATTTGTGGACTGCATGCCTAATAGTTGTGCTGTGGACAGATTCTCCCACCTGAGCTGTGGATCTCTGCAGCGCCTCCAATGTTACCATTGGCCTCTTGGCTGCTTCTCTGATTAATGCTCTCATTGCCAGGCTTGTCAGTTTAGGTGGATGGCCATTTCTTGGCAGGTTTGCAGTTGTGCCATACTCTTTCCATTTTAGGACAATGGATTAAACAGTGCTCTGTGAAATTTTCAAAGCTTGGGATATTTTTTTTGTTTGTTTATAACCTAACCCTGCTTTAAACTTCTTCACAACTTTATCCCTGACCTGTCTGGTGTGTTCCTTGGCCATAATGTTATTTGCTCACTAAGGCTCTCCAACAAACCTGAGGGCTTCACAGAACAACTGTATTTATAATGAAATTAAAATTAGAAAAAGTGGACTCTACTTACTAATTAGGTGACTTCTGAAGACAATAGATTCCACTAGATTTTAGTTAGGAGTATCAGAGTAGAGAGGGCAGAATACAAATGCACCCCACACTTTTCAGATATTTGTTTGTAAAAAAAACTTGAAAACCATTCACCATTTTCCTTCTACTTCATAACTATGTGACACTTTATGTTGGTCCATCACATAAAATACCAATAAAACACATTTAGGTTTTTGATTGCAACATAACAAAAAGTGGAAAATTTCAAGGGTTATGAAGACTTTTTCAAGGCACCAAGTCATGCACCTAATTGGACTTAAGTCAGAGTGTGCTTGCACTGTATGCAAAGTTGCTGAACTCCTGGAATTCAGCTTTAAAACCTAAGCTTTTAGGGATATGAGTTGTTTGCATGTTTTCATATATGATTAAGTGATTACATAGGGTACTTGGGACGAGACGGCACATCAGTACACAGCTCCTGACGACTTCTAGTGACGAAATTAGTTGGGTGGAGCCTAAACTGAGTGGGTAATTTCCAAGAAGCCGCTCATGCGACCTGGATAGAAAGTGGAGTGTTTCTTGCTTGTTTGGGTGATTTTTTTGATGTGAGTGCATTCTTTTACATGCCTTTTAATGCGTATAATAAGCATGTTGCCCTATGAACCCCTTTAATCCTCTTCTTTCCTACTTAGGTTGATGGAGAGCTAAGTGGAGGCTGTGATTGCTCCGGGCATTCAAGGCATACCAATTGATTACAACATAACATGTGCGGTTTGAACATCTTATTCAATTAGAAGGTCAAATTCAGAAGCTGAGTGGATCATTAATTGAAGCTGAAAAAGAATGAACTACACAGGAGGGTGTCCTCCATATTCTATTTTGTAATGGATTCAATTCTTTGCTTCAAATCATATGGAGTGTGTTCATTTTTCTTCTCACTGTGGAGGTGTGGCAGACGTTTTTTGCCCTATTGTTATAGATTTGTGATACAGAATGTTTCAGAGAAGGAAATGTATTACTTTTTGGGGATTTTATATACTTGATTGCACACATTTTTTATTTTTTTTCGCAACTGCACTTTATAGGCAAGATTAGATACATGTAGTACATATATTTAACAGTCTGGTAGATATATTTTAGCATGGTTTTTCTTTTTTTTTGTTTATTTGAATATCTGCATTAATATATGTAAACAGTTGCTGTGTAGGAGGGAGATATATGAGGTTTGTTTAAAGCGGAGTTCCACACAAAAATGGAACTTCCGCTTTTCGGAACCCTCCCCCCCTCCGGTGTCACATTTGGCACCTTTCAGGGGGGAGGGGGGTGCAGATACCTGTCAAAGACAGGTATTTGCACCCACTTCCGGCATAGACTCCCATGGGAGTCTATGCCTCTTCCCGTCCCCACCGCGCTGTCTGCTGGGAACACACAGCTCCCAGCAGAGAGCGGGGACCACTAGGGACGCGCAGCGCGACTCGCGCATGCGCAGTAGGGAACCGGGAAGTGAAGCCGCAACGCTTCACTTCCTGACTCCCTCACCTAGGATGGCGGCGGCAGCTGCCGAGAACCGAGCGGGTTCTCGGCGTCCCCTGTCGACATCGCTGGACCCTGGGACAGGTAAGTGGCAATGTATTAAAAGTCAGCAGCTGCAGTATTTGTAGCTGCTGGCTTTTAATATTTATTTTTTTTTGCGGTGTGGGTGAACCCCCGCTTTAAGTCCAAAAAATTTACTTTATTTTTTTCTGCTGCTATAGATCCATATGATTTTCCCAGCACTAGAGTTAATAACACACATTATTTTTTTTTCATTTTGACATGAATTGCTAATAAGAGGCTTTAGGGGGCACATTTACATAACGAAGACATGTTATGAACAAAAAAATTAGAACGAGGTGGGATCTAGCAACATTACAGAAAGAGGGCTTCAACCCCAGACGCTTGAGGTGGGATGTGCACCCCAATGATGGTAATGATAAACAGGCCACAACAAGAGAGTGGTTTCATTTTTTAACCAGTGTGAAGGAAAACTTGAGTTATTGATAGAGAGGAGGAAGAAAAAATGATCTAGATTAGAAAATGACAGGAGTTTAAAGGAAAGGTTGACCTAATTTAAAGAAAAAAAATCTGAGTACAAAGATTTATCTAAGAAGCTACAAGACTATCATTAAATTGGATACAGAAACTAGAAATTAAATATTAATAAATATTTGAGAGATAATTTGGATTATCAAAAACATGGGACTGATGAGAGATTTGATCTAGGAAGAAAAACCAATACAGATGGGTAAGAAGAGGGAGAAAAAAAAGTTAATATGCAGGGCACTAGTAATGCAACATAAAGAGATAATATTAATACTATACAGCTTTAGAGCCAAAAGGTCATTGCATACTGCACAGTGAGTATAATTACATCTACTGCAGTACATTGCATTACTATTACTAAGCACAAAGACAACTACGTTTCTTACACCTTTCATGAAAACCTGAGAATTGTGGGAACAGTGAGTGAACTATACAGACATTAGCTTACTAACATTTCAGGGTTCACTTTCATCTAGATTTCTATTATAGGAGTGGACAGTTACTTGCATGGACTTTGCACAGAATATGTCTCACTAACAAAGCATGCCAAAGATATGATTATCCTCCAACTGGGAATGAGATTTTACACTGTACCCAGGTACATTTGTCCTACACCCAACATTTTAAAATTATTCCAACCAAATAAATGAACTGAACAGCAATACAAAATCCGCAATCACCATCTGATGCATGAAATAAAACATTTAAAATAAATAATATAGAACTATTCTACAAATAAATTAAAGCACTACCTTGTGGTCGTCGGGGTTTGGTTGTTCGGATAGATACAAGACTCCAGATGACTGTAGTGTTGCAACGTTTGCATTATCTATTTCAGATAGATCCTCTTTAGATGTAGTCTGGGAGGAAAATCCAAGTGCGCTGTCAGTCATGGGGCTGACAGCAGATGATGTGGCCTCTGAGCTTCCAGCTGAGACAGGGGAGGTAGCATCTGGAGAGGATGCTTCAATGAAAGGAATACCAACTGCAAGAAAATTATAGATCTGTAAAATTTTCTTACATGGGATCACTTAACTGAACTACAGGCAAGCAGCTAGTGGCAAATTGCTTTACCTGTTGAAAGATTTTCAGTTCTGTTAACCCAGTTTAGTAATCTATACAGATCTGACAGACTGCATACCCAGGACTTATGCCGCGTACACACGGTCGGACTTTACAGCAGACTTTGCCCGACGGACTTTCTGAATGAACGGACTTGCCTACACACAATCCACCAAAGTCTGTCGAATTCGTACGTGATGACGTACGACCGGACTAAAATAAGGAAGTTCATAGCCAGTAGCCAATAGCTGCCCTAGCGTGGCTTTTTGTCCGTCGAACTAGCATACAGACGAGCGGACTTTTTGACCGGACTCGAGTTTGACGGATAGATTTAAAACATGTTTCAAATCTAAGTCCGTCCAACTTTTGAGCAAACAAAGTCCGCTGGAGCCCACACACGATCGAATTGTCCAACGAAATCCCGTCCGCCGGGCAAAGTCTGCCGTAAAGTCCGCTCGTGTGTACGCGGCATTAGACCTCTAAAGCAATGAAGCAGTACAACCTCTGTGCTTTGCCCTCCTTTCTGCATATTGCCAGTGTTAAATCAACAACACTGCACTGCAGCAAAGCCTGACTGGGCCCTAGTGCTGCCCTTCCATTTCTCAGTGGAAACATTGACTAATTACAGTAACAGTCAAAACAATTTGTATATACCTCCAAGTACTATTTAAAATGAATTAGCCAAAACAGTCTTTTGTTTCCCCCTTTAGGTGGAGTAGGTACAGGTTAGAAAATCTCTGGAATATATATTTTTTTCTATTTGTTATCACTGGGGATATTCCTTCCTGTCAACCACACAAAGTGAGGGGGGAAGGTCCCAAATGGCAATTTTCTTTCATATACGTGGAAAACCAAAGGGTGCGGTTCAATGGCAGCTGTCAATTTTTTGGTTATCTCTGAAATGGCAGCGGACAGTACAGTCCTGAACAGTCCTGTGAAAAAAATATATACACTCATAGAAACAACAAACAAACATTAGATATGGATTCAAATAGTTCCTACAGATAAAAACAGATATTCTTTAATAAATGCCAAATAAAATTGACATAATGTATTTTATGATGTCAATTACCCAAGATGCAGTTTTGTCTGGGAAAAATAAGCACATCTCTACATCTACCACCACTTCAAATCTATGAAATTATAATCCAATCTTGCAGATTAGGTGCCAATGATTAGAACCTTCTTAGTGTTTCTGTAGGTGGAATCTGCCTTTTTTTGAACCTCATACATCTAGGGTCTGGTGTTCACTTTGCCATTAACATTTGTGTTAAGTTGTCAACATGCCTGCACAGCCATGACATTCATTTACAAAGATTTGTAAATTAACTAAAAGTCCAATCTTCCACTGCAGCAGAGGGACTTGTAGTTCTCAATGGACTTCAAGTGCACTGATCAGAGCACTCATAATCCACTGACACTTCCTGCAGCTTTTTAACTGAAAGCTCACATGGAGGTACAGGGCAGAAAGCTGGAGGATGCGTGTGCAGGTGCCTGACATTGCACCCGCCATACACTGATCACGAGTGTAATGATTTTCAGGTAAAAGATAATAAATGCACATTTTTATCCTGCAAAAATATGTGCATTATTGTTTTCTCTAAAAGGTGAACTTAGCCTTTCAAAATATGGATTTTTAACTTGTAAGCAAAAAATATCAGAAAAAGGCTTAGGCAGGAAGGGGTTAAAGATGCTGAAATGTAAATATATTGGCCCTGAAAAGTAATGATCTGTTTCTGGGGTCCCTATTGCTCGGTCACCAACACCTGCTTTTTTGATAGGTCGACTATATTTGAGCTGTTTGCAGTATGCCGATAGCCACAAGAGAGCCACAAGAGATGTTCTTAGGATTTAAATATCAATTGAACGTTCAGTGGACCAAGGAGCGATTTGTGTTTTGTCTAATACAGTCATGTGAAAAATTAAGTACACCCCATGGCAATTGTTGACTTTTCAACGTATTTGAACAAGCAAACATTTGATCTTTATTCAAACAGTGCCTACAGATAAAGGTAATGTACTTAAATAAGATAATAACATTATATATATTTTTTTAGCAGAGACCCTAGAGAATAAAATGAGAATAAAATGGCAATCGTTGCAATATTTTATGTCACACAGTATTTGTGCAGCGGTCTTTCAAACGCAAAAAGAGTAAAGTTAGTCCAATTTTTTTTGAATAATGTTAAAGATGATGTTACGCCATGTAGATAGATCGTGAACATGTCACGCTTTAAAATTGCGCCACAATCGTGGAATGGCGACAGAGGAGGTCTTGTGCTAGAATTATTGCGCTGCTCTAACAATCATGGCGATACTTCACATGTGTGGTTTGAACACAGTTTACATTTGTGGTCGCGACTTACGTATGTTTTCGCTTCTGCGCATGAGCAGGGAAGGATGGGGCGCTTTAAAAAAAATTATTTTTACACCGTCCCTTTGAAAAAAAAAATTCTCATCACTTTTATTGCTGTCAGAAGGCATGTAAACATCCCTTGTGACAATAATAGGCAGTGACAGGTACTCTTTATCTATAAAGACCCCAAATCCCTCTTTTGCTCATAAAAGTATTCAAAACGCCAAGTTTGGCTGTTTTGAATACTGTCATTATTTTAAATTTGGCACCTTTAAGTCTTCTGTAAACCGGAAGTGATGTCATGACATCGCTTCCGAGTTACTAGATCCGATCAAGGCGTCCCCTTCACCCCCGCTGCTTGAGATAACAGCTGAGCAGCTTTCAAGCGTTAAAAATATGTACCGGGGTGATGCCTGCAGCTGCAAGCATCAACCCGGTACAACCCGTTCAAGCTGAGGCTGCATATTTGCGTACGGTCGTCGGGAAGGGGTAAAGGTTACTAGAGAGTAGGTAAAGTTATGTGTATGCTTGGGTCTAGGGACTCATTTTAAGTTTAATGTAAAGGGTCGGTTTAAATTCAAAATTGATGAATATAAAAAAAAAAAAAAAAAAAAAGAAAAGAAAAAAAAAAAAAAGACTCAAAAGTTATGAAACAAGAGTTTAAAAATGGAGGGTGGGATCAAGCATGGGTGGAGAAACTCATTTTACCCGAATTTGTTGAAGAGCCATTAATTAAAGGCTGCTGAGGATCAACTCCAGTCATTGCTTTGGTCAAATGACGAGGTGGTCGTGGCGATCGCTTCTGTTTCTTCCATTTTGAGGTTTCACTGGTACCTCCAGCTCTCATCTTTAACTGTTAAGAAAACATATCCCACACGTCAAAGTGGCAGTGTAGAACAATCAGAAAAAGAAAAAAAAACAGTGATTTATAAGGTTTATTAGGATTTTATTCTTTTATACCAAAGTTAGAATCAAAAGTTGTATTGCCACTAACCATGCAGCAGAATACAACATAAGATAACTAAAATAAAACTAGAAAAGGTACAATTTCTGGGGAAATTGTGAAAGTGTTCTTGCCTCTACAACTGGAGTGGGCGGAGTAACTGGGTGGAGTGGGCGGAGTAACTGTGAAAAGTGTTAAAAAGCTTAATATTTTAAAAAGTATAAATAGTAGTAAAAAAGTTCCATCATTCGCTGAAAGAGCTGAACATTTTTTTCAAAAGTAATTTTTTTTTTCAAAAATGAATTTTTTTTAATCAAAAATGATTTTTTTTTTCTTCAAAAATGATTTTTTTTTTCAAAGGTAATTTTTTTTTTCAAAAATGAATTTTTTTTATTTCAAAAAATTTTTTTTTCTAAATTATTATTTTTTTTTAAAGTAATTTTTTTTTCAAAAATATTTTTTTTTTCAAATATATTTTTTTTTCAAAAATAATTTTTCAAAAATATATATATTTTTCTTTCAAAAATATATATTTTTTTTTTTCAAAAATGATTTTTTTTTTTCAAAAATTATTTTTTTACTTTTTTCAAAAAATTTTTTTTT
Organism: Lithobates septentrionalis; assembly: GCA_037952835.1. Classification (NCBI taxonomy): domain Eukaryota; kingdom Metazoa; phylum Chordata; class Amphibia; order Anura; family Ranidae; genus Lithobates; species Lithobates septentrionalis. The sequence goes on along the minus strand of JBBDGP010001638.1, from coordinate 278,716 downwards.
TTTCAAAAATATTTTTTTTTTTACATGGGGCGGTCATAATGTTTTGGCTGATCATGGGGTGGTCATAATGTTTTGGCTGATCATGGGGTTGTCAGCTTTTGTCACTTCCCACTCTAGTTTTGAACATTTCGCCATTCATTCCTATGGGACCAATTTCGCCGCAAAAACGTCATTTCGTGGACCATTCGGCAAAACATTCCACAAAGTAATAACACACCAATCGGGAACAATCCGCTCGTTTCGGTATATTATTTGTCTCTGTAGTGTGAAAACTGTGGGAGGAGTCTACAAGCATTATCAAGTCTAGCAGATGAAGTCACATGCATTTGGAGTGTCTCAGCATCTTGTGTTTACAACCACTGTTTCCTAGCAACGCTCATGCCCTGTTTATGCTTCCCAAATACTGCTTCATCAAAACTGCCCCATCAGAATTACCCCATCAAAACTGCCCCATCATATTCCTCTATTATAAATCAGTACATGGTGTGTCTGTCCCCTCCCCCGGGCTCTGTAATCAGCTGAGATGCTCCAGCCACCTCCCCCCTGTGTATAACAGAAGCTTTGGTAACCATGGCAACAAAACAAACACTAACAGTACACTCTGATTAATGGCTAAAATTTCCTGAAATGACCTCTAAACAAATGGCCGTATTTTAAAAACTATACATCCTACAGCGAAGATCTTTATATTGTGAGAATCACAAGACCCAGACCTAGATTTTGTTGTATAGTTTGTCTCTGAAATATTAAAAATGAAGGCACGGTCGCAGTTTAGAAATTGCCCTTCAAATTTGGAGGGGGCTAGAGTGTAGTTTCAATGAATGTCAATGGACGGCGTGAGTTGCAAACAAATGGTCATATTGTGAAAACTATCAGGACTATGGCTTAGCCGTGGACATGTTTAGTGGCAGCAGGGATAGCTGAATGTTTTGATATAAGATTTGTGTAGGTGGGCTTGAAAATGAGGGAGTGGCGGCAGTTTAGAAATCATGTTCTGATTTTCCAGCTTTTGTCATCTCCCACTCTAGTTTCCACATTTATTGCTATGGGACCAATTTCGCCGCAAAAACGACGATATTTCGTGAACCATTCGGCGAAACGTTCCACAAAGTAATAGCACACCATTCGGGAACAATCCGCACGTTTCGGTATATTACTTGTCTATGTAGTGTAAAAACTGTGGGAGGAGTTAGGGTGGTAAATTTGGCTATAATAATAAGAATAATATATATGTGAGATAACAGTAAGTGGTCTTGCTATGCAAGAACACTTAATTACAACACACAAGAGCAATATTGAAACCATCCACTGGCAGAAACATTTACAAAAACATGAGGTCCATTTCTGATTTGTGAACCATGAATGATCCTTTAAAATGCCTGGATAAGGAAGGAGTCCTAAATGGCTTTGAGAAAAGGATATGCACTATACAGACTACATTACCTATCATTTGTGTAGGTTCTAAAGGGACCTGCGTACAGCTCTACTAATTTAGGTTTGGAAAGAGGTAACCCCTTTGTAATTGCAGTAGGTCTGAATGTAAAATGCTCCTTGCCATGAGAACATTCATTAATCTTATAGTAGAGAACTAGTGAAATGCAACTGTGTGGCATTCCTAGTTCTCAGACCAACTGTCATAAATTGAACCTCTATTGTGTTATTTTTAAGCAGCAGCTTGATTTAATAAACTCACTGGAGAACATTACCGTACCATGCAGTGACAAATAAAAACCTTCAACTACAAAGGCTCCAAATTCAGAGCACAAGGCTTCAGAAAGAACAAAGGCACTTATATCATAGGACATCCATTCTGATCAAAATATAACCAAAATTCTAAATGGCTGAAAATATGTAGAAGAAAAGTAATGGATGCCTCCAACAATTTACTATTGGAGATCCAAAAAATACGGTACTGTAGCAAGATAGTAGTAGAAAGCCCTCATTGTGAAACCATCAGAGCAGTGGAGCTTAGTTGTGTAGGGAAAACACTATATTCAGAAATTTATTTCCACTCTCTCCACCAAAGCCACTGGAAAAGTTTTCACAGTAAAAAGTAAAACACACTGGTGAGTTTCACTCAATTAAAAACACATGAAATTGGAAATACATTAAAGGCTTCACTACATTACTACTACCTCATTGCAAGGAAAAAAAACAGGTCCTGAATTTCTTAATATTACGTATTGCACTGATGTTTTCAAGTTCCAATATGAAAAGCTGTATATGCCTCTGCACTGTCTTATCCATTAAACCTATCCTCAAAACAAAATTGTACACCAATCACCTTGAAGGAAGTTATATCAGTGTTAGCCAACTTTAGCAAGTATCACCAGCACAAACTTTACCAAGAGTAAGTGCTACTTCAGGGTCCGGGTTTGGCAAAGACAAACTAGACAACTGTTCAATGTTACCAAGTTCCAAATAGACAATAAGAAGCGGAAACCTTGGAGCATGTTTACACCCTCATTGATGTGGCTAACACCACAAATGCATGGAAAGAATTGTGCAAACCACTTTTTGCTTCATGACAGCAGCAGTGTGCAATTTCCTTCTATCTGCTCAGCAGGTAGACAATTCCTGCTAGACTTGGGTGACAGTCTTATAGTACATGCATTGCTTATGAGGAAGTACTGCTGCTTTAAGGAGAGAATCTGGTTGATTATTATTTAGTTATAGATTTTAGGATGCAGGTGATGGAAGGGGTTCAGGAGCAGAGAATGATTATTTTGACAGCTGCAGGTTAGCGCTCAGTCTGTAGCTATTGTCATTCAACATGCGCACAAAATACAAGTGGGATATTTTTCAAGACTAGTACAATGCTAATTATGGCAATTTTGTCTTTGGTAACATGGCACGTCTGTCGCTACAAAACAAAGCTTTACAGCCTCTGATGAAAAGCCCACAGTAAAATCATGCAACATGATGTGCTGGCTAATGTAATCATGTTGTTCATTTAACACATAACTGATTATGACTCTTCTGCCTCTGGTAGCCTGCTTATGATAACTACACACATGATTATGTGCTACATGATTGTAAGAGCACAGGGAACACTAGAACTGAGGAGTGGTAACCGGTAAGGAACTTTAAATCCTCTCTGTGCTTGTGTTCCTTGTAGGGAGAGGAGCCTCTCATGTGACCATCCTGCAGGATGACTTGGGAAAAATGGTAAATTATCCAGTGCCATAAATAAGAAAGGTGAACGTTGCAATTTTCTACCCCACACTTTATCCATAAAGATCATACAGCGCTCTGGATGCCAAAAATGATCTGACCATCTGAAAGCCCTTTTGGGTATTACCAGGGAGTCATTGCTATCACTTTTATGCATGAGAAGTTACATTCATTCATTGATGCAAACAACTTGTATGTTTGGATCCATGCATGGACCATGCTTTGTGCTACAGTTGTACGGCTCCTTCACACCTGTATTTTCACAAGTGCACAAAAATGGTCATTATTTAAAAAGATACATATCAAAGTAAGCAGACAACTTACTGCAGTATGCCATAACCCCTGTGCTTAAAAAAAATCCTAGCATTGTGAAAACTACCCAGAATGCACTACAGTCATCTGATTTAAGAGAGCCATGCCATTTACTTTAAAAGGAGAAGTACAGCCAAAGCTTGTTTGGCTGTATTTGTTCTGGGGCTCATAGAAGTGCAATTCGTTTTGCACTCCCATGACACGGTTTCAGCCATCAGAGGGCTAAAGACCGCTGTTGGCTGATGTCACACACTCACTTCAGGCTGGGGAAAGATCGCAACCATATGGAAGACCGCTGAGAGACTGAACCAGCCGCTCTAACCCCTCTCTGGCCCGATGCTCCAATGAGCACTGAAGGGGCAGAGCAGAGAGCGAAGACAGACAGCCTTAGAGCCGGCGGGGAATCAATGCTGCATCCACCTAGGCAAGTATGATATTAAAAAAACAAAAAAAAAAAACACCTATATTAATATATATATATATTAATATATATATATATATATATATATATATATATATATATATATATATATATATATATATATATATATATATATATATATATATATACATATATATATATATATACATACATATATACATATACACACATACATACACACACACACACCTTTCTTAATAGTTAACTTCCGCATACATGTGATAACCAGGGAACTTAGCTGATTATATTTCTCATGTAATAGTAATTTATACATCACATTATTTACTGAAAGGAAAGAAAAAAAAAATCAGTGTACTAGGGAACATTTAGAAAGGTTAATTGTGCCCAAGCAGTGCCTTGAAGAAAATGTAGCCTTTGTCTTGAATTTCTCCTGAAAAATAGCTGCACACTTTCTAGTATGCAAGTGTGTGCCTAGGCACTCCTGTGCCTACAGGTTAGAAGTTGTACATTTGCAGTGTGAAATCAAAGGCACAGCTGCCTATGACGGGTAGGGTAATTTGGAGTGATAGTAGTGATGTCACTGTTGTGCTGTTTACTGCGTGCCTTGCTGGAGGCTTCGTCCAACATGAGACAAAGCCCCGTCTCAACCGAGATTGCCGTCTCCCCACAGAGATATAGTGTAGCACAAGGCATGGTAAACGAGTGCTGGGTAAAACATTAGCTACAGGAAGACCATAGGCAATATTGGTGACTAGTTCTTTTCCCTCTTACTTGTCTTTTTAAAAAGGTACATTTTCCAGAGTTCAATTCCTCTTAATATGTACAAGTATTTTTCAAGGGCCATCACCTTACCCAATTGTATTCTCATTCTTTTTAGACACAATGATCCTACTTCACAGCCTGCCCAGGTCCAGACCGTGTCACACAGGCCACTGCTCCAGCATTTTATCTTCCATACTCCAACCCAATACTTCAAAAACTGTACCCCTGTGCTTTTTTTAATCGGAATCAACGTGCATGCATCAAGTAAAATTGTATGTCTTATATCTAAGAGCTAAGCAACTCAGAGTACAGAGCTGGCGTATGGAGAAGAGAAAAGTGAAGCTGTTCACTGCAAAGTATAGTATGGCCAAAAGAAAGTTGGGTAATGTGAAGTAATGTGCAAGAGAAATTAGGATGACAAGGGAAGTGGGGGATAGGGGAAGTTAAAAATCCTAAAAGTGAACTTGCATGTTAAAACTATATATTGTATATTGAGCAACAGTTTTAATTCTCATGGATACAGATTCAAATCATTAACTGCATCCATTATGTGAAAATACCAGATACACTTTTTTACTGCAGATATGAAAACGTTATACATTACTTAGTATATAAACATGACAAAATAAACAAACAATGCAGCAAAAAGTGGTACAGAAATTCACAAAGGGGTAGAGAAATTGTTATGAGGGAGGGGAGACGGAGATTTACAGTCCTCCTTACCTGAACCCGTTTGTTTTTCCAAAAGATATTGTAAGCCTCAAGGAAAAATGGCACGAGCCATAATTAGTAATTCAATTAAAGTGCCTACAGCTATACATTCGGATAGCAGACAGGGGACTGGTGGACACATCAAGACGTGAAGGTAAGGGCACAATAACATGCACACTTCAGCTAGGGTCACATGAGAGCTTTTCATAAGCCTGAGATTTCAAGGTTGCAATTCTGTTATACAAGAGAATCTTTTCTCAAAAAGAAAAGGATGGAAAAAAAAACGCTGCATGCTCAATAGAGTAGAGGTCTTCTCATTCACACCAATATTCAATGACCATCAGTTACATGAGGAATATTCATACAGCGAATCTAATATAAACACTGGTGGCATGAAAAGCTCTCCTGTGATCTTGCCTTTTAAATAGGGTGATCCATGGTTCCAAATGTATTTAAATGTTAGCGTTTTAATGTTAAAACATTATTCCAAAGTATACTTATGATAAGCTGACAACAATACATTGGGATCTAGAACTATCTTAGTTATGGTTATGATCTAGACCATAAGTCCCCAAGTCCTTTATTCCCTCTTTAATACCTCTAGATACAGTGCCCTGCAAAAGTATTCACCCCCTTTGGCATTTTTCGTGTTTTGTTGCCTCACAACCTGGAATTAACATGGATCGTTTGAGGATTTGCATCATTTAATTTACAGAACATGCCCACAACTTGGAAGATTTTTTTTTTTTATTGTGAAGCAAACAACAAAAAGGACAAAACAACAGAAAGAGTCAATGTGCATAACTATTCAGCCCCCGAAAGTCAATACTTTGTAGAGCCCCCCTTTGCGGCTATCCAAGTCGCTTTGGATAAGTCTCTATGAGCTTGCCACATCTTACCACTGGGATTTTTTCCCATTCCTCCTTGCAAAACTGCTCCAGCTTCTTCAAGTTGGATGGTTTGCACTTGTGAACAGCAATCTAAGTCTGACCACAGATTTTCTATTGGATTGAGGTCTGGGCTTTGACTAGGCCATTCCAACACATTTACATGTTTCCCCTTAAACTACTCAAGTGTTGCTTTAGCAGTGTGTTCGGGGTCATTGTCCTGCTGGAATGTGAACCTCCGTCCTAGCCTCAAATCACACACAGAGTGGTACAGGTTTTGCTCAAGAATATCCCTGTATTTAGCACCATCCATCTTTACCTCAACTCTGACCAGTTTTCCCAGTCCCGACTGCTGGATGGTGTTCTTTGGGTGATGTGATGTGTTGTGTTGTGTTGGATTTGCACCAGACATAGCGTTTTCTTTGATGGCCAAAAAGTTAAATTTTACTCTCATCAGACCAAAGCACCTTCCCTCCATACATTTTGGGAGTCTCCCACATGCCTTTTCGCAAACTGAAAACGTGCCATTTTGTTTTTTGCTGAAAGTAATGGCTTTCTTCTGGCCACTCTGCCATAAAGCCCAACTCTATGGAGCGTACGGCTTATTGTTGTCCTATTTACAGATACTCCAGTCTCTGCTGTGGAACTCTGCAGCTCCTCCAGGGTTCCCTTAGGTCTCTGTGCTGCCTCTCTGATTAATGCCCTCCTTGCCCGGTCCGTGAGTTTTGGTGTGCGGCCGTCTCTTGGCAGGTTTGCTGTTGTGCCACGTTCTTTCCATTTGGTTATGATGGATTTGATGGTGCTCCTAAGGATCATCATAGATTTGGATTTATTTTTTTTTTTTATAACCTAAAGTCTTCATGGCAGTGTTTGGTTAGTGGTGCCTCTTGCTTAGGTGTTGCAGCCTCTGTGGCCTTTCAAAAAAGTGTTTGTATATGTAATGACAGATCATGTGGACACTTAGATTGCACACAGGTGAACATCATTTCACTAATTATGTGACTTCTGAAGGCAATTGGTTGCACCAAAGATTTTTATGGGCTTCAAAACAAAAGGGGGTGAATATATACGCACATGCCAATTATTTTTTTTATTTCTGAAAAATAGTTTTATGTATATATTTTTCTAATTTTACTTCACCAACTTAGACTATTGTGTTCTGATCCATCACACATAATTCAGATTAAAAAAACATCGAACTAAAGGCTGTAATGTAACAAAATAGGTAAAAAGCCAAGCGGGGTGAATTAAAAAAAAAATACCATATCAGAGGCTAAAAACACTACCAGGTACAAAGCATTAACATATTTGCTATATTATGACTTTTTGGGCGTTATATGTTTTGTTGAATTGGATCATGATTAACTGGGTATTGCTCCTATATAAAAGCTATAAAAAGATTACATAAGGACAATAGTTCATGCATGCGAGTCTTGAAAAAAAAAATATCCTGCATAGAAAGGCAGGTAGTTTGGCACTGCCCTTGCTTCCTAAATGAAGGTTTTGGGGTATATCTGTTAAAGTAGATCAACATTTATATGACAACTTAAAACTAAGGTGAATAACCAAAGAGTCACCTTTCCTGCTGTAAAACTTTTCAAAACTCGCATCACATCACTCACAAAAAGGTCACATCTCTGTTGAAGTGGAAAATTATCTGGTCTGAATTTTCATCCCTCCTTAAGAGAACATATGACCAAATGTCTATGCTTTTGGGTACGCAGTCAGCACTAGAGGGAACCTGGAAAGGTAAGTAACTCAGCTCTAGTATTTCTCTGTATTTGTCCCCATTTCAGTATAGGCCTATTTTAAGCACTGCCCATTTGTTTGTTGTTAAACTGTGCATATTTCACTGCAAAGACTGTAAAATAACTTGGTTTATTGTAAATGCTTTCAAATGCTCAACCGTTGGACCTGTCCTATCCAACACTTCGAAGTGCTATCTTTGCTCTGTTGCCAGAACAACAAGCAAACAGCATCAAGGCACACAAGGTTAAACTAGTTCTTAAACATGACACTTCTATTTACAGGAACATTCTAACAAACATGTTGTCTGCCTCCTCAACCCCTTAACGGTCTTTGAATATCTAAATACCTCTCATGTCAATATAATAGGTTTTAAAGGGCTGATTTAACTTCCCATGAACTCATATGTAGAATAATTGGAGGGGAAAAGGAGTCAAATACTGACTTAAAGAGTGCCTGTAATGAGAAAAGATTTTAATTTAATAAAGTGTTAGTTTACCTATACAGAAAACCTGTATTGGTGACTTACCAGCGGACCCCCTCCCCACCCCTCTGCCCCCACTGTATTAATCTCATGCGATCCTGAGCTGTCAAGGCTCCCACAAACTGCTCCGTTGGTTTGTGGATTTGAGAGCCCCGCTGCTTTCCGTTCTCTCCATCCAGCTCTGCCAGTACAGACCAGATGGATTCTGATTGGTCAGCGCCGCCCATGCGACAGTGCTGAACAATTAGAATCTGTCTGGTATGCGCTGAATAGAGCGAAAAAAAAGCAGTGGGGATTTCAAATCCCTGAACTGGTGGAGCTGCAGGTGTCTTGACAGCTCAGGATCATGTAAGGTTAAGTACAGTGGGGGGAGGGAGGGGGTATGGTGTTAGGTCAGCTTTATAGAGGCGAACACTTTAAGCAACCTAAAACATTGTCAAGTCAAGGATTGTATGCACCGCATATGTACCTGGGTTTAGGAGATTCCCAATGTACAAAGTTTTTCTGACAAGATAAATGCATGCACCTTTGGTTCTACTTCTAGGGGTTATTCGGTTCATATGTATATACCGGATTTATCGGCATATAACATGCACAGGTGTATAACACGCACATTCAGCTTAAGAGGGAAGTTTCAGGGGAAAAAAACGTAAAAATTCTAAATAAGGAACTTTGAAGCAAAATCTGCAGCCTCACTATTGCCATCAATGCCCATCTGCAGCCTCACAAGTGCCATCAATGTAGCAGCCTCACCATTGCCATCAATGCAGCCTGATCGATGCCCATCTGCAGCCTCACCATTGCCATCAATGCAGCAGCCTCACCATTGCCATCAGTGCAGCCTGATCTATGCCCCTCTGCAGCCTAGAGGTGACTGGGAGGGGGCGGGACGAGCGTCGACAGATTACATACAGAGAGAATCTCCTATGATAAACAGAACAGTGGTCCAATGGCGGCCCAGGAGACGGGACTTCCTATTACAGAGGCCGCCAAGTAAACAGGAGCTTCTCACTGTATGTAATCTGATGGTGCTCGTCCCGCTCCCCTCCCTGTCTCCTCCGAGGCAGCTAAAATTGAAGTATTGGCGTATAACACGCACGGGCTATTTGCACCTGATTTTAGGGGGAGAAAAAGTGCGTGTTATACGCCAATACAGTATTTGTCAGGTTCACGTAAAATAACCAATGTGACAATTTAAAAACAAATTCTCTATGTCACATAAAACAGCACAGCAATAAAGCACAGTAAATTTGGAATGCTACCATTTTTTTCTAAAATGTTAAAAATAATAATGGGTACTTGTGAATCTACACCCTTACAAATTGTACTATCTTCTTCAAATTTACCAGATTTAGGGGCCTACCTGACTGGATACAAATTGAATGGATTGTTTATGCAGGCCCCAACACAGCACAGTTGTTGGTAAATCTTATATAAAACATTAAATAGAATGCCAGAAAAAAGAATTGGCGTTTCTGAAAGGCCTGCAAAGAGATGACGGGCCAGGTAAAGCTCAGCAAAAATCTGAGTTCCCCAGACAATGAAGAGCTACCAGTGGGCAGCAAATGCGGACTTTAAAAAGGATTCCAATATCTCATAAGACCCAAAACATACAGAAGAATTACTCTTCCAGATTTACCCACATTCCATCAGGGGTGTCATCTGGTCAGAATGATTGCCTGGAACAGACACAAATCCAGAAAGCCCTGAGTCACCTTTGAAAACGATATCACAGGAATCCCTTCCTTGGTGCCCTTTGCAACACGATTTAAACATTCACTAGACTAAAAATTCAACAGTTACCCTAATTCATAAGGTAATCAAACGATTTCAACTTGCTCCAGCCCCTTCTCAGATGTCTCCCATTAAAGCAAACCCAGATTTTAGCCCCTCTTACCAGAACTTACTTATGGCTAACTTCTGTAATGCAAATCTTTCTGTGATTTCCAAGTAATCCTGGGCTCTGTTCGTACTTGTAAGACAGAAAAAGTGGCGCTAAATGGCGGTGTAGCCCCTAACTAAAGTGCAAAGTGATGATTTAGTGTTCCAGCAAATAATATGTGTACATCAAACAAAATGAATAAAAATAATCATGGAAAATCTCCTCAGTGTGAAAAAGTAAACGTTGTGAATCACTATACAGATGTATCAAACGCACAGCAATATATATATATAAAATGTGAAAAACATGAGCTCTAAACAATAGTCCATAGATATTCCCAAGACAGGACACCGTGCAGGAAAGGTGAAGTTTCTGGAAAATAATCCACCAAATCAATCAGTGTTAGTGACTCCTCTCCCCTTGAATTCACCACTCACCAGCTCCATATGCCTCACACTCTCGTGTTTTGGCAAAAAGGCATAAGTGTAAGGTTGGTCAATGAAGGGTCAAAAGGATCCAGATTCTTTGATGCTCCGAGTATTACCTCAATTCATAAAAAAGAACTCCAGATAGTGTGATACCGTAAAAAATGTGTAAAATTTATTCAACTTAAAACTTCAATCATTGCACTCACATGAACAACTCTTGATTCAAGCCAAACTGACACTGCAAAGCATTTCCAATTCAAAACAAATCCTCCTCTGTGAAACGCCCAGCACCACTATAAAGCTGAGGGTCACGGCGGACCTCAAGAAGCAGCGATGGATAAGTTCTCACCCCTCTCCGCTGACAATCTAAAGATGTGGATCACCTGCTGGCGACACGGCCCGAGGGGCAGCTCCTCTAAATCCGTGCTCCGTGCATCGGCGGGAGCCTTCAAAACGATTTAGAGGAGCTGCCCCTCGGGCCGTGTCGCCAGCAGGTGATCCACATCTTTAGATTGTCAGCGGAGAGGGGTGAGAACTTATCCATCGCTGCTTCTTGAGGTCCGCCGTGACCCTCAGCTTTATAGTGGTGCTGGGCGTTTCACAGAGGAGGATTTGTTTTGAATTGGAAATGCTTTGCAGTGTCAGTTTGGCTTGAATCAAGAGTTGTTCATGTGAGTGCAATGATTGAAGTTTTAAGTTGAATAAATTTTACACATTTTTTACGGTATCACACTATCTGGAGTTCTTTTTTATGAATTGAGGTAATACTCGGAGCATCAAAGAATCTGGATCCTTTTGACCCTTCATTGACCAACCTTACACTTATGCCTTTTTGCCAAAACACGAGAGTGTGAGGCATATGGAGCTGGTGAGTGGTGAATTCAAGGGGAGAGGAGTCACTAACACTGATTGATTTGGTGGATTATTTTCCAGAAACTTCACCTTTCCTGCACGGTGTCCTGTCTTGGGAATATCTATGGACTATTGTTTAGAGCTCATGTTTTTCACATTTTATATATATATATTGCTGTGCGTTTGATACATCTGTATAGTGATTCACAACGTTTACTTTTTCACACTGAGGAGATTTTCCATGATTATTTTTATTCATTTTGTTTGATGTACACATATTATTTGCTGGAACACTAAATCATCACTTTGCACTTTAGTTAGGGGCTACACCGCCATTTAGCGCCACTTTTTCTGTCTTACAAGTACGAACAGAGCCCAGGATTACTTGGAAATCACAGAAAGATTTGCATAGCACATGTAGTTTTAAAGTGGCAGCTCTATAGTCATTGTATTAGGACTTTCTCATTTGTAGGGGGTTAGCACCCCTCCACCTGGCATTTGAGCGCAGTGGTGAAGACTCGAGAGGGGCGCGTATATCTGAGTTTTCTCATTTGTAACTTCTGTAATGCCTCTCACTTCTGTGGTACCTCAGATTGGCTGTTACTCATATCATTATCTTCCCCCACGGGTCCTTATCGACTACCTTTGTTATTTTTTCACCTCTGGCACGCCAGCCATAAATTTTAACCGCCTGTTGACATACTTTGAGGGTAGGTTCACACCAGTGCGATGCATGAAACTCTGCGAATGCTGTACGGGTTGCCGCATTGCACCTGAATTGCAGATGGTTCACGCTGACATCTGCGAACCGCTGCAGGTGTCAATTCAAAGATAATGACACCCCCAGATTGGATCACAGATCGCACTGACCGTGACCTTTGCGACTAAACAATTGCAAAAAATATATCTTCCCTTGTTGATAGCCTCAGTAAGTACTAGCATACAGGAGAACAATTTAAAATACACTCCAGCTCTGACACATAGAACGATGTCAACAGTATGAGATAGTTGTTGGAGGTGTGGTCAAGGGCACATCGTTGCAAATTTTTGGACCTGCTCCAAGCTCACATAATTCTGACAGTGAATACACATTTCAAAGCGTTTCCCTGACTGTAGCATCCCATGGGATCCTTTTTCCTCCTTTATAACAACCGGATACCTACCAAAAACTATAGGAAATCAATTCTGCTGCATCTTTTGAATGCGGCCAACATTTGTATGCCAGCATGCTGGAGAGTAAACGCACCTTTCTCAATTCAACTATAGCTAACCAAAGTGGAAGAGATTAATAGAATCGAGGATTTAACGTATGCCCAAACAGATCGGATGGGTTTATTAAGACCTGGTTTTACAGGCATCAGTTTACCTTCACAGATAAAGGAACGCACCTTCTTGATGGGCAGGAGTAACATACTGACACAAAAGATTAAATCTGTTAAACAGATAAATCTAATCTAATACTCTCTCGCTCATCCCTTTCATTTTCTTAACCCTGTTTATTTTACAACCCCACACAGGTTGGGACCCTGTGTAAAATCTACATAAAGATAGAATATAACGCTATGCAAATCTCATAAAACCACATTTTATTCACAATAGAAAACTTATCAAATATTTAAACCAAGAAAATGTACCATTTTAACCACTTCAGCCCCAGAAGATTTTACCCCCTTCCTGACCAGAGCACTTTTTGCGATTCGGCACTGGGTCGCTTTAACTGACAATTGCGTGCGACGTTTTACCCAAACAAAATTGACATCTTTTTTTCCCCACAAATAGAGCTTTATTTTGGTGGTATTTGATCACTTCTGCGGTTTTAATTTTTTGCGCTATAAACGAAAAAAAGAGCGAAAATTTTGAAAAAAAAGCAATACTTTTTACTATAATAAATATCCCCCAAAATATATAAAAAAACGTTTTTTTTCCTCAGTTTAGGCCGATATGTATTCTTCTACATTTTATTTTTTTTTTTAAACCAAAAATAAGCGTTTATTGATTGGTTTGCGCAAAAGTTATAGCGTCTACAAAATAGGGGATAGTTTTATGCCATTTTTATTTAAAAAATTTTTTTAGTAGTAATGGCGGCGATCTGAGATTTTTATCGGGACTGCGACATTATGGCGGACACATCGGACAATTTTGACACTATTTTGGGACCATTGTCATTTATACAGCGATCAGTGTTATAAAACTGCACTGAATTACTGTGTAAATGACACTGGCAGTGAAGGGGCTAACCACTAGGGGGCGATGAAGGGGTTATGTGTGTCCTAGGGAGTGATTCTAACGGTGGGGGGGGGGGCTCCCCGATGACAGGGAGCGGTGATCTCTGTCATGACACTAGCCAGAACGTGGAAGTGCCTTGTTTACATAGGCACTACACCATTCTAATGCCGCGTACACACGGTCGTACTTTTCGTCTACAAAAGTCGGACAGCCTGTCGGACAGACTTCCGGCAGACTTTCGGTGGACTTGCCGCGGACTTGCGGCCTACTTTCTAACGACCGGACTTGCCTACACACGACCACACAAAAGTCGGTCGGATTCGTACGTGATGACGTACACCGGACTAAAATAAGGAAGTTCATAGCCAGTAGCCAATAGGTGCCCTAGCGTGGCTTTTTGTCCGTCGGACTAGCACACAGACGAGCGGATTTCGGGGTCCGTCGTAGGTACGAAGTAAAAGTTTTGAAGCATGTTTCAAATCTAAAGTACGTCGTATTTGAGGCTAAAAAAGTCGGTTGAAAGTCCGGAGAAGCCCACACACGATCGGATTACCAGCCAGCTTTAGTCCATCAGCGTCTGTTGGACTTTTGTAGACGAAAAGTACGACCGTGTGTACGCGGCATAAGACTCCGTGACACGATCGCTGGGAGAGGTCCCGCAGGCATGGTCACGCTGTACGCGGTGCACAAGCCCACTATCCCTGACTCTTAAAGGGGATGTACAGGTACGCCCATTTGCCCACCGTTGCCTTGTGCCGACGTATATCGGCCTGCAGCGGTCGGCAAGTAGTTAAGAAAAAAATAGGGTAATTTTAAAATTGATGGCAGCAACACATCTCATGCAAACATGACCATGTCTACCATGGCATAGCATCCCCTCTTTAAACACTTCGTAAACATCTGGGAATTGAGGAGACCAGTCGCTGGAGTTTTGGGAGATGAATGTTGTCCCATTCTTACCTGATATAGGATTATAACTGCTCAACAGTCCTGGGTCTCCCTAGTCACAATTTTCACTTCAAGATGCGCCAAATATTTTCAATTTATGAAAGATCTGGACTGCAGGCAGGCCAGTTGAGTACCTGGACTCCATTACAAAGCCATACTGTTGTCATAGATGCAGTATGTGGTTTAGAAAAGGAAGTCATCTGGATGAGAGCATATGCTGCTCTAAAACCTGGATATATAAAACTTTCAGCATTGATGGTGCCTTTCCAGATGTGAAAGCTGCCCATTCCATATGCACCAACGCATCTCCATACCATTAAAGATGCAGGGTTTTGATCTAAGCGCTGATAAGCCAAAACATTCCTCTCCTCTTTAGTCCAGAGGATGCGGAGCCCATGGTCAATTTGACCACATAACAGTTTTCCACTTTGCAACAGACTATTTTAAATGAGCTTTGGCCCAGAGAAGAAGGCAGCATTTCTGGATCTTGTTCAGATATGGGTTTTTAGAGATCGACCGATATTTTTTCGGTGCCGATACGATACCGATATTTCGGCCACCTCTCGGGCCAATATGGTCTATCGATATTCTGTACATTAAAAAAAAAAAATACACTTTTTTTTAATCACTGTTATTGTTGTCACAAGGAATGTAAACATTCCTTGTGACAGGTACTTTTTATGGAGGCGTTTTTGAATACTTTATAATTTTTTAAACTGGCGCCTTTAAGATACCAGTAATCCGGGAAGTGATGTCATGACATCGCTTCCGGGTTACTACATCCGAGACACGAACAAAGTATCGGCTTTGTTCGGGTCTTCAGCCAGCCAGCGGATGTGCCGGTTGGTTGTGTGGGCCTCCCGATGTGACGGAAGAGCCCGGGCGAGCGGCGGGGGTTGTCCCCTCCCGCTGCTTGTAATAACAGCTGAGTGGCTGCGGAGATAGTGATTTTTGGAAATATACCTGAGCCCATGTAGTGATGTCCATCAGGGAATTATGCCACTTTTTGATGCAGTGCTGTCTAAGTACCCAAAGATTATAGGCATCCAATACTGTGTTTTGGCCTTCTCCCTTGCGCACAGCGATTTGTCCATATTCTCTGAATCTTTTGATATTATGGACTGTAAATCATGATATATTTAACGTGTTCAGATCCGCGCTTTAGCCAAATGATGGCTACAGCAGGGATCTGCTTTGCCGGGAGGCTGTCAATAGACGTCCTCCCCTTTGCAAGCTTGCCATGCCCCCCTGAAGGGGGCGCGCGCTGTGATCACCCGAGTTAATGAGACTCTGGTGATCACAGATCCGAATAAGGGGCCAATCCCGGCCCCTTTCCACGTGATCAGTTGTCAGCCAATGACAGCTGATCACATGATGTAAACAGAAGATCGGTAATAGTTTTTTCTTCTTCTCACGCTAACTGCGTGAGAAGAAAAAAAGCCGATCGCCAGCTTCTGTTTGAAGGGACATCGGTCCGGAAGAGGCGAAGTTGCCTCATATGTGCCCAAAAGTACCGCCTGCCAGTGCCACAAATCAGTGCCAGTGCCCACAGTAGTAAGTGCCAGCAATCAGTGCCACCTATCAATGCCCATCAGTGGTGCCAATCAGTGCCTCATAAGTGCCACCTAGCAGAACTGCCTACCAGTGCCGATCAGTGCTCATCACTGATGCCCATCACTGCCACCCATCAGTGCCAGCTATCAGTGCCACCCATCAATGCCCTTTAGTGCCACCCATTAGTGCCACCTATTAGTGCCCATTAGAGCAGCCTATCGGTGCCCATCAGTGTAGCCTCATCAGCGTACATCAATGAAGGAGAAAAATTACCTGTTTGCAAAATGTATTAACAAAATATAAAACGGTTTTGTATTTTTTTTTTTTTTTAAATCGGTCTTCAATTTTTTTAACAAAAAACTAAAAAACCCAGAGGTGATCAAATACCACCCAAAGAAAGCTCTATTTGTGGGGAAAAAAATATGATAAAAACTTCATTTGGGTACAGAGCTGTATAACCACGTAATTGTCATTCAAAGAGTGACAGCGCTAAAAGCTGAAAATTGGTCTGGGCAGGAGGGGGGTTTAGGAGCCCAGTAAGCAAGTGGTTAAAGTCTTTGCAATATTACACCGAGGAACATTATGAAACTCTACAACAATTTTTAGATGCAGTTTTCACAAACTTGTAAACCTCTGCCCAGCTTTACGTCTGAGACACTGACTCTCTAAAATGCTCTTTTTACACCCAGTCATATTACTGACCTGTTGCCAATTAACCTAATTAGTTGCAAAATGTTCTTCCAGCTCTTCCTTCTTATGCTGGCCATACACTATACAGAAAATCGGCCGAACCCATTTTCGAAAAACGAACGTTCGAACGTGACCGCAAACGATCGTGCCATCATATAATGACCGATAAATTGTTCAGTGGACATGAATAAATAATTTTTTGTTCGTTTTTTTACATATACCTAGTGCAGAAAGTTCGGACGGGAAACACATTAACCTTGCAATTTATCGTACGTTCGGCAGAAATTTACCAAACTTCCCGTTCGTTTTTTTACCACAAAAACGTCACAAACGATTATCGATTTGTGCCCATTAACTTGCCGAAAAACGAACGAAGTGTCTATACGAACGATTTTTCGGCCGATTTTTCGTATAGTGTATGGCCAGCATTAGTACCACTTAGTCAGCTTTTTGTTGCCTTGTCCCAACTTTTTGGAGATGTGTTGCTGCCATCAATTTCAAAATTACCTTTTTTTTTTTAAACTATACATTTTCTCAATTTAAACGTTTGATATGTTTTCTCTTTTCGATTGTGAATAAAATATGGGTTTATGAGATTTGCAAATCAATGCATTCTGTTTTTAAGTAGGTTTTTCACAGCGTCCATGTTTTTGGAATTGGGATTGTATTCCTAATAGTAAAAACAAGCAATACAGTTGGAGAGAACTTCAGTTTAGACCTCAGCCAACTTTGGCTTATCTAGTTTCTTGGCAAGGATTGGCTATATCATGTGACCTATACCTTAACATACTAAACATTTATTTGTTCTACTGTCTTCATTAAGATTGCGCTAAAGAAGTAATGTCTTTAGATAAGTTGCCTTGTATGTCTCCTGTACTGTATGCCTGTTGATAAAGAATTAGAAAAAAAAAAAAAGTTTATGTTGAGGTTTGGCCTTCTATTTAATATTCTGCATGTGAGAGCACATTAAGCTTTATGTTTGAAGGCTAAAGTTATCCTTTAAGCTCCTCTAAAGTGCTCTGCTGCTGTGTGCACACGATACACAAAGGCTTATTTTATGGAGGTGAAAGGTTTTCCAAAGAAGCGGAAATGCCCATAGTGACCGCATTTCCCAGAGATTTAAAAAGGGAAACATGAATGCTCCCATTGCCATCCTTAAATACTAGTTGTTTGAAAGTCACCAAATCAGACGCAAATCTACTTTATTACAGTTATTCTACAGTTATTCTGGGTCAGTGATCCTAAGCCTCTGATGCCCAACCTGCAGCCCTTCGACACTTATTGTGTGGCACTTGGGGTCCCTGCAAACAGTCTGTATCTGGTGAGGGAAAAATATATTACTTAGCCCTGCTTCTTGTAGTTAAATGGGATGAAACCATCTTGTTCATTTCTGTGTGCTCCATCCCTTTTCTCTATTTATTTTCCTTCTTCTAATTTTTTTTCTCCTTCTATAATGGATCACACTAGGATAAATCTATAATGTGGCACAAATATTTTTAGGCAGGGTATAGGGAGCATGTATTTGTTAAACAACAACATTTTTTTTTTTTTTTTTTTGAGTAAGGGAGGGTTATAACCCTGGTCGGATTTTTTTTTTTTTTCAATCTGTGCCCCATTGGGGACATTTCTCTTCACATTCTGTTCTATAGCCAAACAGTAAGCGAAAGGAAATTCCTCAAAAGTAAGGGAATTCCTGAGTGTGACCAGAACGAGTGTCCCCATTGGAAGATTTCCCCCTTATTATAGTTTTGGGGACAATCCATAAATTTGAGGGTTTTTTTTTTTTTTTTTTTTAACTTTCACTTTCGATGATGAAGGTAAACCTGACAGAGGATAACTCTCCCTCATGGGGACAGTGATAAAAACTAGACAGATGTTCTAATCATCCAGTTTAGTTCTACTTTAGGCAGTGGTTTCTCCAATCTAAAATTGTCTCCTTAAAGTGGATGTAAACCCCAATTTTTTTTTTTATGTCATAATATAGAGTATAAGATTTCCTATCATTTGAGCCCAGTCTTGCCACAAAGAGTTAATCCATCTCTGAGCAATCCTCTTATTGTTCAGTGAGAAATCTTGACAAAGAGAAAAACTTTGTCAAATACTCCCCCATGCTGTGAGTGACAGGTGATTTGCATAGCTCGTGCACTAGACTAGGCTAGACACTGCATTATTTTTTAATTCCCTCCCACTCCTTTCTTCTGCTGCTCTGCCAGGATTGAATGTTCCACACCTCAGCATAATTAAGCATGCTGAAGTCATGTGGTTACTTTCCTGTCTTTTCACTGGATGTTAGAGATCATAGCAGAAGTTCAGTGTTAGAAATACACAGGAGAAAATGCATGTTGACAAGGGGAGTCTACTGACATCACGACTCCACCCATCGAGCTCCAGACAACAGACCCACCCACAGAATATTCAGTTTTTCGGCTCTCATAACAGACAGAGAGGAGACATTTGACAGGTAAAGATACATGCAGGAGGCATGTATATCCTTAGAGATAACCCCTATGGCAGTAGCTTAGAAAGGATGACATTGGGTTTACATCCACTTTAAGCAAATCCCCCGCTCTCCTGTAGCATTCCCAGAATATCTGACCATTTCCTGTGACCTTGTAGTCTGATTCTCTGCTGTTGCAGGTCTACAGTCTGACAGTTG
Source organism: Lithobates septentrionalis (assembly GCA_037952835.1). Lineage (NCBI taxonomy): Eukaryota > Metazoa > Chordata > Amphibia > Anura > Ranidae > Lithobates > Lithobates septentrionalis. The sequence continues at coordinate 259,001 of JBBDGP010001638.1, read as the reverse complement.
TAGAATTACATTGACTATTATGTGTGGCTCTTTGGCAATGTCAGGGACCACACTTGAGGCTTCCTAATGTAAGGTGGCCATGACTGTTCTAGACGCTTAAGCTATTGGATTAGCATTACAGTCTGGCAAAAAAGTATATCCAGAAAGGGAGGTTAGCAATGACAGCATCCATATTTCTTCAGTACTTATTTGCTTTAATGATGAAAAATGGCTGGTCATTTGAAAGGAAAAAATGTATCCACAGAAGTAGACAGTTTCCCATTTTTCATAAATAAGTCGTGTTTAAAAAGACTAACTTGTACAGTACTTTGTGATGTTAACTTGTGAAAAGTCACTGAAATTACTATACTGTATGTAATATGTTTCCCTTCCTTCTGTCGTGCTTCATGAATCAGCTGTCAGTAATCCCGTACAGTGTATTCCAGGCTCCACATGCTCAAACAGTCAAAAAAGGATCTTCACCCCCTGAAATAAAGTTCCAACCAACCACTGTTACATCAAATGAGAATGTTCTTGTTGGCAACTGTGCTTGTATTGAAAAGTGGGATAGAGGCAGGTGAGGCTTAACTTACGGTGTTTCTGGAAAGTGAGGCCAGATCTCTATGAGTGCTCAGAGACAGCATTTGTAGGTCGATGAAAGCTAATAGCCTACAAGTAGCATTTGCAATTAGGCATGATTTAAATTAGGAGGGTCAGGGAGGTGGCAATACGCATATCAATGATACCAGAATCTGGCAATCAAAAATAATTGGTACACAATTATCTTCACATCAGCCCATATCACGAATTAAACCAGAATTCTTTAATGTAAGTTTTTCAAAATTAAACAGGTTTATACTTACCTGCTCTGTGCAATAGAATTGCTCAGAGTGGCCCCGAACCGCCTTTTCTTGGCGCCCCCCACACACACTGGCGCCTCACCTCCAGCGGGAGTCTCCCAAAAAAAGGCACCTTCTATGGAGGCATTCTTGCGGGGTTGCTCCTGAGCCTTGCGGTCTGCGTCTAGTGACACATACAGTGGGACTCAGCCCTGTGCCAGAAAGACCAGGAAGTGAGGGGAGAGAAGAGCTGCAGAGGGGCACAGCACTGGATTGAATGAGGGTTCAAGGAAAAAAAAAAAAAAAAAAAAAAAAGGGAAAAGGGGGGGGGGGGGGGGGGGGATGGTAAGACTGATGCCTAAATATTTTGTACTTTAATGCAAAGAATGAATTAAGGTAAAAATGTTTAGGCTTTATGACCACTTAAAATAACCTCATATTTAGTCTTCAGATATTAACCTCATATCCATCATCTGGGAACACAGCAAAAAAAATTTCCTAGGTTTACTAAACATCTGTGCCAACAGCTGGCACCAAAACAGAAAAACTTACCACATGAACTTGCATCAGATAACATGGATATTTGTGACCAAAGCTATCAGTCCACGTTAGCAATGCTCTGTACTTTGAATGCATCTGAAAAAAGATCATGCAGTCTCAGGAATGTGTAAAGCATTTGGAAAATAGTCAGCAGTGTACTGACACCAGTGGTCACAATATCCAACGGTGACTCCAGAGTAGTTCACAGACCTATTAGGCACAAGGCAACTGCAGCTGGGCAACTGCAACTGCTGCACTTGTTAAGCCTTGTGCTAATAACACATGTAATGATAAAATACTGATTTATAAATATAATAGCTTTAACTACCTTTATGTTTCAATGCCTTTTTTACAAGCCCTCTAAACAAAGAAAAGATCCACTTGTTGGAACTCAAATAGACTTTTCTGCTGGCCAGCATAACACACACATAGTAGAGGACCTGGGGGATTATATTCCCCTAGCACTGATCTCTGTAGAAGAGAAACCTTTGGATGAAGGTTCTACAGATACCAAAAAGGTGTTGATTTCCTGGTCTGCCAACCTTCTGAGGATCCTCCGGTTGACCTCTATATCACTAAAGGATGCATATTTGAACTTAAGATTATGGGGAAAACAGACCATTCGATTTCTCGTGGAAGCGCAGTACCTGGCAAAGAGCACATCTGTAAATGGGACCCTTCTCTCTGAGAATTACATTCTATACTTCCATAAACTAAAGAGAAAAGTTATTACAATGGAGAGACAAACTCTAAATAAATGGACAGGATTTCTCAAAATTTCTGTTTTGTGCACTTAATTTTACCACTTCATAAACCATATGCACACTTGACTGTTTGCTAATACCAATCTATGTGCTGCTGCAGTTACATACAAATGGAAACAGGGTAGATTTATCTATTTCAGGTTAGCAACTTCATTCCAGAAGCACAAGTTAGGAAACAACTTTGTAGATCACGAGTGCAGAAATCTCAACACAGCAAAGCCCCTTATGCCTCATGCATCCATCAAAAAGCCATGCTAACAGGTTAGACTGAGAAAGAAAGAAAAGCAATCAGGCTACACAAATTACAGGATTCCTATGTTTTAGTAGCACACTGTACATAGGAGGAATATAGGCAAGACCTTTAGGCTCTTAAAAAGAAGTACCCTCTCTAATTGGTTGAGGTTTTTGGACTGTTCACCATTATTAGTGTCCACTTTGCAGAGAAGACATGAAGAGATCTGCAGAAAACAGGTAAATGTATGATTGAAACATAAGGACAAACATAAAAGAGCACAAAGGCAAAAGGGTCTTACGACACAAAGACAAAACATGGCAAAATGTGAAAAAAAAAAAAGAAAGATAAAGTACATTAATGCGAAAACACAGCTGGAACCACAGCGATTCCTTTATCCTTCATTTATTCAAACAAATTTCTTTGTAAAAAAAATTCTGACTAGCACAAAAAGCTGATTCAGTCTTTAAAAACAAGTATTACTTAAAATGTAACTAAATCCAAAAACACACCTTTTGTTTTGGATACAGTGGTGAGGGGTTAGGACCCCTGCAAAGGTTTTTATTTCTGTCATTGCCACTGCAGAGAGAATTCACCATCTCCTACTGTACTAGTGTCCAGTTATCAGGACTAAGGATGGGTTCACGCTAGCTGCGGCCACGGCTTCGCAGCAGGGGGTCCGTTGAGCCCCTGTTCTCCATTTCAGGTACGAATCAGGTCCAAATTTTTGCCTGAATTCGGACCTGAAACAGAGCCAAAGATGTACAGGACCCTTCTGCTGTGCACTCTGTGGCCGCCCTGGAGATGTGTGAACCGGCTCTATTGAGAGACGGTCAGTGTCTCCCGTCATGCGAATTGGATGTGGGGACACCAGCATCAAATTTGCATAGGTGAAGGAGGAATAAAAGGAAATTCTTCCCATTGAGAAACCTTTATGCTGACACGTGCCTCTGCTTTCCACAAGTCCCAAATCACATGATTCTGTACTGTGCAACTTGCCCTCTAATCCGTTAGAGAGCGACCATGTGGGAATAAAAGCAGACAAGAAAGATAGCTTGGGCCTGCAAATTTCAACATTTGGTGTTCCTAAACACCTGATGGTAACAAGGTGATTTTATGCAGTGGAGTCGTCTAATGCACCCCAGCTATGACTGGACGCAAAACAGACCTGGACAGGTACATTGGGGGAGGGACAATTTTTCAAAACTGGAGCAGACAGCATCTGGCGCAGCTGTGCATCGCAACTAATCAGTTTTATATTTCATTTTCAAAGTCTGAATAAAAGACAACGATCGAAGCTGCTTGGTTTCCATGCACAGTTGCTGCAGATTTTGGCTGCTCCAATTTGGATAGATTCCCCTCACTGTGTTCCCTGTATGTCTTTCAAGGCTACATTTGCAATATCTGACTGAAGTTTACCTTTAACCCTTTCACCAATGTAGCCATTACAGCGACAGAAGCACTGGAATGCAAACAAACTCCTGGCTGCCAGGTATGTAGTAGATTTGTATATATCAAAGTGCACAGCGCTCTCCACCTTGGATCCAACCTTTTTGTGCCAAGTAGTATTAATATACAGGATGTATATATTTATATTTGTTATTAAATATATTGATATATTTTATTTATAACTACTTTCCACAAACACAGTCACTTTGATACTACAGTATCATGGGCATCACAACAACAAAACTTGAGCTTTATCTTAAAGTATCTAGATGTAGCAACTCGAGACAGGAAAACTATGCAGCAATGTAGATATTACACCCAGACCACTCTTGGCAGAGAATTCTCTTTATGCAGGTAGAGGATTCTTAAGCCATCCATAGATGGATCGATTCTTGGCCGGTTCAGTAGGGACCAGCTAAGATTAGGTCCATTTATTGGCAGGTTGATTGTACCCAAGTCAATCCATTAATAGACTTGGGTACAGCCAGCATGTCGTATTTTTAGCATGTGATTATTGCCAGCAGCTATAGCCACTAGCAGTAATCATTGTGTTCTAGCAGGGAAGGCTCCCTGTGAACACCCCCTCACCCGTTATTGCAAGAGACAAAATTCGTATGATCTTTGGCCTGCTTTTCTCCAAAGGTCGAATTCACAAAGACATCTAGAGGCTGCAAGTCCTCTAGAATAAATTCCCCTCGTTTTCCCATGTCTAGGGGATCACAGGGGCTCTTCACAGGTGCTATGAGGTGGTAAGTAAATCCTTAGACAAAAAACCATGGTATACGTGGATTTTTCAAAAGTGTTTGAGACAGTTCCCCACACAGGGCTAATGTGTAAGGTAAAGAATACAGGCCTGGAAAAATCTATTTGTAAATGGATAGCAAACTGGCAAAAAGACCGAATTCAGAGAGCAGGGGTTAGTGATTCATACTCTGACTGGTCTAAGGTTATTAGTGGTGTACCTCAAGGTTCAGTGTTGGGACCCTTACTTTTTAATATCTTTATAAATTATATAGGCTCTGGGATAAAAAGTACCATTTCAGTCTTTGCAGATGACACCAAGCTATGCAGTAGAATAACGTCCTTACAGAATGTCTCCATCTTACAAGCCGACCTCAATGCACTGTTTAATTGGGTAACTATGTGGCAAATGAGGCATAATGTTGATGAATGTAGTTATGCACTTGGGGGTTAAGAATATGCATACATCATACTCACTAGGGGGGAGTACAACTGGGGGAATACATAGTGATGAAGGATCTGGGTGTTCTGGTAGATCATAAGCTTAAAGCGAACCTTCAGTCATTTTTTTCAACTTTCCATCTATTAAATCTTCTGCCCTTGTTGTTTTAACTTTGGATAGTAAAACATTTTAATTTTGCCAGTACCTTATACAGCCCTCTTTGTCTGGTCATTAGCCTAGGCTTATGACATCGTACACAGCTCTCACTCTCAAGAGTTTGTCAGGAAGGGAGGGGGAGGAGTCATAAGAGGGCCAATGAGGGCTGCAGAGCTGGAGGTGTGCCTCTGTGTGTCTGTGTAAATCCAGGAAGTGAACAGGCAGCAACTTCAGCTTCCCACAGTTAAAATGTTAGCAGCCGGCTTAGAGGAGGAAGATTTCTGCAGCATATGTGGCAAGTACAGAATCACAGTATATATAAAATATGGAAAGTGGTTGGAGAGAAGCTTCAGCATGGCAAAATGTTTTTATTACAAATTATTTGAGCAGACTGAAGTACCTCTTTAATACCAGCAAGCAATGCCAAGCTGCATATTCCAAAGCAAGGAGATTTCTTATATTAAAAGGAGGTATGGACTCCAGAGAGATATCAGTTTGACCCTGTATAAATCATTAGTAAGACCACATCTGGGATATGCAGTTCAGTTTTGGGCACCAGTTCCCAAAAAGGATATTAGGGATGTGGAGAGAAGAGCAACCAAACTGGTAAGAGGCATGGAGGAGCTCAGCTATGAGGAAAGACTAGAGGAACTGAATTTATTCTCTCTTGAGAAGAGGAGAGTAAGGGGTAATATGATCAGCATATGTAAATACATAGATTGTCCATATAGTGAACTTGGTGTTGAGTTATTCATGTTAAGGTCATCACAGAGGACAAGGGGGCACTTTATGTCTGGAAGAATTTAATTTAATTTCCAAATACGGAAAGGCTTCTTCACAGTAAGGAGCTATGAAAATGTGGAATAGACTCCTTAAGGAGCTGGTTATGTCCAGGTCAGTAGATTACTTTAAAAAAGGCCTGGATTCTTTTCTAAATGTATATAATATAACTGGATACTAATATTTAGAGGTACAATTGATCCAGGGAATATCTGATCGCCTCCTGGGGGATCAGAAAGGAATTTTTTTTCCCTGCCGGAGCAAATTGGATTATGCTTTGTTGTTTTTTTTTTCTTGCCTTCCTCTGGATCAACTGTGGGTATAGGATTGTTAAAAAAAAAAAAAAAATGGTTTTCCCTTTTATTGGTTGAACTAGATGGACTTTTTTCAACCAGACTATGTAACTATGTACAGCTGCTCATTCAAAGTAAATGGCTGTATGTGGCCATACTGGTGTAAACGCCTATGGCTTCTGGTATGTGTGCATTTCATCCAAATCACCTCTTTCACGCGTAGCCTCCCTGATGGTATTCCCGAGTGTGGCTCAGGGTTAAATTTCAGCACCATTAGCGGTAACCCCGAGCCACACTGGGGATTGCATTGCAGGATCCTGGTGCGGTATACTTACCTTGTCCCCAGGATCCTGCGATGTTCTCTCGCGGTATCTGCGGGCTCTGTCCTCCTCCCGAAGCCTCTGTGTGCCAGGCTCCGTTCCCTGCGAGCGTCGCGACGCACGGGGGCGGAGACTGGTGGTAAATTCAAAAAGAAATGTAAAAATCATAACACATACAGTACTGTAATCTTACAGATTACAGTACTGTATGAAATCATTTCACATCCCTTTTGTCCCCAATGCTTTGTCCAATGCCCTGCATGCAGTTTTATATTATATATACTGTTATTTCTGCCTGGAAACTGGAGATTGTCCAAAGCAACCAAAAAGTGTCGCTTTACATCAAAAGTGGCTTTAGACCAGCTAGAAAACAGCGATAGTAAATTAGAACACTTGCAGAATTGAGCGATAGTGAATCGTGGGGAAATGTATTTTATTATTATTATATTATTTTTTTTAATTATTTATTTATTATTTATTAATTTATGATATTGTGTTTCAAAATTTATCATACCCGGGATATCTACTAGACTTTTGTTTGGACAGATTTAAGTGTGTTATTGTTAAGAATTACAGGCCTACAATATAAAATGCCAAATTTCCATGCAAAATAATTGTACCGCTTTCAGCACCTAAAATCTGACTTAATCATACCGCCAGGGAGGTTAAGGAAAAGCACCGGAGTGTGTGGAACCGTCTGCTCCACCAGCATGGGAAAGTGTTGGGGATTTTATGCTAAAGAAACTTGCAGCCTCTGGACATATACATGTGCATGGGGTCTAAGAAATAAGGTGTTCTTTGCTCTGCTGGTAACTGAACTTTAACCTGTATAATATATTGGACCCATCACACTCACGTCAGACTTGCACAGTGAAATCCAAGATAGTGGACAGAACTTTCATTATTTGTTTTAACGTCACAAATTTCATTTTTGAAGAAGTGTTAATTAGTTATGCGTTTTGGAAAACCTGTTGTGTGTGATGTGATTATGTAGCAAGTGATAGGATTTATGTGGCGGGTATTATAATCTATGCATAATAGACAATAGTGTAAATGTAATGAGTTAGATGTTTAAGGGGAGGTGTGGTTCCTGTATATAAGCAACATCCACTTGTATGTCTGTATTTCCTTAAGAGGACCTTGGCAAAACCCTGGTCAGGATATTGAGGTGATGTTTTTAATTGGGCTTTAAATATGCCTACAGGAAGTTCCAGTTGGAGGATTTACAATCCATGTCTAGAGGGACAGCCTGAGGGATGTTGTGCTACTAGGATTGCAGTGGGTCGATCAATTACCCAGGGGAAATTTTTAGTTAGCGGTGGAGCAGAGAACATTTAATGTCTTAGGGCTTATGCATATAGCTGTAAATACAATTGTGTGGCTGTACAGCATAAAATACACTAATATTTACTACAGAAGATTACTGGAGCACAGCATATTTTGTAACACCGTGAATAGGGAAGAAAAACTCCACGGTTGGGGCTCCTGGGTGTGGCATATTTTACACTGTAGAGCCATACATCTGTATTTCGATTCGTGTGATTAAGCCCTTAGGAGTAAGACAAAAACGTTACATGCATGGAGAGGATTCTCCACTAAAAGCAGTCGAAGTAAAATCCATATTGCTGTGGACTGTGGAAGTTTTATTGCCCCCTAATAACCGAGCGGCAAGTTAACATGTAACAGTGGCCCCGTTGTATACATTGCAACAATTTTAACCTGGCGAAATTGCTTGCAAACAGGACACGGTCAAGCAAATGGTGTCACATCACAACCAGGAGCTAAACACTTGTGGATGCAGTACAGTATTCCCATTCAAATGCCCCCTTTTAGGGAAAAAAACTGCAATTTTGACTTGCCTGTAAATTCCATAATTTGGAATACAGGAGGAACAAGTCTAGATCCTGGGTTATAGGCTCATACCTTCAGGTGACTGGACACCTAAAAAAAAAAAAAAGGTACCTGGCAAATCTTTTGAAGACATGCCCCCTGGGTACGTACCCTTGATTCCTACCCCAGTCCATGAGCCCTCAGTTTTGTAGCAAGCAATGCAGAGTAACCAAGGAATAGAAGGGAGGGTGCCCTGTGTACTGTACTCAAAGATATGGAATTTACAGGCAAAACAAAATTACTCTCATTTTAATTATATTGTACAGTACACAAGTATTCATAGACCTTGAGATGTCCCCAAGCAATGAATGAGAAGGGTGGGCAACAACTAGACAAACTGTGCCAACAGGAGTAACACTTAAAGTCTTAACTTTAAAAAAAAGTTATTAACAGAGGACCAGGCAGAGGTCTTACCAAAGCTGAGCAAAGAGGCTTGGTACCAGAACGTCCAAGAAACACCAATCTGGTGGCTTGGGCATGTAAAAGCACAGGAACAGTTTTGTCCTTTACAGTGTAAGTTGCGCAATGAGTTGTCTTCTCATACTGAGCGGTGGAGCACTTGGAATCATAATGTCCCTCATGAGACATGAACATAGGACAAATAGGGAGTCCATCTACCTGAGAGAAGTTGTAGGATGGTGCTAGAAGGTAGACTTTGATAGCTCAGACTACATGCAGGCAACAAGGAGCAGTTTCCTCTGCGTTCTTTGGAGCAGCGCACAAAGATGGAATGATGATGTCTTCATTGAAGTGGAAGACTGATATCACCTTGAAAATAAAAGATGTTCTAGGACACAAGGACTACCTTGTCTTTGTGAAGAATAAGGAATGGCTCTTTACAAGAGAGCCGCAAGCTCAAAGACACATCTGACAGAGGGGAGGGTAATCAAAAAGGCCATTTTGTAAGAGAGGTAATCAAAGAGAATATGCCTGCTGGGTTCAAAGCATGATTTATGCAGGGCTGAGGGAACCAAGATGAGGTTCCCAGGAAGCACAGGGTGCTGTAAGGGGGGCTTGAGCTGAAACAACATTTTGGGAGAGCATGGACATATGTTTTTGAAAAAGAACAGAAAAAAACGAAACCTGTCCTTTGAGAGTGCTTAGGGCCAAGTTCTGGACCCCTTGGTGTCTTACAACCTGGGCTTCAACAGTCATGCTAATAAAGTTATTGGCTGAGAAGCAGGATAGAATAAATAGCCCTGAGACAACTGGTCTGGCCTGTTGGAAAGGCCATCTCCTAGCAGTCACAATTCATCTGTGTACCAGGTTCTTCTGAGCCAGTTTGGTGTAATGAGAATTACTAGCTTTCCCTATTGCTTTATTCTGAGCAGATGATGTAGAACTCACACTGGAGGGAAGGCATAGATTTGTCTGAACTGATCAGAGAATTCTGAAGGAATCCAATGTCAGTGCCAGAAGATCCTTGGTCCTGGCTACAAACAGAGGTAGCTTATTCTTGAATCTGGAGGCCAGGATATCCATATCCAGGATCTGCTAACTCTGATATATCAAGGTTGAAGATGTCAGGTGAAAGGCCCATTTCACTTTATCAAAGGCGGTAATGACCAAGGTAATTTGCCTTTCACTTGCTCACTCTTGGGACAGCAGAGATTTCCCCCCATTCTTAGAAGTAAAGGCACCCATTAATTGGGAAGAGGGTATTGGGGAAGACTTGGCAGACTTTGAGGGCCAAGTCTTAAGCTGAAAACAAAGACAGAACTAAAGTTTTAATGTTGAAGTCTGAGTAGTTCTAAAAGTTTGCACTGTAAAGTGACTATATTGCAAACAAAGTCCCAGTTTTAACATCAACAGTCAGACACAAGGTGACTCTGCCTTACCTGTGCACAACTCGTCAAGGTGAGATTACCCCTGAATGGGTCTTCAGGGTCTGGGCTCCATAAGGATGGACCACAGCCATGGAGTGGTATAGCATCCTGCAGATGACTTCACGTGTTATGCAAAGTGATGAGGTCAGCAACCCTGCAGGATACAGTGCCTAAAACAATTCAGGCTGCTCTCAAGTTGCACCAATCCAGATGCACTGCTTCTATTGCTGTATTACAAGAAAGTCAAGAGCTGAATATTTTATCTTCAGGATTCTTCAAAAAATAAACTATTTAAGAGTGACTTCTCCGTAAGGGAGAAGATGTCCATCACCTCAGGACACTAGCAAAAATGAAGACTAATGGAATGGGGTAGGAATATAGTAGAGGCACCCATGGGGACGTTCTAGAAAAAACCTTTGCCAGTGTCCAATCACCTCAAGGTGCACATAACCAAGGGTCTATAAATACTTACCGTATATACTCGAGTATAAGTCGTTCCGAGTATAAGTCGAGGCTCTAATTTACCACAAAAAAAAAATGGGAAAAACCTATTGACCCGAGTATAAGACGAGGGTGAGAAATGCACAGCTACTGTAAGTGGAAAAGAGGGTCAACAATGCCCATTTGCAGCATCACTGTGCCCATTTGCAGCCATAGGTCCCCTGAACTTCAAACTTGGCAGTTAAGGGTTCCTAGATGCCCCCTAGCTGCAGCCAAAATTTGGGGTCTCTGAACTCAAAGGGTCCCGAAATGACATTGCTGCAGATGGACACAGTTGACTGAATTTGGGGCCCCGTATCTCTGGGCCACTTAGTGCTAGGAACCCCAAATTTGGTGTTCAAACCCAGTGGAACTAGCACCATAAAACTTCCAAAGCTGGGGTTTCCAGCACTAAGTGGCCCCGAGATACAGGGCCCCAAAAATCAGTTCAGAAAATGTCAAGCACTTTTCTGCAGCAGAGAATGACATTTTCCGAACCGGTTTTGGGGCCCCGTATCTCAGGGCCACTTGGTGCTAGGAACCCCAGCTTTGGATATGTTATGGTACCAGTTCCACTGGGTTTGCACACCAAATTTGGGGTTCCTAGCACCAAGTGGCCCTGAGATATGGGGCCCCAAAGTCGGTTCAGAAAATGTCAAACACTTTTCTGCAGCAGAGAATGACATTTTCCGAACCGATTTTGGGGCCCCATATCTTGGGGCCACTTGGTGCTAGGAACTGCACACCAAATTTGGGGTTCCTAGCACTAAGTGGCCCTGAGATACGGGGCCCCAAATTCGGTTCGGAAAAAGAATTTTTTTGCTGCAGAAAAGTGCTTGACTCGAGTATAAGTCGAGGGGGGCACTTTCAGCACAAAAAAAATGTGCTGAAAAATTCGACTTATACTCGAGTATATACGGTAAATATAAAAAAAGGTGCGACTTAATAAATGTTCATAAAACTATAAATATGCATTTGCTGGAAATGGACATGTACGCCAACGTTTATGCTCTGTACTGTTAAAAAAAAAAAAAAAAAAAAGCATAAAAAACAGATACAGATTCAACACAAAACTATATAAAATGCATTCACATGAACCAGGGCACTAAGGTGTCACTCCACTTAACCTTAATGCATTTAAGGATGATCTGGCAAACACCATGGCAGGCTTGAAAAGGGGAACATATCCCTAAAACACCACAGCGTATATACATAAACTCCCACATCTTCAAGTGTGTTCTGGCATAGAGCCCGCTACAGGTAATGTCTGATCCAGAACAGCTGCTTGCTTGGCTCATAGTTGTCGTGGAGGGGGAGGGAATTAGAGCATTCCTGCAGCTTTTGCCATTGGCCATGGCTCTAACCGTTGACTCTGAGATAAAGAACGATATGGTCCAAGGCACCAAAAGCAATTGGCCTCCATCCCAAATTTGAATAAAAAGATAAAGTTTGGTTGGCGGGACTTTAAATGAGGCCAATCACTGTATAGAGTAAACATGTGGGATATAACACACAGTATTGCTTGTATGGGTTCCAACAAAAAGGGGGGAGTTTTTGGGACTTTGAATGAGAGATGTATACCAAAGAGCAGTCTTGGCAAAGAACATTTAATTATACCTTGTAAAATCATGTACAGCATACTGAATGACAAAAAAAAGCATACACAGAATCGCATAAATGCAAGGCATGCTAAAAACCACATATAAATATTGCCGCCATGGTAGTTGGCATATCATGGGGTAAACACAAGTCCTGCACAACATGGGCCACTGGAAGGGCTGGACGGTGTTGGAAAATCTAGAGTAAAACCATGTAAGAGACATAAAATCATCTGTATGGACATCATGTGTCTATGAAAGACTGACGCGTTTCATTAGGGTATACCAACTCTTCAGGGGCGAATGCAATGGTGATCTATAAAGAAACATAACCACATGGTATGATATTGTAGCTGAATAATAGGAATAACTAATGGGTATAAGGGACAGGATGGACATCCCTATAAATACTCACGTCAACTGTATAGATGTGAACAGAGGAACAGATTGGTTAGAAAGGTCTGGCATGGGAGCTGAGGTAGAGACACGTGGACAAGCAGGGAGCACTGTAGATTCCCCAAGGTCAATGTGCAATATAGATGACAGTGAGCCAACACTTCTGTGGCTTGAGATCAGTAGTATATATTGAATGTATAATATTGATAAGAAGTGTTACGAGCCCAAACATCAGGTCAGATGAAGGGAAGAACTGAGCATAGATGAAAAAACTGATAGTCAAAAAACCACCGAATATGAAAGAGGAGGGAAAAATGAAAAAAGAAAATTATGTCCTGGGTAAGATAGTGAAGGAACCAAAGAGAAAGATGGACAAAGTGCTAAAAGTATAGGTTAAACTTATGGTAATTTACATTGTTGGGTCACATAGACATTGGGAACCAAAATCACAAGTGAATGCTTGCATCGAAGTGTTACCAAAGAGACACAGACTTGGTGTCTGTGTCTCTTTGGTAACACCTCATATGCAAGCATTCATTTGTGATTTTGGTCTGCACTGCTGCTCCAGATTATACCTGCTCCATTATTAGTAAATTATCCCCGCAGTGTTGCTTCATACATATTAATGGAGCTGTAAAGCCACCCAACCATGCCACCCTGCTATGTGTCCTTGGCTTGCCCAGTCTCTTGGATGCCCAAGACCTCCAATGAGAGGTGTCGTGAGGGTTAGCTGCAGAAGATCAGATCAGCAAATGGATGTTCACGACTTCCTGCTGCTGTTAAGTGTGAACCCAGGAGTACCATTTTTTTCTACAGGGTCCGGTTTTCAAAAAACATAACTGTTGCTGTTCTTTTGTTTGCTGCAACTTGTTTGTTTTCATGTACAAATTGTGAATTTTAGTATGTGTGCACAAAATGAGAACAAAAAACACCTGACAGCAAAAGGATTAACCCTTGCAGCCACCAGGAATGTGTATATATCTGAGAAACCAGGTGGAAGCAATCCAATGGCTGTACAGCCACAAGACTGCTTCCAAACATCTGGTAATAGCCACCATCCGCTTTCCTCCCTTTCTTCTTGCTGACCCAGAAGTGACACTAAAAACATCACTTTCAGTATGGCTGGGGCAGAAGCTGATGGATTGCGATCTCCATACCATCAGCCGCACTGGAAAAGTGAGACACCAGGGGTCTTTTAGAGCCCTGGCGTCTCATTTAAAAAAAAACAAAAAAAAACCTGTAACCAAAGAATCATCACATAGGGAACTTTTAGCCCTCTATGTGAAGGGGGTAAAAAAAAGCTAAAGGAAAAAAATAATTAACCACTTGACCACTGGGCACTTAAACCCCCTTAATAACCAGACCAATTTTCAGCTTTTGGTGCTCTCACATTTTGAATGACAATTACTCAGTCATGCAACACTGTATCTATATGAATTTTTTGTCCTTTTTTTCACACAAATAGAGCTTTCTTTTGGTGGTATTTAATCACCGCTGGGTTCTTTATTTTTTGCGCTATAAAAGAAAAAAGACCGAAAAATCTGTAAAAAAATAAATTTTTCTTCGTTTCTGTTATAAAATTTTGAAAATTAGTAGTTTTTCTTCATATATTTTGGCCAAAATTTATACCGCTACATATCTTTGGTAAAAATAACCCAAATTAGTGTATATTATTTGGTCTTTGTGAAAGTTATAGCGTCCACAAGCTATGGTACCAATATCTGAAAATTGATCACACCTGAAGTACTGACGGCCTATCTCATTTCTTGAGACCCTAACATGCCAGAAAAGTACAAATACCCCCCAAATGACCCCTTTTGGGAAAGAAGACATTCCAAGGTATTTAGAAAGATGCATGATGAGTTTTTTGAAGTTGTCATTTTTTCCCACAATTCTTTGCAAAATCAAGTTTTTTTTTTTTCTTTTTTTTTTTTCACAAAATTGTCATATTAGCAGGTTATTTCTCACACACAGCATATGCATACCACAAATTACACCCCAAAACACATTCTGCTATTAGTCCCGAGTATGGCGATACCACATGTGTGAGACTTTTACACAGCGTGGCCACATACAGAGGCCCAACATGCAGGGGAGCACCTTCAGGCGTTCTGGAGCACCCAGGCCAATTCTGACATTTCTCTCCTACATGTAAAAATCATCATTTATTTGCTAGAAAATTACATAGAACCCCAAAACATTATATATTTTTTTTAGCAAAGACCCTAGAGAATACAATAGCGGTCATTGCAGCTTTTTATCTCGCACGATATTTGCGCAGCAATTTTTCGAACGCGTTTTTTTTGGAAAAAAAACAGTTTTTTGCTTTAAAAAAAAACAAAACAGTAAGGTTAGCCCAATGTTTTTGCATAATATGAAAGATGAAGTTACGCCGAGTTAATAGATACCCAACATGTCACCTTTCAAAATTGCACACGCTTGTGGAATGGCGCCAAACTTCGCCACTTAAAAATCCCCATAGGCGACGCTTTAAAACTTTTTACTGGTTACAAATTTTGAGTTACAGAGGAGGTCTAGGGCCAAAATTATTGCTCTCGCTCTACCGATCGCAGCGATACCTCACATGTGTGGTTTGAACACCGTTTTCATATGTGGGCGGGACTTACGTATGCGTTCGCTTCTGCATGCGAGCACACGGACAGGGGCGCTTTAAAAAATTTTTATTTTTTTTTATTGTTCATTTTACTTTATTTATTTTAGTTTGGCACTTTTTTCCAAAAAAAAAATTTTTTTGATCACTTTTATTCCTATTACAAGGAATGTAAACATCCCTTGTAATAGGAATATGGCATGACAGGTCCTCTTTACAGTGAGATATGGGGTCAATAAGACCCCACATCTCACCTCTAGGCTGTTCCTGAAATAAAAAAAAATAAAAAAAAAAAGATCCTGGCTTCGATCGTAGCGGTGAGTCGGTAGAAGCACCGGAGGGTGGCGGGAGGGGGGGGGGGGGCGTCCCCTCTCGCCTCCCGTAAGAACGATCAAGCAGTGTAACAGCCACTATGATCATTCTTATGGTGTAGGGAATCGCCGGCTGAAAAAGATGATATCTGAATGATGCCTGTAGCTGTACCCATCATTCAGATATCCCCGCACAAAGTCAAGGACGTTGTATGACGGAAGGCGGGAAGTGGTTAAAATGCTTTTTTTTAACACAAAGTTGTCCATTTATACAATATTTCTAACACATAGCATGTACATACCAAAAATGACCCCCCAAAATAGATTCTCCTACTCCTCCTGAGTACGGGGATACCACATGTGTGAGACTTCCACAGCCTGGCCACATACAGAGACTGGGTATGGCTGAGCATGGCTGGGTATGGCTGAGCATGGCTGGGTATTGCAGAGTATCGCCGAGTATGACTGGGTATGGCAGAGTATGGCAGAGTATGGCTGGGTATCACCGAGTATTGCAGAGTATGGCTGGGTATCACCGAGTATTGCAGAGTATGGCTGGGTATTGCAGAGTATGGCTGGGTATGGCAGAGTATTGCGGGTTATGGCAGAGTATTGCAGATTTTTGCGGGGTATTGCAGAGCATGGCTGGGTATGGCAGAGTATGGCAGAGTATGGCTGGGTATCACTGAGTATTGCAGAGTATGGCTGGGTATTGCGGGATATTTCAGGGTATTTCAGGGTATTCCAGGGTATGGCAGAGTATTGCGGGGTATTGCAGGGTATGGCAGAGTATTGCGGGGTATTCCAGGGTATGGCAGAGTATTGCGGGGTATTGCAGGGTATGGCAGAGTATTGCGGGGTATTGCGGGGTATTGCGGGGTATGGCAGAGTATTGCGGGGTATGGCAGAGTATTGCGGGGTATTTCAGGGTATTGCGGGGTATGGCAGAGTATTGCGGGGTATGGCAGAGTATTGCGGGGTATTTTGGGGTATGGCAGAGTATTGGGGGTATTGCAGGGTATGGCAGAGTATTGCGGGGTATTGCAGAGTATTGCGGGGTATTGCAGGGTATGGCAGAGTATTGCGGGGTATTGCAGGGTATGGCAGAGTATTGCGGGGTATTTTGGGGTATGGCAGAGTATTGCGGGGTATTCCAGGGTATGGCAGAGTATTGCGGGGTATTGCAGGGTATGGCAGAGTATTGCAGGGTATGGCAGAGTATTGCGGGGTATTCCAGGGTATGGCAGAGTATTGCGGGGTATTGCAGAGTATTGTGGGGTCTTCCAGGGTATGGCAGAGTATTGCAGGGGTATTGCAGAGTATTGTGGGGCATTGCAGAGGGAATTGCAGAGTATTGCACAGCATTGCAGGGCATGCAGAGTAGTGAGGGATGGCTGAGCATGGATGGATGGATGGCTGGATGTCTCTGTGCAGCGCTGTGGGCACTACAGATGCAGCCCACAACGCTGCAGCCATCCATCCATCCGCCTCTCCGGTCACTGTGTACCGATCGGTACACAGGAGGGGAGGAGAGGGGGAGGAGAGGAACCGGCGTCATCAGATGACGCCGGTTTGTTTACATGTGATCGCTCCGTCATTTGACGGAGCGATCACATGGTAAATGGCCGCGATCAGCGGCCATTTACCGGGATCTGTGATGCGCCGGGTCCTCTGGACCCGGCGGTCACGGATGCTCTCGAGTGCGCGCCCTAGGGGGCGCGCGAGAGCAGAATTCTGGGAGGACGTCCCTGGACGCCCTCCCAGAGTTAAACAACCGCCCTGTACCCGTCATTTGGCTATGGGCCGGTTGTTAAGTGGTTAAATAAGTAACACCCAATCATTTAACATAATTTAACATAACCCCCCAAAACAACCTGAGGCCCCCGAACCTAAACACACACAAAAAAGTAAACACATATGCCGAGGGCGCTTATGCAGAAAAAAATTGTTTGCACGATAGTGTAATGAAGTTTGCCGCCATTTTAAGAATTTAAATGTTTTGCATCCATTTACTCGGCACAACCTCATCTTTTATATTTGACCATAAAATTTGCTAATTTATTGTGTTTGCGTGCCCTAAAATTAACTTGAGTATTTTTTATTGAAATTTTGCATTTCCTAAACTGTTCAACTAATTTCGTGCAACAAAAAAATGGAACTACCACCATTTTATTCGCTAGGGTGTCTGCTTTCAGAAAATATATACGGTAATTGTTTGGGGGTTTTATGCAATCTTCAGGTCAAAAAATACGTGTGCAAAAACAGCTCTGGCAGTGAAAGGGTTAAACTAGAATTATTAACAAACATGAATTGTTCGAGTAGTGTTCATTGGCATGGAGGCCTATATACATGTACATAAAGTTGTCTGCGTAGAGGAAGCATTCCATATGCTCACACACAAACAAAGCAAAGTGCCATTTTCTTCTGGACTTTTCAAGACAGATTATAAATGACATGTCGTCAAACACTACTCCAAGATATTGTGGAATATAACACAGGAAAACTAAAAGCTTTCTGTCTTTTCATAGAAAATCAAGATTTATTTGTAGGTTGGACATTAAAATTAGTAATTCAAAGAAAACATTTTTATAATCCGCATAAGATTATTGTGTAACCAAAAGGCAAAACCTTTTTTTAGTTTTGGATAGTGGAAGGGGATTAGAACACCTGTCAGTTTTTTATATGTATACCCACAGTCCTGCTACCAGAAAGTAATTTACGAATGTTACCCGTCAGAGAATATATATAGTCTATAAGGGCACTTTCACAATCACAGCACCCAGGCGTCGGCGGTAAAGCGCTGCTATTTTTAGCGTCGCTTTACCGTTGTTTTAGCGGCGGTTTTCACCCACTAGCGGGGTGCTTTTAACCCCCGCTAGTGGCCGAAGGGTTAAAAGCTCCAGCAAAGCACCACTGCAGCAACGCTTGGGCGGTGCTGCCGAATGATTTCGATGGGCAGGGGCGTTCCTAAAGCGCCTCAAAGGAGCTGCTTGCAGGACTTTTTCCTAAAGTCCTGCCCGCGCACCACTCCAGTATGAAATCCCTCGGGCTTTCACACTTGAGTGACAGGAGAGGAGCTTTACAGGTTCTATTTTTAGCGCTATAGCACCTTTAAAGCACCTCAGTGTGAAAGTGGTCTAATGTATACAGTGCCATGAAGTATTCCTTGAAATTTTCCACATTTTGTCATGTTACAACCAAAAAAAGGTAAATGTATTTTATTGTGATTTTATGCGATAGATCAACACAAAGTGGTACATAAAATTTTGAAGTGGAAGGAAAATGATAAATGGTTTCAACATTTTTTACAAATAAATGTGAAAAGTGTGGCGTGCATTTGTATTCAGCCCCCCTGAATCATTACTTTGTAGAACCACCTTTCTCTGCAATTACAGCTGCAAGTCTTTTTGGGGATGTCTCTACCTGCTTTGCACATCTAGAGAGTGACATTCTTGCCCATTCATCTTTGCAAAATAGCTCAAGCTCTGTCAGATTGGATGGAGAGCGTCTGTGAACAGCAATTTTCAAGTCTTGCCACAGATTCTCAATTAGATCCAGGTCTGGACTTTGACTAAGCCATTCCAACACATGAATATGCTTTGATCGAAACTATTCCATTGTAGCTCTAGCTGTATGCTTAGGGTCATTGTCCTGCTGAAAGGTGAACCTCTGCCCCAGTATCAAGTTGTTTGCAAACTAACAGGTTTTCTTCTAAGCTTAGCTAAGATTGCCCTGTATTTGGCTCCATCCATCTTCCCATCAACTCTGACCAACTTCCCTGTCCTTGCTGAAGAAAAGCATCCCCACAACATAATGCTGCCACCACCATTTTTCACGGTGGGGATGGTGTGTTCAGGGTGATATGCAATGTTAATTTTCCGTCACACAGCGTTTTGCTTTTAGGCCAAAAAGTTAAATTTTGATGTCATCTGATCAGAGTACCTTCTTCTTCCACATGTTTGCCGTGTCCCCCCACATGGCTTCTCCCAAACTGCAAATGGGAATTCCTAAGGATTTCTTTCAGCAATGGCTTTCTTCTTGCCACTCTTCCATAAAGGTCAGATTTGTGGAGTGCATGACTAATAGTTGTCCTGTGGACAGATTCTTCCACCTGAGCTATGGATCTCTGCAGCTCCTCCAGAGTTACCATGGGCCTCCTGGCTGCTTCTCTGATTAATGCTCTCCTTTCCCGGCCTGTCAGTTTAGGTGGACAGCCACGATTTGGTAGGTTTGCAGTTGTGCCATATTCTTTCCATTTTCAGATGATGGATTGAACAGTGCTCCATGGGATGTTCAAAGCGTGGGAAATTTTTTACAACCTAACCCCGCTTTAAACCTCTGCACAACTTTATCCCTGACCTGTCTGGTGTGTTCCTTGGCCTTTGTTCACTAATGTTCTCTAACAAACCTATGGGGGCTTCACAGAACAGCTGTACTTCTACTGTGATTAACATACAGAGGTGGACTTCTGAAGGCAATTGGTTCCACTAGATTTTAGTTTAGTTTAGTTTTAGTTAGATATTAATAAAAAAATTGGAAAACCATCATTTACCTTCCACTTCACAATTTTGTGGCACTTTGTGTTGGTCCATCACAAAAAATTTCAATAAAAACGATTACGTTTTTGGCTGTAACATGACAAAATGTGGAACATGTCAACGGGTAGGAATACTTTTTCAAGGCACTGTATGTACTTGTGTAGACCTTACTTCTCCGTAAGCTTAGAGTTTTGCTTGTCCAGTGGATGTTTCTTTTATCCTTTAATATATTACCTAGACAACTGGAAAACGTTATTCTGGAGAGAGCCATCTTTGCCTTTGGGCAAAACATGATGGTACTGTCTCAATACTCACCTTAAAGCTACTTTGTGTTCTTTGTCTTCAGTTAGGCTTGTTCCTGAGCTGGGGGTGGTTAGATCATCTATATACTACATTTTTTTAACAATGGAACAGTGCTTATAATTTATATAATTATATACAATACATATATTTGTGGTCTGTGCCCCCAGTAGGGAGATTCGTCCTCTCTCTATGTCCTGTTGACCACTGAATGTGAAAGTAAAAGAAAATCTCAAATTTTGGGTTGACATCAGCACAGTAAGAGGGGAAATCTTCCAATGGGGACACCCCTGGAATTGACTCACTTTGGGTTTTCTCTCACTTCCTGTTTTGGTTATGGGACAGGAAGTGAAGTGAAGGGAAACACCCCCCCCCCACACACACACACCCCCCCCCCCCCCACACACACACACACTATCACAGATGGTAAAAAAAAAAAAAAAAAAAACACAACCCTGACAGGGGTTAAAACCCTTTAATTTTTTTCCCTTTTGGTAAAATATGAAACTTTTGACTTTAGTTACACTTTAAGGTTTGAAGTCCATATTATGATTTATAATTTGCGTGTAGTATGTCTACTTGTGAACATGTCTGCACTTTTTAAGATCCTTAACCAGCCTCTGTTGCACCTGCAATCATTTTTCTGATGGACGTAAAGTAAAAAAAAATATCTTTTAAGTTACTGCAAAATGCTTATCTGTGAGACTCAGGCCTTGTTTATACCATTTGTGTTGAGATGCGTTTTTCTGCACACCACCACACATGTATGATGTGAACAGGGAACACAAAAAAAATGTTTTCTATGCGCCCTGTTCACACCATACATGTGTGGCGATGTGCAGAAAGCACAGACCATGGGACATGGTGTGAACAAATCTTTTTCCGAAGGGTTATTACTATATATTACCAGAGAAAAGTGGGGCATATTTTTTTCCTCAAGAATCAGGTACACATTCTGAGCAAGGATGAAGTCTGGACAGAAATGTTATTTACTATGAGCTGGGCTTTGTAGATGTAGGTTCTGATTTTGTCAGCAAAGAACAGTAAACTTTGATCAGGGCAAAGGCTGTGGAAACCGTTTTCCTCTTAAGGGGTTCATTACTTATTTTTTAATCCAACACTTCCTTACTTAATATCTAAGGAATGACAGTTTTCAATGCTAGGACTTTAAAAAACAAAACCATGAGGAATTCAATTTGATGGTTGAACCTGCTATACAAGAACCTGATACCCTAACTCAAGCTCATACCGAGCATCTGAGAGCTGAGGTTTCCTTGCCAACAGGTCTGCAACGTACATTACATGGAAAGTGAGAAAAAAGCATGTCACCTGCATTGCAAACAAATCTATTCATACAACCTGCACTATTCTATTGATGAGCATGAAGAAAAGACCATAAGTAAAATCACTGGGTGGAGTTTTTTTCATCTTATGTAGAAAACCTTTAAGGGCTCGTTTAAACTTGATTGGGGGTACCCTATCACATTTGGCAGACAGTATTGCCTGCAATCCGTTCAACTAAACAGGGCCGCGCTGCAACCATGCACAACGTGCGTGGTTATCCAGTATTTAGAGGATTGCATAACCTCCTCGCTGTCTGAAGAGCAATCTGAACACAGATCATGCTTCAAACAGCAAGGCAAATTTAAAACGAGGCCCAAGTAGAAAATATAGCAATGACATGAACAGACTTGTATGCAATTGTACACAAAAAGTGCTAAAATCAAAGCCTACAGCAACGTTCACACCTTTGAGGTTCCTTACTTTGGGTGATCTTGTGCATTGCTTTACGGGCAGCCTATTGCTTTGAATGGGTTCTGTAGCACATTAAAACACAACAAAAAACAGTACGCAGACTTTTTTTTTTGGAAGGTTAGCATACCATAATACACAGTACTTTGCTACCCTGTGTTGTGGACCTCCATAACAGGTATGTTGGCCAGATGCGTTGAGCTGCCATTAAAGTTGAACTCAAGGAATTGAGTCACTGTGTACAATGTGCTGAATCACTAAGGATTGGGGCCAACGAGGTACATGCCACCTCATGGACTTCTTTTAATTTACAATTTGGCTTTTTTACTGAGCACTGGGAACGTAGCGGTCTCTACAGTTCTGGCACTGCAGTGTTGCATGCAGCTGCTGTGCCCACCCCTCCCTTCCACCAGTCCAATAACAGTGCTTTGTATTATGTGAACTCATTCACACACACAAAAAAAAAAAAGTCTTCTGCAAATGAACAGTGGAGAGGAGAAGGGAGGGCAGACCTGCTGCTGTATGAGAGCATCGTTTCTCCTGCCAGGGCCCTGGGAGTGCAGCAATAGCTCCATAAAACGGTCAGTTGTAAAAAAAAAAAAAAAAAAAAAAAAAAAGAGAAGTCTACTAGGTGGCAAGCACCTTGTTAGACTTAACTCATAGTATGCCATCACACTTTACAAAGTGATTGAATTCCTGGAGCTCAGCTTTAGGAATTAATAGCACTGCAACACAACTGTGCAACATACTGTGAACAGAGTGTTAAAACATACAATTCCAGAACTGATCTTAACCTTTATTTTCAAGCACTTCTTCAAAAGATCATTCACTACAGTAGGCAAAACAAAAAAGGAGAAGAGTACAAGTTATCCATTGCTGGAATGTGCAGTACTAACATAGCACAATCAGTCTATCCACATGCATCGTCAGTATAGGCAATGGGTCCAATATGAAAATGTGGAGAAAAGCAGAGTGAAGATGTTAAAAACAACATTTAATCAGATAACTGTCTTTTTTTCAAACTGCAGCATCTAACTGATCTTTACAGCGTTACCACCTATCTGCCATGGCTGAAAGATCAAGCGAGAAGTTTGCTGCAACTATAACTGTTAATGAACTAGAACTACATATACACAAACCGCGTCAGAAAAAGTAGTAATGAAATCAGAAAACATTAAAAGGAAACAGAAAACAAATTGCAATATATTTAAAATAAATATAAAAAAAAAAAAAAGAGGAAACAGAATGAGATACAGAGAAAGAACAAATAGATCAATAGAAAAAGACTATTCAAGAAACACAACACCAATGACAAAAACTACAAAAATCATGCAACCTTGGAAAGAAAGAAATGGAAATGTTACAATACCTTTTTCATGCTGGTCCCAACATAACTTTTTGCTTCCTCTTTAAATTGTGGCAATCTGCAATAAACGTTCATGAGATAATACAAACAATGCATATACTATACATGCATAAAATATAATTATATGCAGATTACAGATAGGTATGTTTATAACGTCACACAACTTTTACACAGGTTTCGCACATTTTTCCCAGTAGAATCCAATTAGAAAATATGTGAATTTTGGGTAAAGGTAACGTGAATCTTGTGTGAAAACATTTATAAAACAGATCCTCTATAGTTCTTTTCCGTGCTTCAATCACTGCTAATTAAAAACCCATCTAAAGGGGAAATAGAGAAATATCAGATTCTAGCAATGTCAGCCTGGCATTTTGCATGAGTGAGAACACCACTTAAATTATGAGTTGGAGCTTGTGGTCGTGACACCCAGAGATAATTGAGTTTTGAAGGTCAGTGTTTTGCAGTTGCAATTTAAAATTTTCACCTGCCTGATTTGTAATGACATATAATTAAAGCAAAACATGATTTCCTGAATGTCAGATATAATTTATTTAGTTCCCCAGTTCCTATCACAACAAAAGGAACTATTAGTACTTCACTATCAATTGCACAACATATATGGAGAACCTAATGCATGCTGGGCCAAGCAAGACAAATTGAATAGTAGTAAAAGTGTAGCCGGGAAAGGTAGCCATTTTTTGCACCCAATTAGTGTTACGTTTATCAAAAGATGCTAATGACATCACTATGGCATGCCACAGTTCTATAGCAATGTCAGTCTCTCCTAATGTAACGGTGCAGTCAACAACTGGCTGTCACCCATTGTGTATAGTTGGAAAAACACTTTAAAAAGACAGAGGCTGAAGCTTGCCACACACACACATAGCAAAATCCAACAGATTCCTCCATACAGGGTACACAGTATGGATGGATGAATTTCCAGCTGCCACAAAAAGTACATTTTAGCTGGTTCCTGAAGATTTGCTCAGTGTATGACCAGCTTTAGTGTGCCTGGAATAAACAGTTAACTCCAATGAATGGATTGAAAGCAATACTATACAAAATTAAACCTGGCCATAGATGAACTGAAATTCGGCCGGTCTTTTCAAAAGATCTAAGGCCGTTCCCACTCGACAGACGTCGATCTAACGATCAACATTTGTCAAATAGGACTGTTGGAAAACTTTTATTTGACCACGGCAGTGAAGGAAATCTACTGTCAGAATACAATAGCACTGTGGTGAGGCTTCCTCCTATCCACCTCGCTTGGGTGGATGAGGGGATTTGATTTTTTTGATCAGCCTCTTGCAGACGAAAAAAAAAAAAAAAAAATCTACGGCCAGCCTAAGATATGCAGTAAATGCTTTGGCGTTCAAAAAAAAAAAAAGAAGGGCTACTCAATTTACTCCAACCTTTTTTGGTGGAAAAAATTGCTTTCTGAAGCCTTTGCTATGTAACTTTTGCTATATCCTTATATTCCAGCTTCCAAGGCAGGCATAGGTCTGACTGGCAGCTGTGACAATCTTCTTGGTACTGGCATCTTGATAAATCAGGGGTTTTAAACATGAGAAACAATGAACATACATGGGTTTTTTTTTGGGAATGTCTCTGATGTATTACAAAGAGGTACTCAAAAGGAGTTCCAACATCATGAACAGACGTAATGAGGGTGGCCTGGTGTAGAACTGTGTCTAAAAGAAAAACTATAGTCCTAGGCAGGTAGGCTGTCCTCCTTGTAAACTATCCAATTAATAATGACTCTTATCAGCGGGTTTTAAACTCACGAGAGCGAGTATGAAATGCCTTGTAATAGGGCGGCAGAACATGAATCTTGGAGAAAATCTACCAAATACTTTTTGATGGGTTCCAAAAAATTCTGGTATATTTTCTCAAACGCCCAAATATAAATCACGTTCCGTTTCAAGTTTATTGATCATTTTATATATAAGCAATACATATATATATAAAAGTTAAGTGAGCACCAAATAAAAATGTTTTGTGTCCAATGCCACTAATATGACTGTATTGTTGTACTCTGTCCTCTGAGATACCAGCTTTATTATTCACAAAGTAGTAAGTTGACAATTCACGTGTACGGTATAGATGGCCAGCGTGATGCAGCTGGTGACTGTTTAGTTTGCTGGGTCACGCAAGATGCCACATAAAGCTTTGCTTAACAAATTTCTAATGACCGGTTGACAGCCACGCAAATTTTTCTATGTATAACATATCGACCTAGCAGACTCTCCTTTTCCTAAAAGAACCACTTGTTTTTTTTAACAGGTTATATAAGCAACATAATAGGGCCTTAAAACTATAACAGTGTTGCGCACATCGTGATTACAATATGAAAATACAAAGGGATTTCAGTACATCATCTTCAAAAGACCTATTATTAAAAGAGACACAGACTTTGCCCATTCAGGGCAGGATGGCAATGTCTCCTGATAGCCCAACTTCTTAAAAAGGTTTACTCATCGATCACATTCCCTAGCTCAATGTTTCTCAACTCCAGTCCTCAAGTAACCCCCCCCCCCCCAACAGGTCATGTTTTCAGGATTTCCCTCAGATGAAACCGCTGTGGTCATAACTAAGGCAGTGAAACTGATCAAGTCACCTGTGCAAAATAATGGAAAGCCTAAAAACATGACCTGTCGGACAGTAGTTGAGAAACATTGCCCTAGCCTACTTCCCGCTGCAAGAGTCCAACCCCGAGTAAGCTCTGGTGACAGATTTTACCTTGGGTGACATGGCTGGTCCCATTCCATGGGACCGTGTTTGAGTCTGGTTATTAGCACAGTCTCCCCCCATATCCAGAAACCCTGCTTCATCAGCACAACAAATAAAGTGCTTTAAAGAATTTAGTAGGGGGCAAAAGATTGTGGATTGGCAAGTATACCCTACCCTGCAGGTGGGGGGTCCATTTGTCATATCTGCAGCCAATTTAAATGATTATATTATAATATACAGCATTTTTACAGCACCAACAGTATGAGCAGTGCTTTACAAATTTTCCCCTGTGCGCAATCAGTAACTAGGTAAATTCAGGGTCTACATGCTATGTGTTAATCTGGCAGTAAAAAAAAATAAAAAATAAAAAAACATACTTTTTGCTCTGGGAGTATTTAAGTCTAACAGGCCACAGTAACACATTTTACATGTCCTAATTTGCATGGTCAATGTGTCAACAGGCTTTATGTGGCTAATTATTTATGGTTTAAAATTCACAGTTCACAAATTAAAAAGATGTACTTTGACATCATTTTATGGGACTTAACCATCTGGAGATGAGCCACCAAACAATGAACTTGTAGTTAACAGCATATCCTCAAGGTCCTCGGACTATTATATTTATTTATTTTTTGTCCACTCTCCAGAAAGACTACTGCCACATCCTGCCCTGTGGACCCCAAATAAGTATAGAATATGTCAGTCCTCAGGGGGCCGTGTCAGCAAGGCACAGGCAAACACAAGAGGGTTTACCTTGAGAAGAGCAGCTGCACCATGTCGACAAGAGTATGCTCTGCAGATTTTCTCAATAACTCTGCGAAGACAAAAACAAATAACACAGGTGTCATTACGTGGTGTGATATTATCAAGAGGCTTCAGCAAGCAGTCTCCCCTCCATTCCTTGTTTACAAAGGATTACAGCAAATTTATTAAAACCAGGCCCAGTCCTCAACCCCTGGTCTAGTAGTGCTCCATTGCCAGGAAACACTAGATGGTGCTGTGGAGCTTATTATGTAGAACAGAGAAATACATAAAAAAAAAACAAAAAAAAAAAAAACAGGCTCACATACACAGCATTCGAAATCTCAGTGTTGGAGAACTCATGAAAGAATTAGCTAGAATGCACTCAAACCTTTACTAACTACTACTATTTGATGTGCAGTTATGAAACGACGATAGGAACATGAACTATATGAAATGCACAACTAAGTACTAAAAGTATTATTGTTATTATACAGGAATAGGAGGAGTAATCTAAAGTAACAATTTTCTTTTATTAAAGCAGGGATGTCTATTTATACAAATAATATCTGTAGGCTATTACCACACTGTGCTTATATTTTTTGTAATGTGTATGCAAAGGGCAAGAGGCTTGTGGGTGAGCATTATAAAAGGGATCCCTAAAGTCAGCCTTGCAAAGCACTGTAGTGGGAAGTACTCTTTGCGGTTCAAGCAGGGGTTCCTGGCAAAGCAAGTTTGAGCCAATCTACTTGTGGCATAAATTAGCCTTCTTTCGCTGTACGTGCGCTAAAGCAAGCAAAGCTCTGAGCCCTAAGCTTAACTGTAAGCCTCACTTCCTGCACACGTATGTGGGTTGAACAGTTTTATAGGGCTCTCTCACTCTCCAATTTCTGCTCCTTTAAATGCAATACAGACATCACACAAATCAGACTGAATGTGCAACTTACCACTCAGCCTCATCTCAAAACAAATGCGGAAACAGGACTGCATAATTTCACAGACAGACTCATTGGTGAGATGAGCTCCTACTGGCGTAAGTAGCAATGTGCGTAGGACCTTTAAAAAAATAAAAATAAAAAATAAAAAAAAGCAAGGTATAAAGCAAGTAAACAGTGTCCTAAATATTCCATCGAAAACTGTTTAAACTATAGGAACATTCAGAGATGTTATCAGCGTTTTTTCTAACTCTAAAATAGAAGCTAAGTCAACGTCAAACATACAGTATATAGGGGGAGCGGATTTAGAGCTTAGCTATTATTTTCTGATTAGACAAGTCA
This sequence comes from Lithobates septentrionalis, assembly GCA_037952835.1. Taxonomy (NCBI): domain Eukaryota; kingdom Metazoa; phylum Chordata; class Amphibia; order Anura; family Ranidae; genus Lithobates; species Lithobates septentrionalis. Next base: position 230,650 of record JBBDGP010001638.1, on the reverse strand, counting down.
ACATGTTCCTCATAGTAAACAGATAGCCTCCTCCTGTTTAAATTACGCTGATGAAGTTCAGCATCCTTTGCACTGCCGATTCCCCACTCAGTCCTTCATAGGGACTTCTCCTGATACATCTTGACAAATGCCTGAAATCAATTAATTGAAGCGTTTAATTATCTTTTATTTGAAAAAGCTTTTACTTCAGGTACATGAGCCCCGTGTTTAAAAATAACATTAGGCGCAAAGCTCTAGCAGAGTCAAAACATGGTCCGCGTCTCTGTGTAACAGGATACAAAGAGCTTAAGCAATTCATCTAATTGCCCCCTGGATAAGGACAGGGGGATGCAGTCCCTTCTCTCTCGAGTTACCTGTAGGATTTTCATCAGCACAACTTCATCGCTTGCTGGGTCTGTGCCAACAAAGCGGGCATGTGTAACTGCATCTGCCATGTTCTCGATTCCTTCAGCAGTACCATCATGGACCGGATCTGAAGTAGAAAAAAGAAAATGTAATCTTTTAATGTGTGGAGAGAAGCGGCAGCTTTGGGTATACAAGCTAAGCAATAAATGCCATATATTCCAATTGTAAAATATTGCTTAAAATATACAAGGCCACTGAGCAATATAAAGTGTTGCCTTGCCACCCATAACCTCTGTATGAAACCTAACAAAAATGTGTTATAAATGTGTTAAAAAATAAATGTTGCACGTAAAGGACTTGTATAGAAAATAAAGAAAATAAATGTAATTATTTAACCACTTGCTTACTGGGCACTTAAACCCCCCTCCTGTCAAGACCAATTTTCAGCTTTTAGCGCTGTCACACTTTGAATGACAATTGCGCGGTCAAGTGGTTAAAGTGGAAGTAAACCCTGATGGGTTTTACTTCTTTCATTCCCTGCAAAAATAAAAGTATAATGGGCTAGTATGCATCGCATACTAGCCCATTATGTGCCACTTACCTGCAAACGAAGCCTGCGATGTCCCCGCTGGTGGCCTCGTCCAACTCCACCCCTCTTCCTTCCAGGGCCGAAAACTCGGGCTCTGTGACTGGCGGGAGTCGCCAGACATCACTGCCGTGCATGCCGACAGGAGCTGACAGGAGCCGACAGTCACGGCCTGGCCCTTTAGAAACGGCATGATCTGCCCTTTCTTCCGTGCGCATGCGCCAATGACGTCGGTGTAAGCGCATATGGTAAATATCTCCTAAACCGTGCAGGAGATATTTCCAGTACCTACAGGTAAGCCTTATTATAGGCTTACCTGTAGGTAAAAGTGGTGTGTAAGGGTTTACAACCACTTTAACCCCTTGCCTACCAGGCACTAACACCCTATTTCTGCAAAGGCCATTTTTCAGCTTTCAGCGCTGTTGCACTTTGAATGACAATTACGCGTTCATGCTACACTGTACCCAAATTTTTTATAATTTTCTTCATACAAATAGAGCTTTCTTTTGGTGGTATTTAATCACTGCTGGGTTGTTTTTTTTTTTTTTTGTAAAAAAATAAGGCCAAAAGTTTTGAAAAATAAATGTTTTTTACTTTTTTCTGTCAGTAAGTTTTGTAACCAAGTAATTTTTCACCTTCACCGATGTGCGCTGATGAGGTGGCACCGATGGGCACTGATAGGCTGAACTGGTGGGCATTGATGAGGTGGCACTTATGGGTCCTGATGAGGTGGCACTGATGAGGAGGCACCAATATGCCCCACTTATGGGCACTGATATGTAGCACCGATAGGTGGCACTGGTGAGCACGGATAGGCAGTACATATGGGCACTGATGGGCAGCACTGATTCCAGCACTGACTGGCATGGCTAATGAGCACCGATTGTTGGCACTTGTGGGCAGTGGTGGGCAATGATTGCTGCCACTGGTGGGCACTGTATTGTGACACTATATTTCTTTATTGTAATCAGGGCACTGATGATCAGTGCCCTGATTACATGTCCCCCTGTGAGGAGATGCCGCTGATCGGCTCTCCTCTCACTCTGTCGGTGTGAGGTGAGAAGAGACGATTACCGGCACTTCCTTGTTCACGTGTGACCGGCTGTGTTTGGACACAGCCAATCACATGGTTAAAGAGCCGCGGACGCGGCTCTTTACACAGATTGGGGTCATGCCATGTCCTAGCAACACGGCACGGCCACGATCGCCCGAACAAGAGCTGCACCGCCCTGCTGTCATATGACAGTGGGCGGGCAGCAAGCAGCTAAGAATACTGGAGAAAACATGGAGTGGTTGCAGCCTGTGTTTTTTTTTTGGCTGCACTTATTTAACTGAAACAAAGAATCATTAGCACAAGGGACATAACTTCTGGTCAGGAGGCTATGTCCCTTGTTTTGATGCCTCTTCTATCTATCTACTGAAATCATCCATGGCCCCCATTCCAATAATTTTTTTATTGCCGTCTGTGCCCCCCGTTAAGTGGATTCCCTCTCTACTTGTTTAGCATTATCATTGAAAGTAAAAGAAAATCCCAAATTTTAAGTTGTCCCCAGAAAAGTAATAGAGCTGAAATCTTTCAATGGGGACGCTGCTAGTTCTGGCGACTTGTGGGCCCCAGAGTGTTTCCTTCATTTTCAGGGATTTCCTCTCACTTCCTGTTTGGCTATGGGACAGGAAGTGAAAGGAAATCTCCGCAATGGGATGCAAATGGAAAAAATAAATAAATATCTGACAGGGGTTATAACCCTGTCTTGCTTTATCCAAAATAAAAAGTTTGGCCTATAGTTCTACATTGATAGAACAGTTGTCACAGTCTCTCATCAAGAGCACCCAACTATGCCTGGCCTTTCTGCACAGCTCCTCTATTATATACTACAGCTTCAAAAAAAAATGAGACAGGATCTTCGAATGGAGGGGATGGACCTATCATTCTTCTCCTCCATTAATAGCTTTCCATTTATAGAAGCTGCAGTACAGCTTCTATGAATGGCCAAACTGGGCAAAAAGGGCGGGCATACTCTGGCACTCTTGATAAGAGCTTGTGACAGCCCCTTATTTCTCTTAATTCCCGCTGCACTGGAAGATTACGTCAGCAATGGTGGCATAGATGGAGGAGGGTTTCCGCTAAAAGAAGCAGCATCAGCACTGACTAATTTAGGTGTCTTGTGCTTTTTTTTTTTTGCATGCACTTTGGCTTTAAAAAATATGAAACTTGATTGGCTGTTATGGCCAAAATAATGGAAACACAGAAAGGAGTGCCGGAGCAAAACTGAATAAAAGCATCAAAGAATTTTTAAACTGCTGATTAAAAAAAAAGAAGAAAAAAAAGGCACATAAAAACAGCCAACGCATTACAGGGACTACACCACTTTCCTTCATCAGGGCACTTGGAGGGAAAGGGACGTCACAAATCTGTATTTTAACCAGCACTGAACTCTCCACATGGAGTAACAACTTAAAAGTTCTTGATCAGCAACTGCTGTCAAGTTGTTACTCCACGTAGACAGCGGTGCTTATTGAAGGAAGCCTTGCTGTGTGGGAGCTGCCTTGCCAGACCAACTGAGAGTGAAGTTTTCCTCTGACTACACGTGCAAGTCTAAAAGTTCCCAGCGCCTCCGAGTATGTTGTTCTGGTTGTTATGGCCATCATTCACACTGTCTTATATACAATGCAGAAACAATTAACATACAACTCAATCGGCATAAAAAAAATGGTTTAAAAGAGCATTATTCCTAAATGCTGATAGATTATCCTACTTGCATGTAAGGTGATGGCACTTGAAAACTCTGCGATTTCCTCAGTTTAAAAAGTCTGGAAGGTTGTTTGGAAGGTGTTTATATACCAAGTGCAGATGAAAACATTGGGCTAGAGGCAGGTTAAAGTGAATGTAAACCCAACATCTATTTTTAGTATGTTTGGCATCCTGCCTCACTCAGCCCTGTTTTCTAAAGCAAATATTTTTTTTTCGAAATCTGTTGCAAAATTTCTTAACTGAAGATTCTACTAGTAACAGCACTTCCTGTCCCAAACAGACAATGCTAGGCCACTGGCTCTCAATTAGAAGCAGAGTTGACAGTCGGCCGTGTGCATTGCTTCATTTGGCCACTGAGCTGCCTATCACATCTGTGGCAGCTCAACTGCCAACTGAAGAAAATTGCACAGGCGGCTAAAAGTGATGCTGCTAATTGGGAGCTAGTGGCTTAACAGTTATTGTAACAAACTTTGCAGCAAATTAAAAAAAAAACAAAAAAAAACTTGTGAAAACTGTAAACAGTACAGCATTATGTTAAATTGGAGTTCCACCCACTTTTACAACTCTTCAGCATACCTCACTAAACTGTGTACTGTAAACAAATTGGATATTTTTTTATTTTTTTTCTCAGCACCTACTGTATATCTGCTGTATTCATTTTTCACTTCCTCCTCCCTGGCCGCGGCCCATCGCATCATTTCCTGTTTGCAATGCCTTCTGGGAAGGGGCGGCAACTTCCTCTGAAACTGCCGTTGCTCTGGAAACCTGACCTGAAACCTATTACACTGCTTGTGCTGCACTGAGCATGTGCGAGATCTGCAAGGATGAGATCCAGGAAGGAATACAGTCTGGCTTCAGATGCCCACACTTAAGATGGCCTCGGCCTGCTGTAAGTTTATAAAATGACAAACTACTGCTATAAACTAACAAAACAGACCTTAGGTTGCAGACTAACTTTATTAGAATACATTAAGCTTGTGTATTATAGAGGTATTTTTATTTAAAAAGTATAATTTCGGCCGGTACACCACTTTAATTATACTTCAATAGATTTGGGGTTTACATACACAAAAGCAGGGGTCTCAAACTGGCGGCCCTCCAGCTGTTGCAAAACTACAAGTCCCATCATGCCTCTGCCTGTGGGAGTCATGCTTGTAACTGTCAGCCTTGCAATGCCTCATGGGGCTTGTAGTTTCGCAACAGCTGGAGGGCCGCCAGTTTGAGACCCCTGCACTGAAGGATTTACTTGAGGGGAACTACATTAACCCCCCCCCCCCCCAAACTTTATATTTTCTATAACTAGAGGACCTGTAGAATAAAATGATGGCAGATGCATCTTTATGCCACACCATATTTGTGCAACTGTTTATCAAACGCATATTTTAAAGGGGAAAAAAAATAAATACACTATAAATTAATTTTGGTTATATACAAACACAATATTATACCCATTGTTTTAGTAAAATAAAATATATTGGGTTGTGTTGAGTAAATAGATATAAAACACGTCAAGCCTTAAAATATGCTTGCCCCTGAAATGGCAAAAAACTTCAGTATCCAAAATGGTCCACGGGTGACGCTTTAAAAGCCTTTGCAAGCTACCGGTTTAGAGTTTTACTGTAAATTATGGCCCTAGAATTATTGTTCTTGCTCTGATACCTCACATGTACAGCACAATACACCATCTTTTAATGTCAAATTGTTTTTTTTTTTACTTTTTCGATTTTTTATTAACTTTATTGCTATCGCTAGGAGGCCAATGAGCCCCCTATGTATTAGCAGTGGGCAGGTGCTAAGTCCTCCTAATAGAGACATCAGGGGTCTATTAGATACCCAATGTCTCCCCTGCACTCCATTGGAGCTAATCAAGCACAAATTGTGCCCGCTTAGCTGCTACTCTGGCTATGGTGGCCAGGGAATGACAACTGTCAACCTGAAAGTCACATAATACACATTCATTTCAGGATCATTCATTGCAGAGATCAGGGAAAGATGTTCTCCCCACAAACCACAAATTGGAGCAGTTTTATTGCGGTCCTGGGCTCCCCGGAGGAACAGAAGAGCCTGGGAACCACCGAAGCCAGTACAGTGAAAGTGATTGGACAATCACTAGTGGAGAAGGATCTGGGGGTTTTGGTAGATCATAAGCTTAATAGCATGTAATGCTAATGTGATCAGGAAGGATTTTTTTTCCCCTGCTGTAGTAAATTGGATCATGCTTTGCTAGGGTTTCTCACCTTCCTCTCGAGCAACTATAGGTGAAGAATTTTTATATGGGATTGTATGATTTATTTATTTATTATTGGTTGAACTAGATGGACTTGTGTCTTTTTTCAACCTGCATACGAAACTATAGAATTATACAGCAGTTCATGAAAAAAAAATCTCTGGCTTAAAACAGACACCACTAATCTCAAGCTGCAGTAGCAATCAAGAGCTTGTTTAAATCCCTTGTATACCAGGCAGTTACACCCCTTGTCTATCAAGTTACATTTACATTAAATAGCAGGCACCAGAGGGCAGCAATGTCTCATATACCCTACTATTGTTTCCTATAATGTTGGGTAGGGTCAACAACCAGCAGTAAAGCATTAGAAAGTAAAAACAATATTTGCAAATACTGAATATGTACTCTTGCTTTAAGCAGTCCAGGTTGCTCAAAAATAAAAAAAAGGTACATGCTGGAAATGGAGTGTATGAATAATGGTTTGGGTTAAAGGGTTAGTATAAAAATGCATACTTGGGTGTGAAATACTTTTTTGGGAGTACAGAACGGGACATGGGATCTTAGTCATAAACATGAGTTCTAGGCAGCTATTGTCAGGTGATTGCACATTGTCATAATACATTGTAGGGACATCCCTTCTGTAACGTCTTCCACTCTCAGCTAACCTCATTTTTATAGCAAGCAATTGGGCAATAAAAATAATAAAAAATAAAAACACAGAGAGGGAGTAGAGTATAGAGTGTAGATTTTACAGGTAAGACAAAAATCACATCTTCCTAATGTAATAGTAAAAAAAGTGCCCCATGGGCCAGATAAAGGCAAGCAAAGTGCCGCATCCAGCCCCGGGCCACAGTTTGGAGACCACTGCTTTAGACCATAGGCTCAAATGGATGACCGGTTTAATCCACCTAGCAAGCAAGATGCAGGGTGCACTCTGCGGAAACACTCAGGAAGGACAAAGAGCTAGTACGATTGTCTAAAAGGAGGCTGAAGTCGAGGGGTAAACTCACACCAAGTACAATATCCAGACAGTGGAGAGAAATCTTCTTGGGATGTTTCAGAACAGTACAAAGAAATGCGCAATAAAAAAAAAAAAAAAAAAAAAAAAGGAAGGTGAAAGGATGGTGAAAAGAGGTGCTGGGCCCAAAACAAGCTTATCTTTTTGCAACACTAGAAAAGACTCCTTATAGTATAAAGGCTACTAACCTAAACTTGCCTTGCAGAGGTGATCTAAGGAGTAAGGCCAAGTTGCGAGTGAAATCAGAGAAAAGAATATACCCAACAGGTTCAATAGGCGGCTTCTGAAGGGTTGAGAGAACCAGGCTGAGGTCCCATGGTGTTAATGGGGATCGCACAGAGGGAGTCATATGCGTGATACCCTGCACAAAGACCCTAATTAATGAGAAGCCAACAATCTCCAAAACAGATTTGTCCCTTGATGGTAACCCAGGGCCAGATGTTGGTTCAGACCACACTGAAGAACAAACAGGAGTTCCACCGAGTACTTCCTAGGAAGGAATTTCCTAGCCTCACACCATGCAAAATAGAGCTTAAAGGTGTGGTGGAAGACAGAAAGCAGAGGGGTGACTGAACTCAAAAGGCACCTGTCATAAAAAGGACCAGTGCCTCAGCTGCCATGCTGTAAATGCCAGTGACCATGATGCAGGATGGTGGACTGGTTACTAGGACAAAAGGTCTGAACCATCCAAAAGGGCCCAGGAAGAGTCAGCCAGAGTCTGCAAGAATACCACATTCTTCTGGATTAGTTTGGTGCAATGAAGATCACAAATGCCCTCTATTTGATCCTGCAGAGCAGAATAAGGATGGAGCTGTAGAGGGGGAAAGGCATAGATCAGGTGCAACTGACCCTACTGCGTCACAAGAACAACCAATGTAAAGGCCCAAGGCTCCCTGGACCTGGCAACAAACTTGCCCAGCTTGTTGTTGAATTTAAGACGCCAAAAGATCCCACCCAGTGTCTCCTACTTGTGTGTGGCAAAGTACTTGAAAAACCTCAGGATGCAGAACTCACTCCCAGGGATCTAGACACTGACAAACGAATTGTTCACCTGTCCATTTTGCCCCCCCCCCTGGGGTCTAAATGAAGGATAGGGAAGGAACATGCAGTGCCTCCCAAAGCACAATCAGGTCTTTTCTTAGGCACTGTCCACTTGGATTCTGGCTGAGAGACCTCACAACTGAGAAATCCAGCATTAGATGGATAACAGAGTTGCCCTTACTTCCAAAATATTGATGGAAAGCCAAGCTCTCTCCAAAGGCCAAAGTCCCTGCACTGAAACGGCATCCAGGACTCCACTACAGCCCGACAGGGTCATGCACCATATGCTTAGTCCAGAATACAAAAGGTCTGTCAGACAGCCATAGAGACCACTGTTGATTGCATTGCCCAGCTAGTTAGAGTAAAGGCGATTTCCCCAACCTCTTGTTCACACGGTCCCCAAAGGCCAGGATGTCTGCAACTGGAACAGTTAGGGATTTGTTCAGGCAAGAAATGGTGAGATTCACCCAGAAACCTTCCACTGGTAAGCCACCTCAACAGGGCACAGCTGAGAAAACCGCTTAGGAGGAACACACTTGTAATACCACAGCCAGTTCCCTCAATACAATATTCTGTACTAGCAGGTGGACCATAAATGCCTTAGCGGGCTTCTTGGATTTTTTTCTTTTAAAGATCCCATACTGGTGACCAAAGGATCCAAAAGCAGAGGCAGTTCCAACTTCAAAGTGCGCACTATGTCCACAAAAACTGCAATGGTTTCTTAAATTTGGGAGTGATCAAGGTGATCATCCTCCCGGGGGAGTGCTCCAGCTCTGACGATTCCAGTTCCCCTTCTTCCTCCTCCTCCTCCTCATCATCATCCTCATCCTCCTCATCATCCTCATCCTCCTCATCATCCTCATCATCCTCATCATCCTCAGAGGAGTAATGCTTTCATGGTGGAAGAATCTAAAAGGTGACGCAGTAGGAGGCACTGACTGGGCACGCTCCGTTTATATATTTTTTCTTTTCTTTTGTGAAAGGTGAAGAAAGCCTTTAAATACATACAGCAATTGTGAAGTTTAGAAAATATTAATGTTGTCCAGATTAAACCACAAAATGCACAGAAATGTATTTTGCAGAGGTCAGCATTCAGGAATGTAGCTTAGTAAATCACAACCATATAGGCTAACCAATAATCAACCACTTTGGAGTAAACACAGCATACAGGGAGTGCAGGTAAGACAGCCATATTGGGAGTATCCTGAATCCATTTACCTCTCAGTTTAGGAAGGTAAACTGTATGCAAAAGATTATGCGGTATATGTGGCCCCTGCATGTGCAATCCTGGGCAGCCAACAGACAATTTTGTACAGGTCTGAAACAGCACTGTAGAGGAGGCAATTTCAATTCCAAACCAAGGAAAAATTAATAAATGGTCATGGGCAGGTTTAACTACTGTTACAGTGCTATGTATGACATTGTATTTTTGGTGTCTTCTTTTCTTGCAATTCATTAAATAGAAACTAGCTAATGAAATAAATTCAGTTTAACAAACTACACAGGGCGCACAACTATCAATTTAAAAAAAGTGTCCATACTGGACACCAGTGTAAGACCCCTTTCACACTGAGGCAGTTTTTAGACGTTTTAGCGCTAGAAATAGCGCCTGAAAACTGCCTCCCATTCATTGCAATGGGTGCTTTCACACCCGGGTGGTGTGCTTGCAGGATGTTAGAAAAAGTCCTGCAAGCAGCATCTTTGGGGCCGTTTGGGAGCGCTGTATAAGGCACATTGCAATGAATGGGCAGCGCTAAAATAGTGTTAATTTAGTAGATGAAAATATTTCAGTTGACAAAATTAACACTGCTGGACACAAGCACTATACTAGGGAGACACCAACGCCAGATTTAGTGCTTTGAGGCAAACAAAAAACTCAGACGAAGAAGTCACATGATGTGTGGTGATGTAACGCGTACGGAGGAGAAGCCGGTGACATCACAACGCAAGCGGAACGCCATTTTGTCGGAGGTGCACGGAGGCTGCATCCTCAAGGGAACAAAAGTATTTTAAGGTTTGCACAAATGTGAGAGGAATAGATTACATTTTACAAAAATAAAGCCATATATACAGTGAGCACTATTAGTGTTATTCTCTTTTGGGCCATACATGAGGATATCCATAAAAGGGACCCAGGATGGTGATTATTAACTTTCCAGTAACCAGAGTGGATAATAAGCACAGGAGGAATAGCAGTAGCCCATGCTTAAAAGGGGAAAAGCGCCATTGATCCGAGTTACATTAGGTCCACATAATAAGGTGAAAGCGGTGATATACTGGTGGTGGGCGCACACAGTGAAAGTACCGAGTAACAGCCCTGGTGCACTTAAAGGGGAAGATAGAAGGAGACCGAGAGATATAGAAAGATATATAAATAATATATAGATTTAGATACAGTATATTTTAATAAATATATATATATATATATATACATATACACACACACATCTCTGGACAAGGTACATTTATCTTGGACTTATTTTGAATGGCATCTTATTGTTTGTTTATATACAAATCGTTCTCGTGATATCTCTCAGAGTATATATATGAAAGAGTACACATATGTATTAAAATAGCACTATTTTTGGATGGTTTAATGGTACACAAACAGCACTGGATTTGTAATAAATATATATATAAATACACACACACACACACACATACATATACACATATATACACATATATATATATATATATATATATATATATATATATATATATATATATATATATATATATATATATATATATATATATATATATATATATATATATATATATATATATATATATATATACACATACATACATATACATACATATACACATTTTTTTTATTTCAGCAATTGAGTAGCCACATGCACTACTAATTGTTTTAATAATTCACACTGAGGCACAGACCATAGTGGCTTATTAATTGTATTGTGGGGCACTATCACCTATATACCAGTATCTCACAAAAGTGAGCACACCCCGCACATTTTTGTAATTATTTTATTATATCTTTTCATGTGACAACACTGAAGAAATTACACTTTGCTACAATATAAGGTAGTGAGTGTACAGCTTGTATAACAGTGTAAATATTTTATCCCCTCAAAATAACTTAAACACACAGCCATTAATGTCTAAACCACTGGCAAAGAAAGTGAGTACACCCCTAAGTGAAAATGTCCAAATTGGGCTTAAAGTGTCAATATTTTGTGTGGCCACTATTATTTTCCAGCACTGCCTTAACCCTCTTGGGCATGGAGTTCACCAGAGCTTCACAGGTTGCCACTGGAGTCCTCTTCCACTCCTCCATGACAACATCATGGAGCTGGCAGATGTTAGAGACCTTGCGCTCCTCCACCTTCCGTTTGAGGATGCCCCACAGATGCTCAATAGGGTTTAGGTCTGGAGACATGCTTGGCCAGGCCATCACTTTTACCCTCAGCTTTTTTTTAGTAAGGCAGTGGTCGTTGTGGAGGTGTGTTTGGGGTTGTTCTGTTGGAATACTGCCCTGCGGCCCAGTCGCCAAAGGCAGGGGATCATGCTCTCCTTCAGTATGTCACAGTATATGTTGGCATTCATGGTTCACTCAATGAACTGTAGCTTCCCAGACCAGGACACTCCCATCACCATGCTTGACTGTAAGCAAGACACACTTGTCTTTGTACTCCTCACCTGGTTGCCGCCATACGCTTGACACCATCTGAACCAAATAAGTTCATCTTGGTCTTATCAGACCACAGAACATGTTCCAGTAATCTATGTCCTTAGTCTGTTTGTTTTCAGAAAACTGTTTGCGGGCTTTCTTGTGCATCATCTTTAGAAGAGGCTTCCTTCTGGGACAACAGTGATGCAGACCAATTTGAGCACGTGTGCGGCGTATGGTCTGAGAACCGAGAGGCTGACCACCCCACCCCTTTACTTCCGCAGCAATGCTGACAGCACTCGTATGTCTATTTCCCAAGACAACCTCTAGATAAGATGCTGAGCATGTGCGTCTAACTACTTTGGTTGACCAAGGCAAGGCCTGTTCTGAGTGGAACCTGTTCTGTTAAACCACTGTATGGTCTTGGCCACCGTGCTGCTGCTCTGTTTCAGGATCTCAATCACACATACATACACTCGGAGCAAGTCACTCCGTGCACATGGGCTGACCCACTTTGAGTAAGCCAGAGCAAATAAAAATAAGCTGGGAACCCGTTATACCCCCATGTACCTAGAGGGTTACCCATCTCAGACAAATAAGACTCCTTACCTATTAGTGCATAAGACAGAAATTTGTTCACAGATGTCAGAGCAAGCCCAGTAATAGGGCCAGTTGTATCTTCAGAACGAATAACCTCCAAGAAAGGACGAAGAAAAACGTTGGGCTCAATTTCAGATATATCTAAAAAATAAGAAAAAGGGAAGAACACAGACATCATTTACATTGTCAAAATAAATGCAGAACATAAATCCAAAAATCTTTGAATACACTCCACAGTCCAGGAGACTGTATAATTGCTAACTTAGAATGAACAAATACAGAAACACAATTTCTAGATTGTGTTTTTGGCCACATAACAGATATCCTACGACAAAACAGATCCAGATATTCAGTTCTTTGAAATAGAAGCAAAAAGGGAAAACTTATTTTTTTTAGTTTGACAGAGGGGAGAGGGATTAAAACACAATTTTTTAATTGGTCTCTGTGCCCTGTTAGAGAGAGTCACCCTTTCTATTTGTCCTGTATACAGTTATCACCAGGAGTAAAAGTGAAAGAAAATCCCACATTTTGAGTTGCCCCCAGAACAGGAAAAAGGGGAGAATTCTTTTAATGAGGACCATGGATTCCCTCACTTGAGGGATTTCGTCTCACTTCCCGTTTTTGCTACGGGACAGGACATGAAGGGAAATCTCATTAAAATGGGACACAGATGGCAAAAACAAAACAAAACATCATGACGGGTTATAAACCCTCTTGCTCTACGCAAAAATAAAGTTTTGTCTTTAGTTCTTCTTTTAAGGAATTCTGTATTGCTGAGGCCACAATGGATTCTGGCATTTGCCAGCCTGTCAACTGCCAGTAGATGAGCAGCAATGATGTGACTTCAGGTTAGTTCCAACCTCACACAATCCAGCCCAGTGCCAGACAAAGAAGATAAAGTCAAAGAAATTAGAAATGTACCTTTTTTCATGCAAAGTCTGTTCAAGCATAATGATTGAAGATAGAATGGCCAGATTACTGCATTATCCTAATGAATATAACTGGCTCTCTTCAAAATTAAACTCCAGCTAAATTTTTTGTTGTTGTTAAGGGTTAAAACCTCTGAAATTTGTACTGCTGTCTGGGTCCCAGTTATTGACTTCTTCACCCACATTATCAGGATGGGAGTTCAGGGGAAATCTCTTCAACAAGGATACAATTTGCAATAAATAGCTCATAGAGGTTATAAACATAGAACGGTTCTATCCTTCAATCTACTGGAAAGCTTTAGCTGAAGTTCCGCTTTATTGAAAATGTGTGGGCATAGACAATACATGGTGGTATTCTGCTCTTCCTGGATAAATATTCTTTTAGGCCTGGTTCACATCTATGCAGGTTGCAGTTTGCATATTGCAGGTGCATTTTGAGTTTTTCAATTAATGTTTTTGATCAATTGAAGTCTATGAAACCACAAACCAGAAAAAACTCCTTGGCCCTTTCCATAAAATGTGCAGATGTGAGCGTGACCCATAGGAAATGTTAAATAGATTGTAGTGCGTTACTGAAAACGCACAAAAAAATGCATAGGTGTGAACCAGGCCTTAGTAATGGTTTCTAATATGTAGTAGGTCTAGATGTACCAAGTAACATAAAGAGCCCTTGCACACTGGGGCAGTTTGCAGGCGCTATTGCGCTAATAATAGCGCCTGCAAACCGACCCAAAAGTGCCGCTCCTTGCATTCCAGTGTGAAAGCCCCGAGGGCTTGCACACTGGAGCGATGCGCTGGCAGGACGGTAAAAAAAGTCCTGCCAGCAGCATCTTCGGAGCGGTGAAGGAGCGGTGTGTATACCGCTCCTTTACCGCTCCTGCCCATTGAAATCAATGGGACGGCGCGGCTATACCGCCGGCAATGCGCCTCTGCAGAGGCGCTTTGCGGTGGCAATTAACCCCTTCTCGGCCGCTAGCGGGGGGTAAAACCTCCCCGCTAGCGGCCGCATACCGGCGGTAAGACGCCGCTAATAATAGTGGCGTTTTACCGCCGACGCCGCCCCCCGCCCCAGTGTGCAAGGGCTCTAAGGGGAAATGCTTTCATGCAACACAACATTTTTCCCTTCTGAAAGACCAGAAATATATTGCATAAAACAGCTGAAGCAACGCATTGAGTCTCATGCAAAGCGTTCTATTGCAGGGAGTAAATGCACACATTTACACATATTAACATGCACTGTGCTCATTATGAAGGGCTGCCAATGCACCACAATGGGTGAAAACATACATGACACTTTTTCCCCAAAACATAGCACATCACTACTATGCATGGTAAATGCTTTGGGGTGAACTGTGCTCTACTGTACGAAGATCTGGGGTGCCATTAACAATGAATGCTACCACAAAAGTGTGATTGGACCTGGTATTGATTGGGGGGGCAGTTGTTTATTTTTCTTCAATGCCAGCTCTTTTGTTTACGTCCTGCTGTCAGAGGGGTGACCCATAGTTGTTAGGAAGCCGGCAGGCGCCAAATCTTTTAAGTGATATTAAAAAGGCAAGAATGGAAAAAAAACAAAAAAACAAAAACAAAACATACATGTTATACTTACCTGCAGCGGTTTTGCACAGAGCAGCCCCAATCCTCCATCCCCTGCCAGTGCTCCTCGCCCCAGCCCTCCTGTCAAGTGCCCCAAGAGCAAGCAGCTTGCAATGGGGGCACTCAAGTAAGCCTGCTCCCGAGCTGCTGCTCTGCGTGTCTATTCAGACACGGAGCTGCGGCTCAGCCTCGCCCCCTCTCTCCTCTCATTGGCTGCCTGGCTGTGATTGACAGCAGTGGGAGTCTATGGCTCCTGCTGCTGTCTCAGCCAATAAGGGAGAGTCCTCGGACAGCCAATGCTCTCATGTGCATCACTGGATCGAGAGGCGCTCATGTAAGTATTAGGGGGAGCTGGGGGGCTGCTGCACACCGACAGTTTTTTACCTTTGTGCATAGAATGCATGAATGTAAAAGACATTCAGCCTTTAGAACCACTTTATTAACCAATGACTCAACTCTGCTCTGACAGCAGCGATGAGTCACTGGTTGTTAGCATGCCGACAGATGCCGGCTACGAACAATCAAAACCCAGGAAACAAGAGGGGGTGAAAAATGCACTGGAACGCATTAAAAAGGCATGAGAACAGTGCATGCAGAATCAGTTCTGGATAGCAAATGTGTAGTGTGAACCGACCCCAATAGCTGCTCATGGAGCAAAAGCTATAACCATTTCACTGCTGAAATAAAAAGCCAAAACACAATTCAACCAGGTTGCCTACTTTTCTATGTGAACATTTCAATCGTGCAAAATGAGAAACAAACTCTGGCCATAGACATAAGAAGCTCAAGAAATTCAACAATCTCTTTTTTATGGGCCCCAATAGATATCCCCAGCCAACCAATTTTAAGAGAAAGGATGATTCCACAGTTAAACAAACTGTGTCAGATTCACCCGGGATAAGCTGGCACTCGGTGGAGGAGGGCAAATATAAATGTGCCTGCTTGGGAAACACGATCACAAATGGTTTACTTTAAACCAAGAGAAAAGAGAAATGTATATTCTAAGCACAAACAAACTCCATACAAACTTTCTCATCAGTAAAATGCATCCGATATTCTACTATAGAGGGTCAACACAATTTATGAGACTGATAACTGATGTTAGAATACGGATCTTATAGACTGTTCTTGGAACACACATGACTAAACTTCTAAAGCAATACCGTTATGTAAACTTGAGGCACAGTAAGCGTTCCGGCCTCTAATGTTATCATTAACAGGCATGTCCTAAAGCATGTTTTCAGGGCTGTGATGCCTCATTTCTGTAACATAATTCCAATCAGCTGTTTACATCATGTCTTCTTTCAAACCTTTTCATCTCATTAGTCATATGTTCAAGGCAATATAGTTTATACTGAAATATTGGCAGCTCTTCCACTCATGCATACAATTATGCAGGCGGCAAATAGAAATGAAAGAAAATTTTAATGTTACCATCTTTACTGTAACAAAAAAAAAAAAAAAAGATAAATTAGGGCACCGACAGTTTACGCGGCGCTTTACAACAACATTAGGGCAGACAATACAATTCAATACAGGAGGAATCAGAGGGCCCTGCTCGTTAGAGCTTACAATCTAGGAGGGAGGGTCAAGTTATACAAAGGGTAATAGCTGTGGGGGATGAGCTAATGGAGAAAATAGTGCAGTTGTTAGATGGAGGCAGGATAGGCTTCTCTGAAGAGGAAAGTTTTCAGGGATCGCCTAAAAGTGGATAAATTTGGAGACAGTCTGACAGATTGGGGTAGGGAATTCCAGAGGATGGGCGAGGCTCGGGAGAAGTCCTGGAGGCGGATATGGGAGGAGGTGATGAGGGAGCTAGAGAGCAGGAGGTCTTGGGAGGAATGGAGACGGCGATTAGGTTGGTATTTTGAGACTAGGTTAGTGATGTAGCTGGGGGCAGAGTTGTGGATGGCTTTGTAACTTATTGTTAGTATTTTGAATTTAATTCGTTGGGCGAGTGGTAGCCAATGGAGGGATTGGCAGAGAGGGGTAGCAGAAACTGAGCGGTTTGTAAGGTGGATGAGTCTGGCAGTAGCATTCATGATGGACTGAAGGGGGGATAGTCTATTTAAAAGTAAGCCAATGAGGAGTGAGTTGCAGTAGTCAAGGCGAGAGATAACCAGGGAGTGAATCAGGAGCTTTGTGGTTTCACTGGTTAGAAAGGGATGTAGTTTAGAGGTGTAGTAGAGGTTGAGGCGGCAAGCTTTGGAAAGTGATTGGATGTGGGGCTGAAAGGAGAGTTCAGAATCCAGGATAACACCTAGCACCCTGACATGTGGGGACGGGTGGATGGTTTTGCCATTGCTCTTGACAGAGAAGTCAGGGGAAGAGGCACGTGGGGGAGGAAATATTATAAGCTCGGTTTTGGACAAGTTGAGTTTGAGGAAGTAGTGTGACATCCATACAGATATGTCGGTTAGTAAGTTAGTGATGCGTGAGGAGACTGATGGAGTGAGTTGAGGGGTGGAGAGATAGATTTGTGTGTCATCAGCATAGAAATGATATTGAAAGCCGTGAGAGGCTGACCCAGGAAAGAGGTGTAGATTGAAAATAAGAGAGGTCCAAGAACAGAACCTTGGGGGACCCCGACAGAGAAGGGAAGAGGAGTGGAGGAAGTAGAATTGTAAGTGACACTGAAGGTGCGTTGGGATAGGTAGGATGAGAGCCATTTTCATGTAACGTTTCAAGTCCAGACGCCCCTATGGCAGGTCATATGGGAAACCACTGGTACCACTTATTCCTCCTAAGCAGGCTATACATTATAGATATGGCATGTTTAGACTTGTTTTGAAGAAAATCTCACGTTGAATAAAATTATGGATATTTGCAGTCTATAAACACTATAGATGCAGATATATGAATATGTATAACAAAATCTACCTGGGACGTGGTCATGAGTGCAGACACCTCCCAGCAACCAACCCCTAAACCAGATGACCAGACGATTGGTCGCTGGTCGCTGTCAACACCCCCTTTGATTTGACAGAAAAGAGGAGATGCCAAGACAATAGTCTCCTTTTACCATCCAAGAAGAAACATCTGCCAAATCGAGAACCGATTACCTAGCTCATCGATCAAACTCTGATCAACCCTCTGACATTATTGCAAGTATTCTTCCTTCCCAATTCTACCTTATTTCTTTGGGACTGTATATTGTCTTATCTTTTTGAAACATCTTTTTTCTGTAAATGTTTTATTTGCATCAACTTTGACCTTTTCATAATAAACCCTTATGTTGAAAAGTGTTAACCTCGTCTCTAAAGCTCTTAATGCAAGCTATAAACGAACCTGCCTCTTGAAGGGCGCTACTGTTGTAGAGTAAGACTCTGAGCAGACCCGTCTGTGGTGACAGTGTGTGTGGCAGACGCTTATTCTAAAATTATAATTGGTATTGCTAGAATTACGAGTCTCCCCCGGCTGGGTCTTGTAAACGGGGGTGGTGGCAGTTAAAGGGTTAATTGTGTAATTAGCCCAGTGACAATCACTCTCAGGCTGCTCGCACCTAGATTGTGGTCCCGCAAGCTGGAAAATCTTTGTGCTGGGCGCAGCTGAGAGTGGCATTGTTACGTAAGTGACAGCGTGGTGTGAGGTTGGCCGGTCCTTCGTTGCCAGTTAGCGGCAGGGATCTGACACCCGCGTTCATCACATATTGAAAATAAATGAAATCTTGTGACAATCAAATTCAAATCTTGAAATTAAAAAAGGTGGCGAGGGTTCATGGATGAACTTTTTTTTATTTTGATTTTAAAGAAAAAAAAATAAAGTATAATATTGACAAACAAAGAGTTACTGTGACAACTGACCACAGTGCATCTATATACAACTCCCTCACAGGCACATTACAATGAGTTGAGTGTCTCCCATGTAGTTTCTGAGATCAAATGCAGAGAAGGTGAAAAGCTTTAGAATGTATGTGATTGGGGCAGTGACAGACTGGATTTCTTTGGAATCTGTATAGCAGATACTGATGGTCCAAGTTAACCTCCCTGGCGGTATGATTATTTCAGATTTTAGGTGCTGAAAGCGGTACCATTATTTTGCACAGAAATTTGGCGTTTTATATTGTAGGTCTGTAATTCACTTAAATCTGTCCAAACAAGAGTCTAGTAGACATCTCGGGTATGATAAAGTTTGAAAAACGAAATAAAAAATTATAATATAATAAATAACTATAAATAATAACAAATAATAATATATTAATAAAAAATATTCAATAATGTAATCAAATCAAAAACACTGAAATTTGCTCAGTTGCAGAACTGTCGCTTTCGTTACTTTTAGTGTTTGGTGACGGATTTCCCCACAAATCACTATCACTCAATTCTGCAAGTAATTCTAATTTATTATCGCTGTTTTCTAGCTGGTCTAAAGCCACTTTTGATGTAAAAGGGACAGTTTTGGTTGCTATGGACAATCTCCAGTTTCCAGGCAGAAAGAACAGTATTTACAATATAAAACTGCATGCAGGACACTGGGCAGACCACTAGGGACAAAGGGGATGTGAAATTATTTGATACAGTACTGTAATCTGTAAGATTACAGTATACTGTATCTATACAGTGTGTTTTACTGTTTGAATTTGCCACTGAACTCCGTCCCCGTGCGTCGCAACGCTCGCAGGGAACGGAGCTCGGCACTGTGAATCGAGCGAGACACGGCGGCTCGCCGATCACAGCAGGGAGACATCGCAGGATCCAGGGGACAAGGTAAGTAAACTCTTCCTGGATCCTGCAATGCGATCCAGAGTCTGGCTCGGGGATACCGCTTTTGGTATTGAAAATCCACCCCGAGCCAGACTCAGGAATACCGCCAGGGGGGGTTAAGAACTTCAGACATACACAATGAAGCTAGGACCTGGATAAATGCTTTGGAACTTGTACCTTTAAAGCCAAACTCCAAGCAGATCTAAATGATAAATAACGCAACAAGAGACAAGAATCCTTTTGAATTAATTTCCAACCTGATTGATGTTATGGTAAGATGCCCTCCACCAAACTTCACATTGATGATCATCAGTTGCTATGACATACTTGTGCTGATGTATTGTTTTCATATATTTTTGTGTTATGTATAGATCTATGCATTTTCACTGATTTGTTTGTTTTATATAATCTCAACATAGGTGTGGTACTATATATCTCCGGAGGAAGCCAGTTATAGGCGAAACATGTCAAGATTGCTACACCATATTGATCTACAGTAAAACTGATTTTGTGGATAATCGAATTGAAAGTTTTTTCATGGATAATGTTTAATGTAAAAACCTTTTTTGTTATGGATAGAGTGAAAGGGGGATTAGAACACCTGTCAGTTGTTATTGCAGTTTGTGTCCCCATTAAAGAGAGATTCACCTTCTCTATTTGTCCTGTTTACAATTATTAAAAGAGAAAGTAAAAAGAAAATCCCACATTTTGGGTTGTCCCCAGAAAGGAAATAGAGGGTAAATCTTCCAATGTAGACACCAGTTCTGGTGACCCGGGAGAGGCCTTAAGGAATTCCCTTGATTTGCAGGGATTTCCTCACTTCCAGTTTTGGCTATGGGACAGCAAGTGAAGAGAAATCTCTGCAATAGAACACAGATGGGAAAAAAAAAAAAAAATCTGACAGGGCTTATAACCTTTCCTTACTCTATCCAAAATGAAAAAAAGTTTTGCCTTTAGTTCTACTTTAATATAGCTAGTGTTAATTTGCCTAATCCTCTGTAAATAAAATAAGATGGAGAGGGGAGAGACTCTACTGCAGTAAACATGTGCTAAAATAATACACTCTGACAGGAGGTGGAAGGAGGACATCATCAATATATTGCTGCTCCTTCACTGCCCAATCAGCAGGCTGAGTGAGTATTCCGGAGCAGACTGTACTGTTGCAGTTAATGTTCAGGACCTATTTGTCTTGTCTAGTCAAGTGTCTGTATTTCAGGAGAGCCTGCGCACAATTACAAATCCTTTGTAAGGTAACAAAGTATCTGGTCACAGGATTCTTAGCTGTAAAACCTCCCTCTTATGTTTCATTGCAAGTGGGCAAGGCTGCGTTGGGTTTAGACTAAAGAAGCCCACAGATGATTCAGTTGCTTTCCTTACAGAAGGGGAGGAAAGAAAATCACCTAACTTCCCCATCAACACAGTCCATGTTGCTGGGGGAATGCCTCCCATAGTGCTATTGTGTTCTGTTGCCAGAGGGAGCCTTTCCGGCTGGAAGAACATGATTACGGCGAGCATCTATAACCACCTGGCAGTAATGGCATTTAAAAAATCCAACAGGTTGATTGTACTGAAGTTGAGCGATGGACCGACTTCGGTACAATCAGCCTGCCCATAGATGGATAGAGACTCGGTCAGTCCTCCGCTGAACTGGCTGAATTTTGATCCATGTATGGCTGGCTGAAAGAGTGAGTGGGCTTTAAACAAGTGAACACACATGTTCACAGTTTCAAGATTAGGACCATTTAGAAGACTGAGATACTCTGAAATCAAGAGGTTTTGCTAGAAATGCATCAAGGTGCACATAGAAAACTGTTCATTTAAACTGATTTGGGGAGTCAAATCCATTCCGATACAAATTGTCCATGTTTAGGTGGCATGAACCTTTAGGAGCGCAGTATTAAAATAGCTGTGTGTTGTTTTATTTATAGTGTCAGAGCACAGAGTCACAATCGTTTTTAAGGGTTATGACTAAGACGTTTTCCCTTATGTTGCTCTTTGGTAGGCATCTAAAGTACCAGTCAATGAGGCAACGCATTCTTAGAGTGTTCACAAGCTTTTAACTTGGGATATCAATGAAAGCTACAACAAATCACACATCTGAAACTGTCATCCTTGACACAATGCTAGCTTCAAACAGATATTTATATAACTCCTTTTTGTCTCTTACATTCCTTGGGATCTCCATACAATTTGTGTGCTGTACAGCAAAGCAACACATTCAGCTTTTCTAGGTGATCCCAGCTTGTATATGCCATTCACTTATGATATCAATTCTATGACCTTGGCTAAACTTACACTTAAATTCACAGTAGAGAGCTTTTAATCCAACATTAACATGCAGACAGAACAGGACATAAAAATGTCATACAAGATGAAAAGGAATGTTGTTTCATCTGTTTAAAAGAAAGAACATACAAAGAAAGAAGCAAGTTTGATGCATACCAGACAGTGTATTATATTCAAATACATTCAATCTTCAAAACTGCTGCCTAAAACATCTATTTAAAATCTCTATACATGATCAATAGGAGCTTAGAGAGCATACAGTAGGTTTATGATGTTGAGTCTCTTATAAGACAGTTTAAGTAAATTTACAGGAAATAAAAACTATGTATTAAAAAAAGAAACATCTGGTGATAGACAGCAGAGGTTTTCTTACCACTACATTTTTGCCCCGATAAACGAGGAATTATTTTATTCCAACACGACATAGCTTAAAAGCTCCATTCACATTTTTGCAACACACATTCTGTGGGCAGGGCAGCCCATTCATTTAAATTTCATAAATTTAAGAATTGGTGGTATCCCTACACATCCGCTAAAGAGCTGCGCTGGAAAAGAGCACGGTTTTGTGAGCATTACCAACTTGCACAAGTGTGAACATAGAATAATGCTAGGTGCACACTTGTGTAGGTCGGGAATGCTCACAAAATTGCACGCATTCCCAACCTGCAGGCAAAGCATGCTGTTCTTTAGCAGACACGCAATGGCACCCCCACGCTTTGACAAAATGTCTGCGTTTTCACACGCACAGAACAGAATGGTACCACAGCCCCATGCGATTCTGTGTGGTGCAACTTTAAAGAAGGGGGTCCAGGACTACTTTACCCCTGTTTCTGCGAGTAAGGCAGCCCATTAAAATGAATGGGTTACCCTACACACAGAACGTGGTCACACCAATATTAACAGAGCCTAAACGTGGTTTTGCACGGGACACTTTTTATACCAGTATAGCTACAGAGTTGGTGAGGTTGAATGAAGACACCAGTGCATCCAGTTCAACCTGTGTATGTGTATCAAATTCCCAAAATCCCTGTATATTGCATTCATTAGGATGCCCATCTAAGAGCTTTTTTAAACTATCGACACTTCCCACTGACACCACTAATTGTGGAAGGGAGGTCCACATCCTTACTGCTCTGACAGTAAAGAACCCCCTAAGCTTAAGGTTCAACCCCTTCTCCAATTTCATTGAGTGGACTTGTGTCTTCTTACCTCACAGTATTTATTACTAAATAGACAGACAATTTTTCAATAAAAACCAACCCCAAACATTGTAAGATGCAATTAGTCTCAACTTACTAAACCGGCTCTTACTTGTTTGCTCGTTAAGAAAACACAAAAGAGTCAAGTGTCTCTCAGTGATACTTGTATAACCATCAACAATGAAGGAAGGCTAAAAATGGAAGACACTACCTTACCCTGAGATTAGGAGGAGAAATAATTAAGCCAAACTCCATCCAAAATGTTTTAGTTTATTTTGGATGGAATGCTAGAGCTTGTTTTGGTTTTTACTAAAATCTGTGTCTACTTTTGGGAGGGCTCCTCCCCACTTCCTGTCAGAAAGTGATGCGAGATCTCTGAAAAAAGACATACAGAAAAAAACTTTTGGTAGAGTGAGCAAAGGCTAGGACTTCTGATAAGGTTTCTATTCCTGTCCATTCCTGTCTACTTGTGCCGGTGACCACCAAACTCCTACTTATTGTATGGGGCCAAATGGACAGTGAGGGGAAAAAAAAAATCTTGCCACAGACAAAAATACAAACCTAAAAAATTGTGGCTCTTTCCAAAACTACAAAGAGTTAATATACTAGTCCAGCCCATTGGAGCATACAAAATCTATGAGATCAAAGTTTGTTAGGACATGTAAAATGAATCCCTGGGGGGGGTGCAAATGATTAGAAACGTGCTGCCAGTTGCATGCAAGTTAGATGTAGTTTCTTCTTAATCAGAGTATTACTGACTCCGTTTTCTACTTCCATTGTTAAAACATAATATGCATGCATTTCTACTTTAGCAGATCAGAGACTGAACTATGCAGTCATGTTGTATAATTCAACCGAAAACGTAGCAAACTCTAACATATGTCCAACTTCAGATCTCCACTAGCATCATAGACTTGGCTTCCTCAGATTTAGGCTTCATGATTGTACACGGGACGTTTTTACAACCTCTACTAAATGATTTAACGTGACAGATAGTAACCCACATTTAAAACATCTGTTTTGCCGCGTTTACATGCCGCGTTTACGCTTAGAAGCTTTTTTTTCCTTCAAAATAGCCAAAAACGCGGCTAACACGAGTTACCACGTTTAGAAGCGTTCGGCGCTTGAAATGCCTCTAAATCTAGAACAATCAAGCCCAATATAAGCTTCTTCTAGCTTGGAAAAAACTCCTCAGTTAATAATTTTATAAGAAACTGGCAAGAATGGCTTAAAAATCAAAGAGCCTCTAACTAATTAAAAAGTTATGATGTATAATACCAGGTTGTATACTACTGATCTATTCTTATTGTAACCGTCACCTTTATAAAAAGTGGAATTTGGATCTGTCTAAAGTTGGCACCCATTGGGGTAGCCGGATCAAAGGACACTATACAAAAACTTATTTCACTGCAAGATCTTGTACCGTATGATGGTTTACTATTTTACTTACAAATTTACAGTTTGTTAAATAATGTTAACAATAACAATTACTGTAACTAAGAATGTTCACACTCCTTGGATTGCTCTTTATAAAGCTAATAAAAATTTTAAGTTTATAAAAAAAAAAAAAAAAAAAAAAAAAAAAAAAAAGAAATGCCTCTAAACTCAGCTTCTGAACCCTTTTTTTTGCGTTCCAAAAAAGCCTCTAAACTCAACTGCCTAGAAACGACTGTAAATGACCCTGTGTACATGTACTGATAAGAAGATAACAGAGGAGAGTTCAGGAGCAGTTGAAAAAAATGCCCAACTGCTCATAAACGTCCGTTTACCAGCAGCAGTGCCCATGAGGACATCCAAAGAATGGTGTGGATGGTGACAGTCTTGTTCAGTTTAATTCTAGGGGCCTGTATTCCAGCGAGCCATCTTCCGGATCTGAAGTAGGCACCATTCACAGTGATACACAAATACATTTTGACAGAACGCAACCAAAGCTGTCAGGTCCATTCTATTTGCCTAATTTAAGGACAAAAGAACAAATAGTTTCATTTGTCAACCTGCCATGTCATGTGCTATTTTTCCCGGTCACCAAACAAGACTTTTCACCGAGGGTCACCAATCAATGTTACATGCAGTTGGTGAGAAGTAAACTCACTGGAAAAGTTATAGCTCAAAAAGTGTAAGATATATATATATAAAAAATAAATAAATAATGGTTAGAATTTAAATGAGATTATTCTTTTCACGTTATTAACTCCTAGAGATGATGCATGTGTATCTCACATACTGGTATTTAAAAAGGTTTGGGAAAATTGGGAAAGAAAAAAAAAAAATTGTAATACAACCAACCAGAATCCAGCAGTGATTTTCTAGCTGGCATTTGACTGCTTTAAATTATAAGCCAAACACACAACTTTCTAGCCTCAGCCTTAAAAGGTAAAGTTCACTGTTTGATGGATGTTACACATTACACCAGTATGTTGAGTGTAACATGTAACATGCTTTAGCACCAAAACCTGCACCCCCCCCTCACTCCTTCTGTGACAGTGGGTGGGGGTTCCTCTCCACACTGCAACATTTGAAAATGGCTTGGCTGTGTGGGGCTCCACCGTTACAGCTGTGTAGTTAATTCACAAAAATTTGTGAATAGGAAAACTACAAGTCCCGTCTCCCACTGCAGCAGACTATTTATAGTTTTCAATTGACTGCGAGGGCACTGATGAGCACCAATAAGCACCCTCATAGACCACTGACACATCCTTCAGCTTTCTAACAGAAAGCTCATACAGAGGTGCATAGATGTATATTTTTACAACGCATCTAAATACACAAAATTTGGCCACAATTACGGACCTAAAAATGCGTGCTTGGCCTCATAGGGCAAAAGGTGCATTCTATGCATCCAAAAATATAGAAAATATACCAAATCAAATCATTATTTAACCAAAAAAATAATGTCAAAGCAATAACTCCAAGGCCAATTATAAATAACACATTATCTCCTCCGATTCCGCAACATGGCTGGTTGACGAACGGCCGTTCAGAAATGAACTGAAAAGCGTGAAATGAAAAGTGTGAAATGAAAAGTGCGAATCAACACTCACCAAACTTCTACTAACACGAAATTAGCAGAAGGAGCCCAAAGGGTAGCGCTAAAGAGCTGAAAAACAATGTAGTATGTCACTATGTTTGTATTTGTTGGCCAACAATTCCGAAGGCAAATAAACAGACAAAATTATTCCCATCGCTACCTAGCCAACAATCCACCGTGTCTGCGGGTTCTTTCAAAGTGCAGGTCTTCAACTTTCTGCATATCGGTTTATCTTCCATTGCAAGAAAAATGGAGACAAGCTAGTTATATTTTGTGATTCCAACAGCTACTAATTTTAAAGGATAGGTTTTATTTAACTACCTTTTCTCTTTAAAAAAAAAACATCATGTATAACTTAGTTGTGGTGAAATTATTTAATTTCACTGTGTACACTTCCCAGAGTTCAGGCTAAATTCGGAACATATACCCAGGACTATTCACTGGGGTAAAGATAGGGAATGTCTCTGAAAATCCACCAGTGCATACAAGGAAGGAGATGAGACTTCAGTTATTTTCCTACTCAAGTCCCCTATCCAAACAAACCCCTTCATATTTGCTGAGTTCCATCTAAAGAATTTAGTATGGGCCAAGTACAGGCTACCCACAAAAAAACCCTACATGACAATGGACCATTTTATCACCTCAACCAGCATACAATCATATACAGCAGATAAAATAAGTATTGAACACATCACCATTTTTCTAGGTAAATATATTTCTAAAAGTGCTATTGATATGAAATGTTCACCACATGTCGGTAACAACCCATGCAATCCATACATACAAAGAAACCAAAACAAATAAGTCCAGAAATTAAAGTGTTACTAAACTCAGGACCCTGCATTCACTATATCTGGTCTCCCACAGAACATAGAAATGCAATAGTTTTAGTAAATTAGTAAACTGCTAAATACCTTTTCGCATCAGCAGTCTTGTGACTATCAGTATCTGCTTAAAGCTTCTAGGATGAGTTTTCATTCTCCCCTAACCCTTTGTCTGGACAGTGCGGATTGGCTCTGTGCTGATCACATGCACTCTCCCAAGAAAAAACAAAAACGAAAACTCTCTAGTAGCAATACACACCAAACTGAGCATGTGTAGCCTGACTCCTAATACTGTGTTCTACCAGTAGATGGGTTAAAGTCAGTTAAAGAAGAGGAGAATCAGAGAGACAGGATCAAACAGCCTTTATACACAATGAAGAGGTCTAACCCCTTAGTTCCACAGTGGGTATAACCAGCCTGCTTTACTGCATATACAGACTAATTATACTTTG
Source organism: Lithobates septentrionalis (assembly GCA_037952835.1). Taxonomy (NCBI): domain Eukaryota; kingdom Metazoa; phylum Chordata; class Amphibia; order Anura; family Ranidae; genus Lithobates; species Lithobates septentrionalis. The sequence continues at coordinate 203,424 of JBBDGP010001638.1, read as the reverse complement.
ATGGGTTTAGTAACACTTTAAGTGTAATAAAATGGAATGACACAGGGAAAAAAAAAGTATTTAACGTGCCAACTGAAATTTAATACTTCATAAAAAATTCTTTTTTTGCGAATGATAGCTTTAAGACACCTCCTGTATGGAGAAACGAAATCGCATGCATTGCTCAGGTGTGATTTTGGCCCATTCTTCCACACAGACTTCAAATCTTGAGGGTTCCGTTGGGCCTCTTCTATGAACTCTGATATTTAGTTCATTCCATAAATTTTCTATTGGATTCAAGTCAGGTGATTGGCTGGGCCATTCTAGCAGCTTTATTTTCTCTTTGTTTAGGATCATTGTCTTGCTGAAATGTCCACCCCCCATTTCATCTTCATCATCCTGGTAGAGGGCAGATTTTTAATCAAGAATGTCTTGGTACATTGTTCCCATTCATCCTTCCTTCAACCATATGAAGTTTGCCAGTACCGTATGCTGAAAAACAGCCTCACACAATGATGCTCCCACCTCCAAACTTCACTGTTGGCATGGCGTTTTTGGAGTGATGTGCAGTGCCATGTGACCTCATGGTATGTATGACATCTAAAAGAGTTACATTTTAGAGACTACATTCTCTAAGTATTTCACAGGCTTGTTTAAATGTTGTGCAGCAAACTTTAAAAACGAGCTTCAACAATGGAGTCTTGCATGGTGGGCGTGCGTACAGGCCACGGCGGTTGGGTGCATTACTTATGATTTTCAAAAGGTCTTTCTGAAGCTCTACATAAGTGGTCCTTGGCTTTTGGACTTGGACTGATAATTATTTTCACTCCTTTGTCAAAAATCTTGTGAGCAGCACCTGGTCGTGCCTATATCATGGTGAAATGTTTTTTCCATTTCCAGATTATGGCTCCAACAGTTCTCCATGGAACTTTCAGCAGTTTAGAAATCCTTCTGTACCCAATGCCATCGGTATGTTTTGTCATAATAAGGTTGCAAAGGTCTTGAGAGAGCTCTTTGCTTTTACCCATCATGAGATGTTTGTGTGACACTGTGGTAATGCAACACCTTTTTATAGGCCATTGAAATAGCTGATATTAATTTGCACTGACAAGGGGCAGGATTACTTTCTAATTGCATATAGATTTCAGCTGGCGTCTTGGCGTTCCATGCCTTTTTGCACCTCCCTTACGTCAGGTTTTCAATACTTTTTCCATGTGTCATTCCATTTTATTACACATAACTTCATTTCTGAACTTATTTGTTTTGGTTTGTATGTCTTTTGTATGTATGGATGGCATGGGTGGTTACCGACATGGTGAAAATAATTTAATGTCAATAAAACTTAAAATTTACCTAGAAAATTGGTGACGCGTTCAATACTTATTTTACTGGCTGTATAGTATTAATGAAAAGTACAATAGCAGTAAAGCAATGCTAGGCCTTAGCCTGTAATAAAATGCCTGCTTTAATTGTTCACCCTGCACTAGAACCAGCAGAATCTCAGTTACTATAGAATATCTGTATTTTGTTTTTTAAACTTTGGGGGGGGGGGGGGGGGGGGTTATAACGAAAACCCTGTATGGCTCAAAAACTGGAGATACCAGATGTATTTTTCATTAATAACTGGGAGAAGAAAGTGAGGTAGAACATAATTGAAGTGAATCCTTTTTAAGCCTATTTAGAAATCTTTGAAATGTATTGCCTATATTTAATTACATTTTACAGCTTCTTTTAATGAATATTATGTGACAAACCTTTGCGGCAGCTACAGTGAGCGAGGAGGTAAACATACAAAAGCAAGTTACCAGCAATTTCCATTACAATGACTCATATTGCTTAAAATAGGAAAACTAATTAATTTTAGTGGCCAAATGTTGGTGAGAGCATTTTGTTTCACTATGTGATCCTTTGCTATTTTACCAACTGGAACACATGAAAAAGAGACTGATGAACACAAGACGAGTATCAGAAGAGGGGGGGGGGGGGGGGGGGGAAACTTCCATTAAAAAGCAGGACTGGAGATCTGTGTCAAATTTCAGCTGCCTGTTTCATGTTTAGACGAAACACAAAGGGTACAGCTGTTCAGATATAGGGACACTACATACAAAGTTATCGGCTTCATGCTCTTTTATATTGCATGGCAGCTGTTGCTTTAGAACTGTCCATGTTTTAAAAACGCACTACTAAAGGCCACAGTTTCTTTCGGGAACGGGATTGGAGCCACAACTCAAATTACAATTCCAAAAATACATTTATAGCCGTCTAATCAAGAACCTTTTTCTCACAAACCGCTCAAAATATCATGCACAAAGATTCATTTTTAAAGCAGAACTCCAGGAAAAAAGGTTTTCGGACTTGTGCTGTGTACAAAGAAGTGATCACCAATGAAGGTTATTCCTAGGTCCAGATCGCTGCTGTGTAAGGTAAAAATCATAGTTTCATTTTTATTTTTTTTTATATGAATGAAGTACAGCCAGCACTATAAATCAAGTGCTTTTTTTATTATTAGGTAGGGCTCCCCCCTCCCGCCCGGGGCTCTCCCATCCCACCGGGAGGCCCGAGTAACCAGCCGGCACGTCGACCAGCTGGCCGAAGACCCGAACAAAGCTGATGCTTCGTTCGGGTCTCGGAGCTAGTAATCCGGAAGCGGTGTCATGACATCACTTCCCGGATTACTACCATCTTAAAGGCGCCAGTTTTAAAAAAAGTATTCAAAAACGCCGATCTTGACGTTTTAAATACTTTAAAGTGCAGTGGAGGGGTTTGGGGTCTTATAGACCCTCGATCTCCCCATAAAGAGTACCTGTCCATGCCCATTACTGTCACAAGGGAGGTTTACATTCCTTGTGAAAGAAATAACAGCGATAACAAAAAAATTTAAAATGACAGTGTTAAAAAAATAAAAATAAATAAAATGTACAAAATATCAGCAAAAAAATAATCGGCAGGAGAGGTGGCCGAAATATCGATATCGTATCGTCACCGACAAAACGATATTGGTCGATAGCATACGTAGAACAATAAGGGTGTGCAGTAGGTATCTGAGTGCACTGAAAAATGCGAGTTGTTATTTACGATTTTTATTAAAGTTGTTTTAACCCTTTCACTGCCAGGTCCGTACAGACGTACAGAAGTGCCTGCAGGTGGCCAAGTCAGTACGGCATCCGAATCTTTCTCTCTCCTATAAGCTTATGGTCACGTCAATGACCATAAGCTTATAACAGAATTGTTCAGCAGACTCTGTTGAACAATTCTGTAACTCTGATCAGCAGATTACAACCTGCTGATCAGCGTTATTAACCTCTAATGTGACAGTCTCCCACCCCCACCCATGCCGCCGCTTCCCTGTCCCCTGCCTCTCCACCTCTGCCGCTAAATGTCACCAAAAACTACTCCCCCCAACTCGCCTTTCCCCTTTAACCCTCTTAAACCCCCCCAGCACCGAGTACCCCCCTCCACCCGATCCGATCCTCCAATTCGATCCCCCACAACCACCATCATAAACCGGCATTCCTCCTCTGCCGGTCCCGGCGGCTATAGGTGCTGCTGGGGGCTATCCAGATGTGTCCTCCACCCCCCCCATCACTCAGATGGACCCCCCAATCCATCCTAGCTCCGGCAATAACCCTCCTTCTCCCGCAGCCTTTGCTCTGGCAATGTGACAGGCTGGGGATTGCGGCGGGGGAGGGGGGGGGGTGGTGCAGGTGATGTTTGGGCTTGGTAAACATGTGTTTACCACCCCCCCAAGTGTGGCACCCTGGGCGCATACAGCGATCACTTTGAGTGCTCCTATATGCCCACTGAGCCCGATGTCTGATAATAGTAACCGCAAGAGTTACTATGTATCAGACTGTCAGTTTATGAATGAATGGAATCTCTATACAGATTCCATGCATTCAAGTAAAGTGATAGAGAAAAGGACCATCTTCAGTCCCTTTCTGAAGATATGGTCTGTTTAGACCTCCGATATCACTGGCAACGCCTATCACTATTCATCACTGGTTTAGACATTACAGTGGTGTTTTATTTAAAGTGTCTTTTGTGGCTCATTATTTTTATATTCTACACAATGTTTTCGGTTTGAACGATGTATAGAACCCTCACATGTAGTGTGCTCTTAGCGTGTCATATTTCATTAGTGTGTTTTACTATGCGGTACTAGTGGGGAGCACTGTACCACATATTTTTAGCACCGGCAGTATAGTACTGGCTCTGGCATGAAATTACCAAATTATGTTTTTTTTTTTGTTTTTTAATCTGCCAAAACAATAAAAATAACTGTTTTTATGAAGTCTTCAATAAATGGCTAATCTGAAAATATTAAAATTCTGCTCAGTTAGGAAGCTCCCTGATGAATATCACACCCCTGCACAAATGGAGAATATAGCTGTCCAAATCTCATGGCTGCAGTATTAAACCCACATCCAAGCAATGCAAATTAATTGGTCCTACAGAAATTAAAACCACCTCTCTCACACAATCTACCCAACCAATCCTCCAGAGTGCTAATAGAAATCTTTTTATTCTACAATTTTCTGCATCAAAATTCACAAAGAATCAACAGTAAAGCTCTTTGGGTTATTGCAAAAGTATTAAAGACACTATTGCTTCAAAAAAGTCTAAGCACCGTGAGAACTACTTAACCATTTCTGGCATCTTCCAAAGATGTATCAAGGTGGATATCGCGTTAAGTTCTGCAACAAATTCAAAGCAGCTTCAAGATATTAAAAGACCACTACGCATATATATCCGTGTCAGTTCAGATCAGTTCTTTTATTTATTTATTTTATTTATTTATTATTTTTTTTAAAGGGAACAAGGCTGTATCCTTTTTGGTTTTGACGGATCTGAACGGATGTAAAATGGATGCAGTTTATGTCCATTTTTAGGCAAGAAACATTTTGTTTATACTATATTTCATCTAGGATTAGTTTCTTCAACTAAAAAAAAAAAAAAAAAAAAAGAAGATGCAAAAATGGATGTAGACTGAACTGGACTAAAGTGCAAACTGATTAAAACTGAACTGAGATAAACTGAAGACAGATGTGCAAACTGATGTAACCAGAATCAGTATTCATCAGTTTTTCCTTAGCAAAAAATGTGACTGAACTGATGACATCATGTGAAGGGACCTTAACAGAGGTTTTAGGAATATTCACAGTTAAGTAATATATGTAAATAGTTTCAGGAAAATATCAGAACTGCACGTGTTTAACATGAAGGCAGTAAGGTGCCAAGTGATAAATCTTTGTGACCTAAAGCATAAGTTCACCTTTAGAGAAAATCTGTAAGGTGAACTTACACTGGACCCTCTGCCCATCACACCCAGTCCGGCTGACCTGGAGTCCCACGATCATCCATTCTGACACATCGGATAGCCTCTTTACTGATCCAGGGATTTGAAATCCCTGCGGCTTTCTCTGCTCTTCTCCAGCACTGGCAGGACGAGCTACGGGGGTTCTGATTGATAGGTGTCACCCATGTGACGGCGCTGACCAATTAGAATGCCTCCAATATGTACCTTTATGAGGTACTTTTAGGAGATTAATCCGATGGGATTTCTAATGATCACTAGACTCCAGGTCAGCGGAACTGGGGGGAGGGGGGGGCAGTGTAAGTTGAACTTACCCTTTTAACTTGTTTTCAAGTAGCTTCATACAAGAGATCTTTTAAAGTGTTATTTACAACAGTAAAACCATTCTATATATGCAGTATGCTTGTTATACTCACTGTGGAACCTAAGGGGTTAATCCTCTGCATTGTGTAAAAAGGCTGTTTGATACTGTCTTCTCTGATCCTCTCCTTCCACTGACTTCAGAACAGGTCCAGATAAGACAGTTACAGGAGTCAGGCTTCACATGCTCAGTTTGGTGTTTATTGCTATAGAGTTTTTTTTTTCTTGGCAGAGTGCATGTGAACAGCACAGGGCCAATCAGCACTACCCAGACAGAGGGTCAGGGGTCCTGTCTCCTGATAGGACAGCTCAGTGCAGTATGAAAACTCCTCCTACAAGCTTTAACCAGGAACTGATATAAGTCACAAGACTGCTATATACTGCTGATGAGAAAAGCTATTTCGCAGTTTATATTTACTAAAGTAATTGCATTGCCATGTTCTGTGTACTGTGGGAGACCAGATATAGTAAATGCAAGGTCCTGGGTTTAGTAACACTAACTGTCATTCCTTAATGCCAGACTCCAATTTTGCAATGTGGTAATAAACTGTACATATCATTACAACAGCTTAGTGAAAGCAGATTGATTATAACCTTGCTTTTTTCAGGACAGGTGGGACTTTCATTTGGTGGTAAATATTAATGATTTTAAAGTGGATGTAAACCCTCACATATACCAAGTGAAGTGAACAGCCTCAGATGATACACAGATGAAACAAATCTCCCTACATAAAAAGGTTTTACATGCACATCCGCTTTAGAAATTGCACATTGTGTTAGAGATTTTCTCTTCCTGCTCAGCACTGGGAGTGGATTCTTAGCATACATCCAAGACAGCTGATTGGAGGAAAGGCACAAACCCCCCTCCACATAGGCAGAGACTTACAAAGCTGTGCTGTGACAAGGCAAGCTCTCTGCTAATCTATGTATAGCAACCTCCCTGGACACATTTCAGACTGGTTTTATCTTGGTTGACAGAGAATGTGTCAGAAGTTATCATGCTGATAACAGAGAAGCGAAACATCAGAAAGACACAGGACTTGGTGCTTTGGAGAGATAAGAAAACACTAGATTAATGTGCTTAGGTCAAATTTCATGAATCTGGTTTACAGCCACTCATTTTTAGCTGTACATTTTTATGCCCTTACCTTAACCCACCAAATAAATAAAACTATCCTTCAAAATAAAATTCTTATTTATTTCCTCTTCAAAGAGGAGAAACAGCACTAGGGTGGGTCATCACAGTGATCACATCATCAGGACCTGGTTCTTCCGGCTGTCGGTGACAGCTAGGTCTCAGATCTGGGAGAGCACGCTTTCAGCACACAAAATTAAAAAAGATACAGAATATGCAGCACCCAGGAAGAGAGAACCCTTCATTGACGCTGAATATATGTGGTGCAGTTGTAAAGGGCTTAATGCAACAGGCTATACAGCAACTATACATAAAATGTCACATCTTAGCCTTTTTTTTTGTTTTTTACAAATAAGAGATTTCATCTAAATCCTTTGGTGTATCCAATCCTCTGCAATGAACCCACATAATACTATTTAAAAAAAATTAAAAATAAATAATAAGTCCATGTCCACACAGCAGAAAGTTTGGTGGTGGAAAATGGGGAGTAGCAACTGGATCTATCGTCAAGATAAGCCTTTTCCATCCTAAATATACACTACCCATGTTGCTACCTCAAAATCAGAATCACTGAAATGTTTACCTTTACAGCAGAACCTACAGCTCCAGAACCCAATAGTAGCCACTTATGTGACCAAATGCCTATACAGTGGGTCATGCAATTTTTAATGAAATGAAGACTTTACAGAAAAGTATGGGAATTTTTTTTCCCCCCAATAATACTTACCTAGGTGGATGCAGCATCGATCCGATGCTGCATCTGTCCTCCACCAGCTCTAACACTGAGAACCAAGCGATCTTACATCACTGCTCGCTCAGTCCTCAAAGCTCCCGGAGCAGAGAACTGGTGACTGTCAGTTACCGCTCTCTGCTCTGCCTCTCACTGGAGCGCTGGGCTGTGGAGGGGGTGGGTTCTTTTACAATTTAGAACTAAGAATGTGGCCTTATTTTGACTATAGTTAGGCATAATTTTGGAATGAAATGCTAATCATGCAATTGATTTGACAGATGGGATTTAGGAAATTTTTGTTAACCAAGTTACAGTACTGGGCTCCAAGTTGTTGGCGTAGAAGAGACATTTTTCATGACTACCATCAGTTCCGCTATCATTTTTTTGAACTCTTCTTAAAATATTGTGGGTATTTTTAATTGATACAAAAAAAATATGACTTTATTGAAAGTAACGGTTTTGAGTCCATACCGTACCATGAAAGTCCAGGGTTGCCTCAAATTTTCTGTCTTTCTTAAATTACTGATCATAGCCCCCAACAATACGTCCACACTGATAGTGTAGCTAGTTATAACAGCACACTGCTATAAATTTCCAAAACAGGTGAGATTGGCTTGTTCTAGATATATTACAGCTTCTAGTAAGTGGACACGGTACAATCAAACTGACCTCAAAATGACAGGAAAGCACAAACTTTAATTCACCTAGATAAACAAGGTCTGTTTGCTCAGGACTTTTCTCAATGCACATGTTCTTATGTGGACTTCTTCAATCAGAATGTCCGTCCCTTAGGGCACAGGGATGCTTGCCTCTGTATGAAATGTAGAAATGCTCTTAGAATACAGCCAAATGTACACAATCACTCTTCTTTTCCTAGGTTTAACCTGTGACCCTTGCTAATATGTTTTCTCTAGAATGACCTTTTAGGTTAGAAGAACCATTAAATTAAATCTGACAGGGATTCTTACACACCTTTAGCCGGAAAATTAGGAGTAAGTACTTTGTGAAAACATTGTTAGGCCACTGCATACTTTTAGACTAAGCATACAGGATGTTGGAGTAGAGTTTCTGAACCTTGTTATATTGCATAGACCTTTAGAAAAATGTGATCTCATTTAAAAAGAACTGTCCTTTACCATCATTTCCTTCTGCACGTAGGTAAATATAGAGACCTTTCTGTAACTGATAAAAATAAATTAGAGCGCGTTTGATGTAAGCAGCCCTTGGGGTAGCTGTACCACCGGTTGAAACCACCAATGGTGCACTGATTGGCTGTGATCCCCAAGGCCTAACATGTAGGTTTTCCCAAATTTTTGGTAATGGCATGGCTGTATCAAACTAGAATGTAGAAAACAATGCCTGGAAGTCTTGTAGGAGAAAGTATTTTGTACAGATTATCTTTATTGCTTTCAGGACACAAAAACCCCCCCAAAAAACACATAAGGGGGATATTGCTTATGAATAATATAACCACGGTTAGGTTTTTTTCAACGCAGTCATATGTCTATTAAAATTTCCCCTCAACTTTTCGGTCTGATACCAAACACCTGGTTGAGCTATACAGGAAAGTCTCCATAAATTGCAACAAAACACTGCAGAAAAAAAATGAATTACATTCTAAACCTCCCCCAATCTACTAAAGTTTCGTCGAAAGTTGGGCTTTAACTGATTTTTTTTTCCGAAAATGAAAAGCATGTTCTTTACAGGGCTTAAGTCATGCTCAGATTACACACACAGCTTAATGAGAAGGGTCTACATGCAGAGTTTAAATCAGAGAAAGGAAACCGCTACTGCTGTGCTCAATCCTTAGGAAACCAATAACATTTCCTACGTTTCGGCAAATCATGAGTAATAAGTGCACACACGCTGGTTTAAGTAAATAAATGTGACCTAGAACTGAAAAGTGTTAGGAGCCTGTAAAGTGAACTCAACCTGGCATAATATTAGCCACGAAAACAAGCATCTGTTAATCTTCAAATTGATCCCTGTTGACCCGCTTAGATCCTAGGTCCGGTCCAGGCTAACACTCTGCACAAGGTGAGATTAGCAGATCCTTTAAATTCTTATCCTTGGATCGGACCTGTTTTTTCCAGCACATCCCACGGATGCTCAATTGGTTTGAGATTCGGAGGCTAAGTTAACACCTCCAACTTTTTGTTGCGTTTCTCAAGCCATTCTTAAACCAGTTTAAGGAGTGTGGCAAGGCATATTATCTTGCTAAAAGAGACCACTGCCCTCAGGGAATATTGTTTCAATGAAGGGGTGTACAGTACTTGGTCAGCAACAATGTTGACAGCTGGGATCACACCAATTACCGGGCATATCGAGCACCCAGCAGCTATTCATCCAGTGCAGTTAGAAAAAAGCACTGGGTAAATAAAAAGGCCATAAATCTACCATTGATAGATGTACATTGGTACATTAGTGGTTAATCAGGGATCTTGCCATTATATATTTTCAGTGAGGATACATTTAAATTTTTCCAATCTCAAGCCTTGTGGCTTCTTCCTTTACAGGGGGTGGGGTCCTTCTTTGAATGCCTGCGTCACTGCCCGCATAATGTGAACACTTCCTATTGGCTGTCCAGCAGCAGAGTTCTCTCAGGATCCTGGAGTGGAGGATCAGCAGTGATGTTAGCACAAGGGGCCTGGCCAGCAAATAGACAACACTGTATTACTAGTAGATTTAGGTGAGAAAATGGTGGACTTAGATGAGAAAATTATGCTTCAGAGGGCAAGAAAAAAAAAATACAAAAAAAGGGCTTGAAATGTTCCCAGAGATAGGTTTTAACGTGTGTATAAGGGCAAAAAAAAATCTGCAAATCATGCCTCTGCCTGTGGGAGTCATGCTTGTAACTGTCAGCCTTGCAATGCCTCAAGGGACTTGTAGTTTTGTTCCTCAACCAAAAGAAAGCTGAAGTGCTGATTTATCTGAGTTTCCAGACCTCTGATCAATAGGCATACCAGTGGGTTTTACCCTCTTTGTGGACATGTCTCAGGAATAGAGAGGCTTTGCCAAATTCAAAGAATACAATCATCACTGGAACAACGCTGATAACACAATTCAGACCTCGAATGGCAGCAAGCTGGTCTTCTTAAAGGAGACCTCTACTAAGTTAAATATCTACATTGCCGCTGATGACTTTCTGAAAGCAGTTCACATCGTGCTGCTTTGAAATCACGTTACTTCAGATTGGTTTCAAATCCACAAATCAGTGCAATTTCATCGTGGCTTGCAACTTCATTTAACAGAGGTCAATGCAAGTCCCAATGAAATCACAAAAAAGTAGTGCAGGAATTTTTTTCAGAGTTGCAACGATTTGAACTGTTCCATTGCCGGCAATGGGGTGTGACTTGTCATGCGATTTTGAACTGTCAAATTGCACGACAAATCACATTGGTGTGAACCAAGTCTTAGAGATAAACTGCTGGACAACTGTATCCAGGTTTTCAAATATGCAATGTATTTTACCAGTTATTACATTAAAAAAAAAAAAAAAAAAAAGAAATGGGGTCCAAAACATGTTGTATGGACATATGGGGTTATATTTATAAAGTAGTGAATCTGACAGTCAAGGAACATTCAGTGCAGATGATTCTTCCTGGTACAGGTTTTAAATGAGCAGGGCCCTCTGATTCCCCCCCTGTATTGAAATTGTACTGTCTGCCCTAATGTTCTAAAGCGCTGCGTAAACTGTCGGCGCTATACAAATCCTGTATAATAATAATAATAACAATAATAAAAAATGACAGTGATTGATTCAATAGCAGTGAATATTTGGGGAAGTCAAATCCACTGTTTGATGGATATGCCCCTTACATTCACATAGCGCATAATATATAATACATACACACACATTACACATAAACGCACACACATACACACATATGCACACTATGAAAATGGTGTAAATTTGTGTTGTAATCAGCTGGAAATGCAAACATACGACCCAACTAGAGGTGAATGCCAACACTTCTGCACAATTTAACTTACAATTCCAAAATATTTCACAGAGGTTTTGCCTGAAATTAAAAAAACTAAATTGTCACGGAAGCGCCAAGCTGTGCTATAAGAAGGTATTTGACACAATTATATTACAGAAACACACAGTTTACATTATATAATACTGCAATAGAGTGGGCTCTAGCATTTTACAACCACTTTTACTTGGTTCCACTGGGGATTCCTGACAGGCAGGGAGGGAGAGGGGGAGAGAAGACAGCACATTACATGGTAAGACCTACCTCAAAAATAAGCCCTACTGTGTCTTTTGTTGCCAAAATTAATATAAGACCTGGGCTTATTAAACCTGCTCCTACCCTCCTAATTGTATGCCCAGTCTAACTACCCTTTAAAGTAGGGATCAATAATGGTGGACCGTGGTCCAGATTTGGACCGAGTGACAGTCCTATCCAGACTACGGCAGTGCCACTTACTAGCTGGGTGTCCTCTCCTGGGTCTCCCGCCAGGCCGCCACAGTCATCCTCACAGCAGGGCACGGGTGGGATGTGCTACAGATCTACAGTGCAGAGAGTCAGATGTGCAAACGTGGGATTCAGACTTCTGCTGTTAGAAAAATATTACTGACTGGACTGCCACGATTTTGAATTCAGGACCCCTGCAGTAAAGGAAAGAGGTCTATACTTACCTTTGCTGAGTGCACTTCAATCCAGTCAAATAATTGGCTCCCAGCACCGGCTTCCATGAAGAGGAGGGACAGCCAAAAGCAGACACCCCATAGTAAGGCTACGGGTGACTATCGCCAAGGCTCTGCAACCACTGCTGGCAATCTCTTCTCTTCACTGAACTCGGCTGCTAGAGAGATCATGTGAACCGACTGAAGTGCCCTCAGCATAGGTAAGTATAGACATCTTCCTTTTACAGGGTAGTAAGAATAGGCTTGCAATGAGGGTAGGAGCAGGTTTAAACATAGTTAGGATTTGAATAACAAAGAGGGGGGAAAGGGAAATTGGGACTTTAAATGAAATTGCGCCGGCTTGCAAACCATTGGCTTCATTTAAAGTCCCACTTCCTTTCCCCCACTCGCTCGCTTCTGCCTGTGGGGTTTTTTATATATTATAGTTAGGATTTGACTGAACTACTTTAAGTGAACAAAAAAGCATTCTCCCTAAAATAAAACTGAATATATTCACTCATGGTTAGTGTTTGGCTGAAGCCATTATCAATCAACCGTGTTTACTCTTTAAAAATCATGACAGCAGAAACTACCCAAATGACCCTGATCAAAAGTTTCCATACCTTGGTGATTTTGGCCTGATAACATGCACACAAGTTGACACAAATGGGTTTGAATGGCTATTAAAAAGGTAACCATCCTCACCTGTGATCATTTTGTTTGTAATTAGTGTGTGTGTGTATAAATGTTCAATGAGTTTCTGGACTCCTGACAGACCCTTGCATCTTTCATCCAGCACTGCACTGATGTTTCTGGATTCCGAGTCATGGGGAAAGCAAAATTGTCAAAGGATCTGCGGGAAAAGGTAGTTGAACTGTATAAAACAGGAAAGGGATATAAAATGATATCCAAGGAATTGAGAATGCCAATCAGTAGTGTTCAAACGCTAATCAAGAAGTGGGAAATTAGGGATTCTGTTGAAACCAAACCAGTCAGGTAGACTAAAATTTAACCCACAACTGCCAGGAAAATTGTTCAGGATGCAAAGAAAAACCCACAAATAACTTCAGGTGAAATACAGGACTCTCTGAAAACATGTGGTGTGGTTGTTTCAAGATGCACAATAAGGAAGCACTTGAAGCTTGAAGAAAGATGGGCTGCATGGTCAAGTCGCCAGAAGAAAGCCATTACTACGCAAATGCCACAAATTATCTTGCTTACAATACACCAAACAGCACAGAGACAAGCCTCAAATCTTCTGGCAAAAAGTAATTTGGAGTGATAAGACCAAAATTTCGCTTTTTGGCCACAACCATAAACGCTACATTTGGAGAGGAGTCAACAAGGCCTATGATGAAAGGTACACCATTCCTACTGTGAAACACGGGAGGTGGATCGCTGATGTTTTGGGGATGTTTGAGCTACAAAAAGGCACAGAAAAATTGGTCATAATTGCTGGCAAGATGAATGCAGTATGTTATCAAAAAATACTTATGGAACATTTGCATTCATCAGCCAGGAAGCTGCGCATGGGACGTACTTGGACAATCCAACATGACAATGATCAAAAACACAAGGCCAAGTCAACCTCTCATTGGCTACAGCCAAATAAAGTTAAGGTTCTGGAGTGGCCATTCTCAGTCTCCTGACCTCAATATCATTGAGCCACTCTGGGGAGATCTCAAAACGTGCAGTTCACAGAAGACAGCCCAAGAATTTACAGGAACTGGATGCTTTTTGCCAATAGGAATGGGCAGCTTTACCATCTGAGAAGATAAAGAGCCTTATCCACAAATACCACAAAAAAGACTTCAAGCTGTGATGTTAAAGGGGGCAACTGGGGTAGGTAAACTTTTGATCGGGGTCATTTGGGTAATTTCTGCTGTCATGATTTAAAAAGAGTAAAAAGTTGATTGATAATAAAATGGCTTCAGCCAAACCCTAACCATGAGTGAAAGAAAAGTTTTTGTGTTATCCTTTATATTCTCTGAAAAATGGCCAAGAAATCAAATTCTGCCAGGGACAAACATACATATATACACACACACACACACACACACACACACTTACTAGTCCATCGAGTCCAGCGCCATCTTCCTTACAACCAAACTTTTCCCTCCACTACTTTCACTTCATCTTCAAACTCCTGTTCTGGGAGATGGCTGTTTTCCAACTTTCATGCATGAATATGCCACGGGATATCAAATGCACAGCTATGCCTCAGGTCTCTGCCAGGTACTAAATAACTGTACAAATTGTGTACAGTTATTATGCAATACGTCACCTCTTGCTGAAACACTGCCTCTTGGGACGGGCAATGTGGAAATCCCAGGAGGCAGAATGCTACATCATCCTCACCTAGGGAAGAAATCAGGCAGGCCACATTATTGAAAAGGGCCAAAAAAGGTTTTTTTATTTTTCCTAACAAACCAGTGGCGTTGCTATGGGAGTGCAGACCGCACCTGGGTGACACGCGCCAGAGGGGTGACACCAGGCCTGCATGTCCTAACAAGCAGGGCGTACCGACAGGTACCACTCCGTTCAGGGCCGGCACCAGCTTTCGGCAGCTGCTATTCTGTCTCCATCGGATCCTGAGCCGGCCCCTCTCATGGAGGAATGATTAAAAATGAGCCACAGCTCATATCCATGCAACATTAAGAGGGCATGTCTGGCTTTTAATGTTATAATTCACTGTTATGCAACACTGTCAGGCTGATAAACAGTTATACACTAAACCTGTAATGATACCGATTACAAATGGAAGGAAAGAAGGGAATTTTGAGCAACTTCTAGGCTCTTGTAGTGGTGGTACATGTCAATCCACCACCTGTTGTCCTCAACAGTCTATTTGGTTTTTTACATACTTTACACAGAAGCTACATTATTCCAGGACGGCTGCATTCCAGTCTTAAGTGAATTGTAAAGATTTCTCACAACAGACGCCATATGATGGATGACTTTTTTTTTTTTATAAAGAAATACATTGTGCTACATCCAGTTCAAGTGATCACTTATTTTATTACTGTGAAGCTGGTAAAATGTATAATGAAATGCAAGATAGCAAGGTAAACGGTTCATGCTCATCACAATGTGTTGTATTCTACAGTTTCTTGATGTCATACACCTTCCACACACATGACTTTTCAAAAACAGATGATTCAACTTCACATAAAACTATCTATACTTTTTTTCTGGAAAAAACAGGGTATAGGCAGAAAAGTTTCACGAAGTCTGGCCATAGATGACACAATTTTCTTTCCTTCCACTACAGGTGGAAGGAGAGTCACTCGATCCCCCTTCCAACATAGTCAGTGTTTATGGGGGAATTCCCCCCACTGCGTTATTGTATTCTGCCAATTGGGGGGGGGGGGGGGGGGCACAGTGAGCATTCCCGGCTAGCAGAATACAATGGTTATGGCTTGTGGCTATAGCTGCTGGTAACAACCGTATGTAGAAAAATCCAACAGGCTTGTTATACCAAAGCTGATCAATCAACTTGGGTACAATCAGCCTGCCCACACATTGTTCAAATCTTGCCCGGGTCCCTGCAGACTCCCCCACCGCGAGAATATACTGACCAGTTGGCTGCAGCCAATCAAAGCAAAATTTCTCTTAAAATGGAAATGGCTAGAGATGGATCAAAATTCGGACGCTGCCTGTTGAACTATATAATTTGGATCCATCTACGTTCAGTTTTTGTGCTACAAATATCTAGTAATTACTGTACCTTTGTGCTATAGACATGGAAAATGGAGCACGATTGTGATAGACATTCAGGACTTTCATGGTACCGCTTGTACATAAAATACTAGATTATTTCTTTAAAATGACATTTTATTACAAAAAAAAAAATGATAATTTATCAGTACAGTAACAGACAAATAGCTAAAAAAGCATATAAACCCCTTCAAAAGAACTGGTCCATTTTTCATGATACCCCTCTGAAATATGGAGGGGGTCTGCACTCTGTTTAAAAAAGAAAATTGAGTTTATTCAGCAGCATTTCTTGGTTGTCTATTTAGCCAATTTCTCCCAAAATTGATAGCTGTACTATATGATAAAAAGTATGTGGTTACCCCACCAAATTACAGTTGAGGTGTTTCCAGTGAAGGGTACTGTTAAAGTGGTTGTAAACTATTCTGAAAAAACCCACGGACAGGCTTTTGTAACAGAAGAGATCCTAAAGGTCCCTTCTGTCATAAATGTCCCCCCTGCCTGCCAGCGGGTAATTCGTTCTGAGCCACGTATGCGCAGCTCAGACCACATATCCGACCGGCTGCGTGGCAAAGGGACTCCGATGTGCATGTGCACGAGTGACATCACCGCAACCCGGCCATTCAACCACCCAAAGATTCGGAACACAGAAGGAAGATCGGGTTAAGATAGAAGCACTGGTGCATACTAGTACATTATACGACAAACCTGAAGGCTGTCAAAGCCCTGAATCTCCATCACTGGCTCACCTCCTCTCAACAAGAGGGATTTTTCCTGGCAATGGATGTGGAGAAGG
This sequence comes from Lithobates septentrionalis, assembly GCA_037952835.1. Taxonomy (NCBI): domain Eukaryota; kingdom Metazoa; phylum Chordata; class Amphibia; order Anura; family Ranidae; genus Lithobates; species Lithobates septentrionalis. The sequence continues at coordinate 186,760 of JBBDGP010001638.1, read as the reverse complement.
CGTTCGATCGAGTGGGCTGGGACTATATGGAAGAGACACTGCTGGCTCTTGGTTTAGGGAGCGGTATGCGTGCCTTTATAGCAGTGGTTCTCAACTCCTGTCCTCAAGACCCACTAACAGGCCAGGTTTGCAAGATAACTGAAATACATCACAGGTGATATAATTTGCTGCTCAGTGATTGCAGTATTCTAGTCTGCATCTCCCCAAGGTAATACTTAAAATCTGGCCTGCTGGTGGGTCCCGAGGACTGGAGTTGAGAACCACTGCTTTATACGCTCCCTCTATGTGAATCCAAGAGCTAGGGTCCGAGTCAAAGGCCACTTATCGAACACCTTTCCCATCCAAAATGGCACTAGGCAGGGGTGTCCTCTCTCGCCCATACTCTATATCCTGACCCTAGAACCCTTAGTTCGTTGTATCAGAGAGAATCCAAACAAAGGGAATTGCAGTCCACCAAAAAGAGTACAAAATTGCAGCTTTTGCGGACGACATCCTGCTCTTTCTTTCCTCACCACCGACGTCCCTCCCTAACCTTATACCTATCTTAAACCTTTTCCAGCGTATCTCGAATTTAAAAATCAATCTGTCCAAATCGTTCGCACTAAAGGTCTCATTACCGAAAGACCTAGTGCGACAATGTCAAAACGAACTTCCCGTTTAAATGGGAGAAAGAGGCCATCACTTATTTAGGCATCCAGCTACCAGTTAATCTAAAAACACTGTATACTACAAATTTCCTATCAGAGCTAAAACTCATACAAAGATCTTCTGAAGTGGAACGAGCCCACCCTTTCATGGTTCGGACAGGCCTCTGTCCTAAAGATGACAGTCTTACCTCGTCTACTCTACAAAATGCAGACCGTCCCGATACACTTACCGCCCGCCTTTTCTTTTTAGGAAGATGTGTAGATCCTTTATATGGGGTGCAAAATCAGTGCGTATCGGATGGGCAAAGTTAGTTCTGCCCAAAGAAAAAGGCGGAATTTGTCTCCCAGAATTACAGCGCTATTATTGGGCTATCCATAAGACCAGGGTGATGGACTGGAAAGTCCATGCCCGTTGCAAAAGCTGGGTGAACCTTGAGAAACTAATTGCGGAAACCGAACTGGGCTTGATACCTTGGGTCTCTAAACAATCAGTACTACCTAAGCTTTACACACATCCCCTTACTGGAGCAACGCTCCAAGCTTGCGTTAGGGCATGTAAGGCCCATGCATTGTCAGCAACAGATTGCCCGATTACCCCCATTAGAGGCAACCCAGACTTCCCCCCCCCGCCGCCCCCCCCCCCCCCCCCAGGCCTACCAAAATCCTATCTTCAAAAGTAATGGCCCTACGCACAGATGCAGGCTAAAACACTTCTTTCGCAGAGGTAAGTTTCTAAGACTACAAGATCTCACTGCATTGTCCAACACTAAATCTTTCCCCTCTTGGTCTTATATGCAACTAAAACACTTTGTAGACGTGCCATAGAAAATAACCAAATTCATGAACCCTCCCACAGTGTTTGAATCTTTATGTTTGAGCTCCTCACCCCAGAGCCACGTGCCTTATATGCCTCTATGTTTGGAGAACCATACTCCTCTTTACACTCAGACCATGCATTCTGGGAATCAGCCTTAGACAGGGTGATAGGAGAAGCCAGCTGGGACCGTATCCACTTATACATACACAAAGGCTCTCTCAATACACAGGAAAATGGGTATAAGCTCAAAACTAGATGGTATAAGACCCCACAGGTGCTTCATAAGATTTTCCCGAGGGTGCCAGACCACTGTTGGCAATGTGAAAAACAGAGGTGGGCACCCTCCTTCATGTCTGGTGGTCCTGCCCTCTAATCCAGCCATACTGGCGTAAGATACATAAAGTGACTACAGCGATCTCTTCATTCCCACTGGAGTGCTCACCAGGAAAATACCTACTACACTTATCCAAAATTTCCCGGAAAAAATACTTCAAATTGATAGCTATGCATTTGATAAACGCCGCTAGGCTCTGTATACCGGTACATTAGAGGTCCACATGGCCGCCTTCACTAAAAGAATGGGCCCTACGTGTTAATCGCATAGCAACGATGGAGGAACTGATCCTCACTTCGAGAGATAAAATCTCAAGCTTCTCAGCGATCTGGGAGGCGTGGATCATGTACAAAAATTCCCAGTCATATCAGGAATTATTGCAACAAAATATGTAACTTATTATCATAACGCAAATTCATCGTGGATGGTCCTCGCCGGGGATCCAGGAAACCCAGTGAGCGTGGCGTGTGGAGAGTAGATGGAGAGGGTAGCAGGTGGGATTCCACCCCCTCTCCACATACCCCCCTCACCCCCTTCTTTCTTTATTTCCCCCACCCCTTCCCGGTCTTTTTTTTTTTTTTTTTCTACTCTTGACATCATCTGAGCCCTGTAACAGGATGGACCTGGTGCTTGGAGCGGACAGTAGTGTCCAATCCTGAACCCCAGGTACCTAGCCACAGATGAGGACAATTGGGTAAAGCTGAGCTAAAATGTCTACACTCTGGCAGGTGGTTCTAAAAATTCTAAAACAGTAATAAACCAACCTGTGAGGAGCCATACTGTACCGAGGAGCCCATATACCCTAGAGCATTGACCAAATTCTCTTTTTTTCCTTTTTTTGATGCAAATAGGATACGTATGGAACTTGAGTATTTTCTAGATAAATACTATACTCCGAACATGTAAACTAATGCTTGAAACACTTCAAAGGGAACCTGTTACCCAATTTGTTAAATTGTTGTATTGTTACATATTTCAAGAAATGTACAACACAGTGTAATAAAATCTTTATGAAACAAAAAAAAAAACATGAAGGGGGAGCACTTATTTTTTTTTTTTTTTACTTTAAGACGACTTTATTAGCTCTTTAATGCTACAGCATACAAAACGTTTTTTGGGGGAGGGGGGCTGGGGGCTGGCAATTGTGCACTTGTGGCAATTCTGATGCCCATGATTTTGGAATTTGATGTCCAGCAAGCTCATATAGGCATGATGGGTAGATATACAAAAACGTTTGGCCATATAGTGTATATTTACTTAGTAGTTAAATAGTGTGTAAAACCCAACATTACATATTCCTAAAAGGATTTTTTAATTTTGAAATGCGTGCGCACACACACACCGAACCCCACACAGCCATTTATTAGGAAGCTTAGTTTACTGGAGTTTCTCATTCCCCCAGCTCTTATGCAGCTGAGAACAAAGAAAATGTGATCACAAAAAAAAAAAAAAAAAAGGTAGTATTTATAATTTTTTTTCTCTATACAGCAGGCATGTCCAAAGTCCGGTCATCGGGCCAATTGCGGCCCGTGTTCTGGTTTAATGCGGCCCCCACTGGCAATTTGGGGGGAGGGGCGCTTGAGGATTCATTGGGGGGCCACAAAATATATATACCGTATTTATTGTTCTGGCAGCCTCAGAGGGGACAGGGAGGGGGGCAGGACGAGTGCCATCAGATTACATACAGGAGAATCTCCTGTTTACTCGGCGGCCTCTGTAATAGGAAGTCCCATCTCCTGGGCTGGCATTGGACTGTTCTGTCTATCCTAAGAGGCAGGACTTTGTATTAAAGAGGCCGTCGAGTAAACAGGAAATTCTCCTGTATGTAATCTGTTTGCTCTTGTCCCGCCCCCCTCCCTGTCCCCTTCGAGGCTGCAGATGGGCATGGATCAGGCTGCACTGATAGCAATGGTGACGCTGCATTTAGAGGGAAACCCTATAATAAAGTTATATTTTTTATATCTCAACACACACAAGTCTGCTGTTCTGTATCCACCCTTCTCCAACAATTCCTGCTGTGCCTGCTGAGAGAGAACAGGCACCTAGAAAGCATGGTGAAGGAGGCTGGGGGGAGAGAGGACCAGCACCTAGAAGGCGGGGGTCGGCGGCACAGAGACCTGTTTACTGTCTACCTATCACCTGCCCGTGGTTGACAGGTAGAGCGCAATCGACAGATTGTGTGCAAGTTGGGTAAAAGTCCTTCTAGAATGTCATTGTCTATGCAGTTATAAATACACAATATGCAAGTTGATGTGAATTAAATAGCATTTTCTCAAAAGTATTTACCAAAAATTGTTGAACATGCATCACAGGACTTATTTCTACCATCAACAGAGTAGAAAGGGTTAACTCACAGCTGGAGGAAAGTTCCCCTGGAAAATTACAACACATGCTTTCTCTCGGACTAAAATTTCACACCCCTACTCTTTGCAGCGTCCACCAAAGATATGCAATACAGAAATAAAATGATCGTTCCCTCTGCTTGTTTTTTCACCTGCTGTATTCCTTCAGACAGACAGCGACATGCTCTGGGGAATTGGAATATCTATTGCACATGTTCAAATAAAAGACTACTGATACTAGGGAGCAGAACAATGACACACAATGGACTTTGTATGACTTGGTGGGAAACATTGCTCACGCTGTGGAAATTCTTCCATTTATAAGGCTTTTGGTCACTGCCTATAATAGCTCAGTTATGAGTTCTTTTATATTAACTCCAAGTCAAACCTATTAAAAAAAAATGCTGGCAGTCATTTGAGATTTGAGTGTGTGGCATTGTAAGCCCTGGGCATGCTGGGCTGAGGTCCATTCTCAGCATGGTGCCCAGAGAATGAGTATTTTTTTTTTTTTGGAACTGTATATTTGTTCTGCATATGGAGCTTGTGTTTGGGCACAGCCTCATGGCACTAACAGTTACATAGAACCTAATTAAATACTTGCCTTCAAACTGTTTAAACGGATCCTGGTTTAGGGTTGCAAATATGAAGAATATGAACAGAAGCGTCAGGCATTAAGGACAAAATAGTCATTTATATATCAAATATTAAACCTCTGCCAAGTGAACAGTAAGTTCCTGAAATTAATTTACAAGATATGAATGGATTTTGTTGATCCCGACTACAAAATAAACATGATGAAAGCATGTTCTCTGCTGGTATGCTTTCCATATTCAATGTGCTTCCTCACTGACAGAATGAAGTCAAACATAGAACAACTTGTTGAATAATGAGAAGGCTGAGAATAAAATCTGAAAGCACTTGGAGCTTTCATTGCATTCCCAGCCCCAACACATCGTCAAATGGATGCTGGGTCAGAAAACAGACATCTTAAACCAGGCATTATATATACATATATACACACACATATATATATATATATATACACACACATATATACACACACATACATATATATATATATATATATATATACATACACACACACACACACACATACATATACATACACACACACATATAGATAGAGAGAGAAAATGCAAAATAGCCCAAATGGAACAATCTACAAAAGAGCTGACAACGATAAAAAAATATTAAGAAATTTGTACTAGAAAAACATAATGAAGCAGTACCCCATTCTAAACTATAAACCCATTAACTTCATTAGCAAAATAAATGCCTCCAACTTCATGGACAACTTCATACACTTTCCAACTTCATGATAAGCGCTATTAGAGAGTGCTCATATTGTCCACAAATCTGGACAGTGTTAAGGCCGTTTGCAAGGCTTAAAGTTGTTGTAAACTCTTACATATATCCATTGACACAACAAGCTTCAGGTGATACACATATACGAAGCCTCATACACAGGTTGTACCTGTTTATCTGCAACCATCTCTCCTCTACAGCCTTACAAAACACACATTTTAGACAGCATCTTAGCAGCAGAAAGCAGGGGGGGGGGGTGGGGATCTGACATCACACAGCTCCTAGACCACAATGCTCCTTTAAATGTGGTAGCCAACTGGAGGGAACAGACAAATCCTCATCTATCAGGCTCAGAAAAAAACAGAGCCGAGTCAGTCACGGCTGGTGGGTTGTGTCCCAGGAGGCTGAGGTGTCGGGTGAGAGATTTCCATCAGTGACTCATGCAGATAGTAGAGAGATCAGATAAGAACCAGACTCCGTGCTTTGAGTTCAGGCTAGTACATACTATAGAGTGAAATGCTTTGTCCACTTTTAAATGTATGTGGTTTAGAATCACTTTAAAAATCAAGACAGGCCCCGATTTAAACAGAAAAAAAAAAAAAGGTAAAGTTCAACTAAAACCATCAATATAACTGACAGATGCTTGTACTCTCAACTGAACAGTCAAGCCATCAAATGGTTGGTGCAATAAAAATGGCAACTGAAGATCAAAACAGAGGATAAGATGGCAGCTTCCTTGGATGTAAAGGAAAGGTTGGCTTAGATCCATTTTAAATGAACACCGAAGACACGGACTAAAAAAAAAGTAGTAACAAGCATATCCCCTCCCCCACAATATGCTTGCTCCAGGTCAGTAAATCTGTTCTTGTAAACCAGGAACTGGACGACAGAACTTCAAAAATAATCATTTACAAATAACCTGAGATTGGTCAGCACTACTAAAAACTGTACGATTCATGTAGTTTACGATGTAAGAAAAGTTCTTAAAGTGGGATTTACATCTGTCCCGCAAAGGGCAGCCCATTCAACCCTATGTGTTTTTTGTTTTTTTTTTTGCATCAAAGAAATTCAGGGACTTCATTTTGGCCAGAGCCATTTTACACTCGCGTTTTGTCGCCTGGCAAAATGACACCATGTTTGGGGAGCCATTCAAGATGAATGGCAACCAACCGCGTGTTGTGCATTTTGCAGCAACTTAGCATAGTGTGGAGAATAACTGCAATTCTGCCCACGATTCCGTATCGCCCATACGTGAACAAAGCCTTAATGGGCTGCCCTATGCTTGTTTGTCTTCCAACAGAAGCTACTGATCCTTTGAGACAACCTTAGCACAATTTTTAACCGCACGTTTGGGGTGCCATTAAAAGTAATGGCACCTAAATGCGCGTTCTGCTGCGATTTGGAATCGTTGGCAGAATTGAAGCTTTTCTGCGCTGCGATTTCAAATGGCTGTATGTGTATAGGGGCCGCAGATAGCAGGTCCTGAGCAATGGTGAGCAGATGATGGGTTGAGTCAGTGTATGTAGACAGAAGTAAGGATGAAGGAGATTAGCTGCAACAACATGCAAAAAAGGATAAAATGTTTAAAACAGTATTTATGAAACAAAACAAAAAAAATAAAAGTATTTGATGCATAGTTCTTTAGCAAACAGCCATTCACTTCGTTCAATTTTAACTTGTAGCGACATACATGGAAGTTTAAATGCCTACATTTTGAGCCCGGCTCCTATCTTTGTACATTTTGTTTTGAGAAAGGGATTGTTCATATAAGATTTGTTGTTGATGACAGAATTTGGCTGAGCTATCATTTGTTTAATGTGTCTCTAACATATTAATCACATCTTAAAGCACAAGACTACAATCCAGGAGGGCTTTACACTGCTGCACTGCCAACTAAATACTCATATATCCTCTGTGCTTTGGTTCCTTAATGCCTATTCAGTTTAGCTTGTATCGTTTCAGTCTTAACAGTACTCAAGTAACTGGTTGGAAGGCACACTGTTGACAAGACACTTGTGTTCAGTGTGAGCTTACTTAACAAATTCTCACTTTGTCGCCAGAAATACTCCCATATTACACAAAGTAATGCAAAATGCAAAGACAAAAGGGGGCAGACTCTTCCTGATCCTTTTTAACTGGCATAGACCTCAGATTGTGCAGCTATCATCTGGCCACCAAAAGAAAATTTTAGTAAATTTTCAAGCCTGGATCATCAACTTTGCATGTTTGTGCTTATGCAAGAGGATGGAGAGTAGGTGGGCATTCCAGGCTATGACATTAAGGGGAAAACAAGAATTTGCCTGGGAAAATTTCCCCAGACAATGGTCTGCCCTCACAATACAATTTTTTATTTCAAATCTTTAGGCCACTATTCATCTTACATCTACAGGAATCTTGAAAGTATAACCATTGCCTCACTTAAAAAAAAAAAAAAAAAAAAAAAAGTGCTACAGCACATAAAGTAGTTCTAAAGCTAGTTTTTTTTCTTTAGTTTTTAACCTTAAAGCAGAATTATAGGCAGTTTTTTTCCCCATTTTGGAGTAAGGGAGAGTTATAAATCCTGTCAGATTTTTTAGTCATCTGTGTCCTGTAGTAGGGGAGATTTACTTTCACATCCTGTCTCAGGCAAAACAGGAAGTGGAAGTGGGAGGAAATCCTTGCAAAGGGAATCCTTTGGGGCCTCCCAGGTCAGCAGAACTAGTGTCCCCATTAGATGATTTCCCCTCTACTATTTTTCTGGCAAGAACTCAAAAGTTGGGATTTTCTTTTAACTTTCACTCTCGGTGAGAATGGTAAACAGGGGCACACACAGCAATAGAAACCTGAAAGATGTTCTATACCTTCTCCACTCTATCCACACAAAAAAAAAAAGTATGTTTTGCCATTAGTTACACTTGAATGCATTTCCTGCATAAGGGTTATAAAATAAGGGTTATAAAATAAAAAAATAAAAAAAAACACTGCCTGTTCAGCTAAGTCAAAAAAACTATTTCCTTCACTAAGTGCTGCTGTGTCTCTAAGCAGTATGTACAGCATGCAGCCTCACCTACATTACACAGTGCTGGCTGTGTGAGAGACTCTCTGCCTCACACCCAGAACAAAACCGAGTCGGTCTACGTGGTGTTCAGCCATTCATAGGCAGCTTTGTATTCTGTGAATGAATACAAAAAGTGTCCTCTGATTGGCTGATGTGGAGAGGCGGGCTGATGACGTCACACACACTGCCTTAGCCAGAGGAATCTTGGTATTCATTCACAGAAAACAAAGCTGCCTATGAATGGCGGAGCACAGCTTGACCAGCTTGGTCCAAACAAACAAAACCAGGAGATTAGCTTTAAGACCTTTTTTATGCCTAGCATGAATCTCCCAGTGCTTTCCCATGCCCAGGGAATGTGCCACATACAGCCTGCAACTGAATGGCTGTACAAAGCTCTACTCTTGTAAACCCTGGCTTCTTTGCATTAGAATTTACCTGCACGTGTGCCCGAAAACCATCAAATGGGCAGGTAAACACTGCAATGCAAAGAAACATCTGCGTTTACAAGAGTACGGCATACAGCCATTCATTTGGCAAAATTCACAATGGCGCATGCAGCTCCTCAGGTGCTGGAAAGCGACAGAAGATTTACACCAAGTATAAAAAAAATGCCACTAACTTGCTAAAGTGGTAGTAAACTTTCATGATTATCTTGTACCTACAGGTAAGCCTATAATAAGGCTTACCTGTAGGTACAGTAACTATCTGCTAAACGTGCACAGTCTAGGATATATTTAAGTGTGTAGCAGCTGGTAAGGTCACTGGCGCATGCGCACTGCCCTCCAATTCGGCATACCATCCGCTGAGAGGGCTGTGCCGCAGCCATGACTCTGCTCGCATGCGCAGGAGTGGTGCACACTAGCACATTATATGAGCCTTCAGGTGATCAGTTTTTTTTTTTTTTTTTTTTTTTTTACACAGTTTCACCGCTTAAAAATATATAAATAAAAGGCTATTAAAGATCACGTGCATGAACTCTAAGGCCTCATGTACACTACTGCTGCTAAATGGACGTTTAGGAGCAGTTGGGCATTTTTTTCAACTGCTCCTGAACTCTCCTCTATGTTATCTTATCAGTACATGTACACAGGGTCCTTTACAGTCGTGTCTAGGCAGTTGAGTTTAGAGGCTTTTTTATTGGAATGCAAAAAATGGGTTCAGAAGCTGGGTTTAGAGGCATTTCAAGCGCCAAACGCTTCTAAACGAGGCTAAATGCGGTAACTCCTGGTTAGCCACGTTTCGTTTACAGCAGTTTTTCAGTTTTGGCTATTTTGAAAAAAACGCTTCTAAACTCAAACGCGGCTAAATGAGGCATGTAAACACGGCAAAACGGACGTTTTAAAAGGTGGGTTACTATCTGTCAAGTTAAATCGTTCAGGAGAGGTTGTATCAACGTCCCGTGTATATGAAGCCTAAAGGTGCCAAAAGGAGTCCTACACTGAAGACTGGGGTTTTAATTGTTTTACCTGACAACCAAGCACCCTGTGGAAAGTTTGAAATTAGATGAAAGAACATTTTTAGCTTTTGTGTTCTCAGAACAAAGTGCTCACCACGGACACTCAAAACATAGTATTGCGCCAAACTTTCATAATAAAAAGGGCCAGTTTACTGTCCTTCAGACTTTGGGAGGGTTGGACCGTGCCCAGTTGGAGTAAACATTGCCTGATCTTTGGTATTTGGGGGAGGAATAGTGCCTCATTTTTGTTGTCAGTGGAAGGAATTATGCCCCATTGTTGGTGTCAGTGGCAGGAATAATTGCTCAAGGGCTGTATTAAGGCAAGCAAAGGGCCGCATCCGGCCCCGGGGCTAAAGTTTGGAGACCATTGCTCTTGAGCATGAGAAATTATTTGCCAAGAAGCGGCTTATAGCATAAGCATCAGTAAGTTATTCAGTTGCACATTTGTTTTAAAGCATGCTAGTGATTTTTTTCTATAGTGTAATCACCGAATTGTGCTGAAGCACGGCATATGTACTATCCATAGGACTAAATCAAGAGTGCTGAAAATGCAGGTTTTTTAAAAGCGACTTGCCTGCTTCATGAGTGATAGGTTGCTAGATTGGGGACAGGTGAGTAAAAGACTTGCAAGAGTATGAAGGCAGGGGACAGTACATTTTAAATGCAACTACATCAAAAAGATAAGTGCAGGTTTAACTGCAATCTCTCTACAGAAGGCAGAACATGCCCTGGCAAACAGAGTGAATATCTCTAATGAGGGCACAGACAGTGATAAAAACCTAGCAGGGGTCCTAATCCTTCCCCACTCAATGTAAAACTTAAAAGTTTAACTAAAAGCAAAACTTTTTAAGCTTTAAATAGAGTGAAGAGGGATTAGAACTCGTGTCAGTTTTTGTTGCCGTTTCTGTCCCCATTAAGGAGCTTCACCACCTCTCCTTCGTCCCGTTTACCATGATAATTGAAAGTGAAAAGGAAATCCCAAATTTTGGGTTGTCCCCAGAAAATCTATCTCTATCTCTATCTCTATCTCTATCTCTATCTCTATCTCTATCTCTATCTCTATCTCTATCTCTATCTCTATCTCTATCTCTATCTCTATCTCTATCTCTATCTCTATCTCTATCTCTATCTCTATCTCTATCTCTATCTCTATCTCTATCTCTATCTCTATCTCTATCTCTATCTCTATCTCTATCTCTATCTCTATCTCTGACATAATTTGAGAAAATCTAGGAATTTTAACACAGGAGATGTTCAAGTTTTGATATAAATGAGGATTTCCACACCACTTTAAAAAAAGACCCAATTTCTGAACTTTTTGTTTTCCATCACAACCCTTTCATTGTATTTTCAGCCAAAACTTCCACATATTCTTTCTGCCCATTGTGTCCCAATCTGCCAGCATTAGCAGAGACACAAAGTGGTATTTATTTGATGCCTGCTCTACCAAGCTGCATTCAGGCTAAATCCTCCATGTGTATTTAATAAATCACACCAGTTAGGTGGGCAGGATTAGTTTCAAGTCACCTAATGACTATATCATGAGCAGCAGCATTAAGGGGATTAATATTAATCTTGGCGTTTTTTATGAAAGACCAGTCACTGCTTCAACAGAACAACAGCAGAAGGCAGTGTGAAAAATGCTAAACAAGAATAAGGAGATTAAAGGAAGATCCAGTGTCCTCAATTGAAGTCCCCACCTTCATCCTGCACTGGTCCTGCGGGAGAGTACCATAAAGCATAGAGTCCCAACCCAAAGGCTGGATATTTTCTGGAATTGCTGGGAAAACAAGTGTTTGTTTATATTTCCTAGACCAAAATAATCAGAATATTAACAAGCAAACACCTAGAAGAACTGGACAATGCAATGACTTATTAAAAGTACAGGGGGTCCCCTACTTACAAACATCCGACTTACAAACGGAAGGAGACAACAGGAAGTGAGAGGAAATCTACCCCTAGGAAGGGAAATTCACTCCTGTAAGAGTTAATATGGGAAAAAAGTGTCTCCACTGATGCTTTATCACCTATCCTTATTTCCCTAATAACCCCACATTTTCAAAATCCAATTGTCATTGGGACAGAAAATGAGGTGAAATCTTCTGAACAGGGGCACAGACAGCAAAACAAATGTTACAGGGGTGATAACCCTTCCCTATGCTATCTACAAAAAACTTAAAAATATATTTTTTGGCTGGAGCTACACTTAAAAAATGTACCTGTTCTGACTTACAGATTCAACTTAAGAACAAACCTAAAGTCCCTAACTTGTTTGTAACCCGGGGACCCCCTGTATAGCCAAGTCAAAAAAAACATTTGAAAGCTTTAAGTCAGTGTAGAAACTTGGGCCAGGTTTTCATTAGACCTCTTTCACACTGGGGTGGTTTGCAGGCGTTATTGCGCTAAAAATACCGCCTGCAAACCGACCCAAAACAGCCGCTGCTGTTTGTTCAGTGTGAAAGCCCGAGGCGCAGTCTAACAAGGGGATATAAAAAAAAAAAAATAACCACGCTAGGGCTGCAACTAACGATTATTTTCATAATCGATTAGTTGGCCGATTATTGTTTCGATTAATCGGTTAATAACCTTACAAAAAAAAAATGGTGTATAATTTAGTTAATATGTATAGTTTTAAAAAAAGGCAATTTATTCTTAAATAACTATATGCAGTGGTAAATATAAATAACCAACTATATGGTTGGGAGCAAAATATCGAATCCACTCTGAGAATAACAGACAGAAGAGAGATATACTGTATATACTATTAGAGGAGATATACTGTATATACTATTAGAGGAGAGATATACTGTATATACTATTAAAGGGTGAATCTGGTAAATATCAGACTCAGATCAAATTTTTTTTATTAAAAAAAAACAAAAAAAAAAAAAAAAAAACAAGAAAACAATGTCTTCCTTAAAAAAAAAAAAAAAATGTAATTTAAGAACGTTCGTTCGATTTGCTAATCGTTAGTGGGGTCAAATCAACGTTCATTTTCAACCACAGTGACAGGAAAATTTGGAAATAATCAAAGGAATTTTCAGACAGTGTATGTGGTTTTCGTTCAGAAATGACATTCATTTTAAAAAACAGAATGTTACAAACAAGTGAAAATTTCAAACAACATTCTTTCATTCAGCGAATGTACAAAGATTTTTCGTTTGAATATTCTCGTCTGAAAAAAAATTGATCCGTGTGGCCAGCATAAGGCTCGATACACACCTATGTAGTTTGCTTTTGATCTGTTTCTGCAGTGCTCTTTACTGTGCGTTTTGACACACGTGATTTTGCTGCGACTTGTGTTTTTGCATTTTTTTTGGCCAATTTGTTGTCGGGCAGATTAAAAAACACAAATTGCTGCAAAAACGCATTACATGCTTTTCTGCAGCTTCTCCATTGAAGTATATTGAACCAAAAAAGCACCGGTTTGCGTTAAAAAAAGTCCCTGATCCTTTCCAAATATGCAGTGGCTGAAAAAAGCATAGATGTGAACGTGTCCAATGGGAAACCATATGTATGAACTGTAGTGCGTTTCTGCAAAAAGCACCAAAAAACACAAAGATGTGAACCAGGTCTAAGACGTTTAGTAACATAATGGGGTTAAAAAAATTAAAATCAGCCCTTTATAATACAAAAAAAAAAAAAAAAAAAAGCAGATAATCACTACTGTAAGGGGTTCATTTTTTTACTGTAGAACTGTGAAAGTAACATCTACAGTAGCGATTTGCTCTTTTTGTACTATTAGTGGCTCATTTTAGTTTTTTTAACCCCATTATGTTACTGGCTGCGCTACATTTACATCAGTCCCTGCCCTCAAGGAGCTTACAGCCTAAGGCACCTAGCTCACATTCATGCATACACATATTAGGGACAATTTAGGCCTGGTTCACACCTATGCAGTTTGCTTTTGATCCATTTCTGCAGTGCTTTTTGCAGTACGTTTTGAATTTTTACACACACATTTTTGGCAAGGTTTTTTTTGTGTTTTTTTTTAATGCATTTTGCTTTTTTTATGCTTTTTTCTAAAAAGGGAAAAAAAAAAAAAAAAAGCGTTTTTGTTGTTAGGCGGATTGTTGTTAGGCGGATTAAAAATGAAAAACGCATCAAAAAACACGTGAAAAAGCACTACATGCTTTTGTGCAGCGTCTCCATTGAAGCCTACTGAACCAAAAATGCACCATTTTGCATCAAAAAAAAAAAAAAGTCTATCCCTTTCCAAAAATACAGCAGCTGAAAAAAAAAGTATGGATGTGAATGTATACCATAGGAAATGGACTGTAATTCGTTTCTGAAAAAAACACTAAAAATGCATAAGTGTGAACCAGGCCTTAGACTGGATTATTAACCTACCAGCATGTCCTTCGAGTGTGGGAGGTAATCAGAATACCTGGAGGAAACCCACATAGGTACAGGGAGAACATGCCAACTCCAGGTAGGTAGGTGTCGTGGTTGGGACTAGTGCTGCTAGGCAGAAATGCTTTTTAGGTTCATTTTTCTGTATATCCATGTACTAGCTGTGGGCTTCCAACACTAAAACAACAGCTAAAATGCCTAAAAAGTTACCCAATAGCATGACATAATTCTGTCCTAAAAAAAAGATAAAATAGATTAGCATGGTGATGAGCAGTGTTTGGTCTCTCAGCACAGACTTCTAATAGCTATTGCTCCTCTCTGTTGAAACAACAGTTTTAATCCCTTCAATGAGCAGCAGATTCCTTTATGTGCATTACATCCGCATTAATCAGAAATGTAGCCGTGCTGAAATCATGTATATACAAAACACTAGAGGCAGCTGGGAAGGTTTAGGCTACAGTTAAGTGTATTTATTTTTAACGCTGCCTTTCTTTGCTGCATTCTTACTTAACATACAGTGTAAGCGCTCCACAGAAATGTCGGAGCACCAGACTGGATAGCTTAAATATAGTCATACGGTAAGCTTTTGCATACGGCGGCAGAAAATATCTCTCTGGGTAAAGCGTTCTATGGATGAAAACATTCAGCATGCTGCTGTGTCCACACTCCATTCTGCACACACAAGGTCAAGCCCATCCAATCTGACTGCATCAGTGTCATGGAATGCTGAAGTACACATATTTGCCATTCAACACGAAAACGGCTTTTCAAGTTCAATCAGCTATAAATGTTGCTTTGTTTTAATTTTCCACTGAACTTCCTGGAACCTATTATCAGGCTGTCAGGGATGTATATTTAGCAATGGCAACATGGCCTCTTTGCAGCTGCACCACTGCCCATGTCACCTCCAATAAACAGAAAAACAATCCCAGGGCCCGGGAGTTGCTCCTGAAAGCCACAGATTGTCATTTGGGTTACAGGTGAAATACTAGGCAAAATTTATGAAAAACAAAAATGGTAGCTCACATAGTTTGCAGTCTGTAGAACAGCTTTGTGCCAAAATAAATAATAAAACAGCATTCCTTAAGATCAAAGTGAAAAAATATTGGCTGCTGAACTTCTACTTCCTTTTGCCTTACCCAACTGCCAATCCAAATGATACCTGAACACCAAAACCACACATGTACACTTCCTTTTCTTCAAAAAAGGCAAGATACATCACAATTTTGCAAGGAAAAGCAATAAAATAATGTAAAAGTACATGAACTATATAGTTTAAGAGTAACTCCGCTTTTACTGAGAAAAAAAATATTCCCCTCTGGGTGAACTATGTACATTACAAGGATTTTACATGAACTTTGTTGCAGATTCCTACCTTTTGTTATTTTGAAGACATTCCTGTTTGTTTGTCTGTGCCCACGTGGACAGTGTATCTTATGGGAGTGGTTTCATAATTATAAATCAGCTGCCGCACCTGCATCCCTTTAAATGCGATTTCCTACTGGAAGTATCTTACCAAAAACTTGTATCTTCGTGCAGACTTCAGGGAAAATCAGCGAGCCAAATCATACAAGCAGGAAATTATGTTTCTGGGGGCTGTTCTGTACATACACACTCTGTGCACGGAATGCCTCCAGGTAGCCATACTGCATGTTACTGAAAAATGCAACGCTACAGATTGAAAAGGAACGGTAATTTTTAATAACATTCTATTACAATATGACTTGAGTGGCAATTGTATATACTATATATTTTTTATTTGATTTTTTTTTTTTTTTTTTTGGGCAGTCATTGCTGGCCTCCAGAAAATGTTATTTGTCCGGCTAGGTCTGGCTTTAAATGCCTAAGTTATAGGCCCAGAATAAGCATGCAGTTAGTGTCATAGAAATACATATTATATACACTTGTCCCAAGATTCCCTTCTACTACAGCAGGGGTGTCAAACTCCATTTAATCACGGGCAGCATCAGCACTACGGTTGCTCTCAAAGCGCCGGTTGTATATGTAAGACTATATAAAAATGTATCCAGGGTTTCTTTTCTCAGAGAATAGATGCAGGAACTCAAGAGCACAGGGCACCAGGAGTGGACAGAGCGCGCAGGGCACCAGGAATGCAACGGTGGACAGAGCGCGCAGGGCACCAGGAATGCAACGGTGGACAGAGCGCGCAGGGCACCAGGAGTGCCCGGTGGACAGAGCGCGCAGGGCACCAGGAGTGCCCGGTGGACAGAGCGCGCAGGACACCAGGAGTGCCCGGTGGACAGAGCGCGCAGGACACCAGGAGTGCCCAGTGGACAGAGCGCGCAGGGCACCAGGAGTGCCCAGTGGACAGAGCGCGCAGGGCACCAGGAGTGCCCAGTGGACAGAGCGCAGGGTACCAAGGAGTGCCCTGTGGACAGAGCGCAGGGTACCAAGGAGTGCCCTGTGGACAGAGCGCAGGGTACCAAGGAGTGCCCTGTGGACAGAGCGCAGGGTACCAAGGAGTGCCCTGTGGACAGAGCGCAGGGTACCAAGGAGTGCCCTGTGGACAGAGCGCAGGGTACCAAGGAGTGCCCTGTGGACAGAGCGCAGGGTACCAAGGAGTGCCCTGTGGACAGAGCGCAGGGTACCAAGGAGTGCCCTGTGGACAGAGCGCAGGGTACCAAGGAGTGCCCTGTGGACAGAGCGCAGGGTACCAAGGAGTGCCCTGTGGACAGAGCGCAGGACTCGGCTCTCTTTTACAAGACTGTCCACATCTCACTTCAAACCCTTTTCAGCTGACCTTTGCACCACTCTTCTTCATCCTCCACCTCTGCATACATCTTCCTCCACAGCCCTCATCACGATTGACAGCCTCAGCTCTGTTCCTGTATGGGGGGGGGGCTCCAATCAGCTCTCACTGAGCTCTGCAGAGGGTAACTTAAGCCCCGTCCCCTGCTTTCTGAAAGCTCAGGCAATGTGTATAAATTCTGCACGTTCAATGGCTGCAGAGAAGAGAATTCTGCAGGTAAACAGGTACTCATATAGGAGGATTTGTTTCATCTCTATGTATCACCTGAAGCTAGTCACGTCACATATGTAAGGGCTTATAACAACTTTAAGTGATATCACATGTGAAACCACTGCCATATGAGCACATTAAAATGCAACTGTCACTTTGACTTGAAAGGGTTTTTTATAGGACATTCATTCTTCCCCATGCTAGCCTGTCTTCACACTTGTCTGTCAGAGCCCTTAAAAATTTCCAGTATTTACATGTATGGGGGAGCAGGTGACCTTCTCCCATTCTTTCCAGGATGCAGTACTTAGGCCTAAATGGCCAATTGCCTAAACACTTACAGGTGGAGAGAGTAAAAAAATAGGCAACTATGTAAGCTCTGATACTGATGGACCAATAGCTCATACAGGGATTACATTCAGTGCTCCCAATAGGTCTTCGTTTTAGCAATTCTTACACCAAAATAGGCAAGCACAGTTTACAGAGAGAGAACAAGGTTTTCTTACCTTATGAAGGCAGCAACATGTGGCCAGTGACTGCTAAAGCAAGCTGGGAGTTGCAGCTTAAAAGTAAGTCATGGCTACAGGGAAAAGTTTCTGATTTAGCATCATCAGAGAGAAATTAGAGGCAATATCTAATAATCCAACATTTGGGTTCAGAACACAGAAAAGTGAATATTAAAAAAGTTGCTTATGCTAGGAAGTGGTCTATATACATTTTTGTTTGCAAAGTAGCTTGAACGGGACAGGTGCCAGCATAATTTATTTGTATATAAAACAGATGTGTGAAAAGCACTGGGTACAGATACGCTCACCCAATTTACTGTACATCCAACAAACAAAAATGTGCACAATTAAAAGAAAAAATTAGAAAATAAGTATTGAACACGTCACTATTTTTCTAGGTAAATATATTTCTAAAGGTGCTATTGACATGAAATTTTCACCACGTCGGTAACAACCCATGCAATCAAAACATACAAAAGAAAACAAAAACATATACGTTCAGAAATTAAAGAAAGGACACAGGGAAAAAGTATTGAACACGCTAACTGAAATGTATTTACTACTTCGTACAAAATCATTTGTTGGTAATGATAGCTTCAAGACGCCTCCTGTACAGAGAAATTAATTAGTCGCATGCATTGCTCAGGTGTGAATTTGGCCCATTCTCCCACAGTCTTCAAATCTTGAAGGTTCCATGGGCCTCTTTTGAAGTCTGATCTTTAGTTCTTTCCATAGATTTTCTATTGGATTCAAGTCAGGTGATTGGCTGGACCATTCTTTAAACCAATTAAGAGTTTCCTTGGCTTTGTATTTGGGATCATTGTTTTGCTGAAATGCCCACCCTTGTTTCATCATCATCCTGGTAGATGGCAGCAGATTTTTATCAAGAATGTCTTGGTACATTTTTCCATTCATCCTTCCTTCAATGACCTGAAGTTTGCCAGTACCGTATACGGAAAAAAAACTGACCCATACCATGATGTTCTCATCGCCAAACTTCACTGTTGGTTTGGGGGTGTTTTTGGGGTGATGTGCAGTGCCATGTGACCTCCAAACATGGTGTGCATTAAGGTATCCAAAAGGGTCCAATTTTTGTCTCATCTGACCAAACTATAATTTCCCAGTATTTCACAGACGTGTCTAAATGTTGTGCAGCAAACTTTAAATGAGCTTCAGCAAGTTGCTTCTTCAGCAACGGAATATTGCGTGGTGAACGTGCATACAGGCCGTGGCAGTTGAGTGCATTACTTATGGTTTTTGAAACAATTGTACCTGCTAATTCCAGGTCTTTCTGAAGCTCTCCTTGGCTCTTGGACAACTCTTCTGAGAATTCTTTTCACTCCTGTCAGAAATCTTGTGAGGAGCACCTGGTCATGGCCGGTTTATGGAGAAATTATGTTCTTTCCACTTTCGGATTATTATTATTATTATGCAGGATTTATATAGCGCCAACAGTTTGCGCAGCGCTTTACAACATGACCCCCAACAGTTCATGACACCCAACAGTGCTCACTGGAACATTCAGAAGTTTAGAAATCCTTCTGTAACCAACGCCATCAGTATGTTTTGCAACAATAAGGTTACAAAAGTCTTGAGCGCTTTGCTTTTAACCATCCAGAGATGTTTCTTGTCTTACACCTTTTCAGCTGGTGCCTTGGCTTTCCATGCCTTTTTGCATCTCCCTTTCTTCATGTGTTAAATACATTCCCTGTGTCATTCCGTTTTATTGCAAATAACTAAATTTCTGAACTTACTTGTTTTGTTTTTTTGTACGTATGGATTGCATGGGTTGTTACAGACATGTGGTAAAAATTTGATGTCAATAGCACCTTTAGAAATATATTTACCTACAAAAAAAGTAAAAACGATAAACAATGTGGTTGCATAAGTGTGCACACCCTCTTATAACTGGGGTGTAGTTGGGTTCAGAATTAAGCAATCACATTCAAACTCATACTAAATAGGAGTCAGTACACACTTGCTATTAGAGCTGCACGATTCTGGCTAAAATGAGAATCACAATTTTTTTGCTTATAAGATAGATCACGATTCTCGCGGCGTAACATCATCTTTCACATTAAAAAAAAAAAAAAAAAAAAAAAATGGGCTAACGTTACGGTTTCGTTTTTTTTTTTATTCATTGAAGTGTATTTTTTCCCAAAAAATTGCGTTTCAAAGACCACTGGGCAAATACAGCGAGACAAAATATTGCAGCAATTAACATTTTATTCCCTAGGGTCTCTGCTAAAATATATATAATGTTTGGGGGTTCCAAGTAATTTTCTAGCAAAATTGATTTCAACTTAAGAAACAAGTGTCAGAAAAAGATTTAGACTTTAAGTGGTTAAACTTCCTGCATTTACAAGTTGTTAAAAACTTGGCAGAATGCCAGGATGTTTTCTTTTGACAGCTGAGTGAGCAGATATGTCTCTCCACTTGTTATATGAAAGACTGTTGGCCGAAAAAATGACCGTTAGTACGCTCCTTTTGACAACTGTTGTCCAACTTTCTGCCAACAAATGTTGGATGACATGCTAGTACATTTTCAGACAGCGGTCTATTGCAGATTTTCTGATGGTCAGTACACAAGTCCGTCACACATAAGTCGAAAGTACAAACACGCATGCTCGGAATCAATGCTCACCAAACACAAAATTAGCAGAAAGGGCCCAAAGGGTGGCGCTCAAGAGCTGAAATTCCTCAAAGTATGTCACTACGTTCGTGTTTTTTGGCCAACAATTGCGTACCGTTAGTATGCAAGACAAGTTCCTGGCACACGCCCTTTGGACAAAAATCAGAAGATCGGTTGGCCAACAATCTGATTGTGTATACGAGGCTTTAGTCAAGGTAAAGGAAATTATAAATTGTTCCAAATACCAGCTAAAACCTTTAGGCTTCTGCTAAAAAGCTGAACATGAGAAGGAACTTAATATCTTGTAGCATGACAACGACCCAAAGTATATATCTAAAATCAACAAAGGAATGGCTTCACCAGAAGATTCAAGTTTTGGAATGGCCCAGCCAGAGCGCAGACCTGAATCCTATTGAAAATCTGTGGGGTGATCTGAAGAGGGCTGTGCACAGGAGATGCCCCTGCAATGACAGATTTGGAGTGTTTTTGCAAAGAGTGGGCAAATATTGCCAAGTCAAAATGTGCCATGCTGATAGACTCATACCCAAAAAGACTGAGTGCTGGAATAAAATCAAAAGGTGCTTTAACAAAGTATTAGTTTAAGGGTGTGTACACTTACACAACCATATTTTATTTTTACATCCCTCTACCTAAAAGATTTCAGTTTGTTGTTCAACTGAGTTGTAGTTTATAGGTCACATTAAAAAAGGTGGAAAAAGTTCTGGAATGATTTATCTTTGTCTTACTTTTTTACATACACACACACACACACACACATATATATACATATACATACACACACACACATACATTAGGGGTGCTGAAATTAATCGTTGCATCGCGATTCGGGTGTCCCCGATGCGGCATCGATGCATAAAACCCCGAAAATCGATGTTCGGTGACGTCATTAGTAGCCCCGCCCCTCCCGGGAAAGCGCTCCAGAAAATTTTTAAAACGTCATTATTTTAATAAATATATTACAATGGATGGTGTGCCCCCGCTGTATGTGCTTTTTTAATAAACAATGTCACTTCATACCGAACTTCGCCGGTATACGATCATGTGACGCCCGCCCCTCTCCGCTCTTCTCTTCGCTCTCCGCTTCCATCTCCTGAGTCCTGACGTCAGCGGGGATTTCTCAGTCCCGCCCGCCTCTCTTCTGATACGATAACTATAGTCAGCGGGCGGGACTGAGAATTCCCCGCTGACGTCAGGACACAGGAGACACGTGAGCGGAGAGCGGAGAGGGAAGAGGAGAGCGGAGAGGGGCGGGACGGCCGGGAGTCACATGATCGTATACCGGCGAAATTTCGTATCAAGTGACATAGTTTTTTAAAAGCACATACAGCGGGGGCACACCATCCTTTGTAATATGTTTATTAAAAGAAAGTAATTGGGGGGGGGGTCAGTGATGGCTGCATTTAATGGGCACAGGTGGCTGCGTTTGGGCACAGGTGGCTGCGTTTGGGCACAGGTGGCTGCGTTTGGGCACAGGTGGCTGCGTTTGGCGGGCACAAGTGGCTGCGTTTGGCGGGCACAAGTGGCTGCGTTTTGGCACAGGTGGCTGAGTTTTGGCACAGGTGGCTGCGTTTGGCGGGCACAAGTGGCTGAGTTTTGGCACAGGTGGCCAAGTTTGGCGGGCACAAGTGGCTGCGTTTTGGCACAGGTGGCTGAGTTTGGCGGGCACAGGTGGCTGCGTTTGGCGGGCACAGGTGGCTGCGTTTGACGGGCACAGGTGGCTGCGTTTGACGGGCACAGGTGGCTGCGTTTGACGGGCACAGGTGGCTGCGTTTGACGGGCACAGGTGGCTGCGTTTGACGGGCACAGGTGGCTGCGTTTGACGGGCACAGGTGGCTGCGTTTGACGGGCACAGGTGGCTGCGTTTGACGGGCACAGGTGGCTGCGTTTGACGGGCACAGGTGGCTGCGTTTGACGGGCACAGGTGGCTGCGTTTGACGGGCACAGGTGGCTGCGTTTGACGGGCACAGGTGGCTGCGTTTGACGGGGGAGGTTCAGTATTTTTCAGTTTGTTTGCGCCCCCCAAAAAAATTGAGCACCAGCCGCCACTGGTCAGCACAGAGACAGTACTGGGAACTTCACAGGGCTGTTTGTCATCTGTGGATTCTATCCCTTTTGACCTCCCAGCAGCAGTGTGTGTGAATCTCTGTACCTTGTAGTGCACCGGATTACTGCACTTTTTAGGGAGCGAGGTTATTTTTAATTCAAAGCGGAGTTCCAGTCAATTTTTTGTTTATTAGAAGTCAGCAGCTACAAAAAAAGTGCATCTTCTGACTTTTAATAAAAAGACACTCACCTGTCCCACAATCCAGCGACGTGGCCACCCAAACCCTCCCTTCTCTCCCCCGCCTGTCCACAGCGCTGGCAATACTACTGTGGGCATCCGGCTGTGACAGCTTGCAGCTTCACAGCCGGGTGCGCATGTCTCACTGCGCTGTCCTGCATAGCCGGGCAATCTTTTGGGAACTGTGATGTGTCCCAGATGATTGTAGGGGGGAAGGGCCACCTAGGCGGCCCAATCGGAAGTGGGAGCTCGTCGGTAATCGTGATGCATCGCGGAATCGAATCGAATCGCTGACCAGATAATCGTAATCGAATCGTGAGACCAGTGAAGATGCGCAGCCCTAACATACATACACACAATATAGCCATATTCCTGTGTAACATTTACTGAGAATACATAAGACATCCTCTAGAACACCCTTTTTCAACCAGGGTGCCTTGAGTTTTTTTCAGGGGTGCCTTGGCAAAATGCCTAAAAAAAAAAATTGTATACAAGCCAGCAGGTGGATCAAGCATGCCTTTTAGTTACACAAGGCCAAGGGTTTTCATTATGCACCATTACAACTTTCCAGACACTGACATCCTAACAACCAATGACATTATCAGTTAACAAGAAGGATGTCTGTTGCCTCCACAGCATCCTTGGTTGACCCTCCTGTGCCCCTCTCCCACAGCGCTGGGATGACATTAGCTGACTGATGGAGAGAAATTGAGGGAGAAGAGAAACATTGGAATACTAAACAGTACCAGTGTGCAAAAGTGTATTTTCTTTGGAAGAATAAATCACCTCTAACATTGGGTGTCCTACATGTGGATGTTGCTGCATTATGTAAAGCTATTAGAATAGGGTGCCTCAGGACTGTCCATAATTTTAAAGGGTGCCTTGACTAAAAAAAGAATGAGAAACACTGCTCTAGAAGACATAGTTGAAGCACCAAGTGAAACATCTCGACACAAGACTATGCATTAGAAGCTAAACTTCTAGAAGGATTCACTTTTATCAATATTTAAAACAAAAGCAATTCTTTTTTACTTTAAAAAATGAAATTCCCATATAAAAAGTAGTTTAAACAGTGTGAAGCAACACACTGGAAGCTAAGACAATGCTCAGCATTTTACTGATGGAAACTCTTCAATTTAATAAGCATTGTGTTTCTTCTGAAAGTATGTACTTTACAAGTGGATTGCTTGCGAAAAGTGAAACACCTCCATCCTAAATTGCAGATAACTTTTAAAGGCTTAACCCAGAGGCAGGATAATGGTTGACCGCAGATCGGATAGCTTTAAAATTCATAAACATTTAAACTTCTCCATTCAGAAAGTCAGATAGCACATTTTAGTCAGAATTCTTTGAAGCAGAACAGGTAATATACATATACCCACTTTTTTTTTCCCAGCCAATGATATCTGGATAGTGTTTAGGATGGGCAGTGGACAACACAGTGCTTGGTTTGTCAGAGGCAGCCCTCTACAACATTTTTCTAAGGTTCCATGTATACCATTCATTTGGGAGGGTCTCCTAAGGTTATCTTTAGTAAATGCTCCTGAACACAAACACAGCTAAACGCGGCTTGTAAACGCTGCTAAACACAAGATTTTAAACGTGGATTACTAGCTGTGATGTTCCGGCCTTCAGGAGAGGTTGAGAAACGCCCCATGTACATGAAGCCTAAAAGATGCCTGTAAATGTCCACGTGTACATGGACACATAGGGTAACATTTAGCTGCTTCTACAGGCAAAATCCTGTAGAAGCTGTAAGAGTTTAGGCCCAGTGTGCATGGACCCTAAAATGATGTCTTTTTTTTTTTAAAGGGGGGGGGGGATGCGATACATTTTACATTATCAATACCATTATACCCAGTCATGTGCAACAGTCCCAATGTCCTCTGTTTCGCAGGCTGTGAATAGATGTCTTGTTGCACGTTTAAGAACTTACCTTTTTAGGGAGTTGCCCTGCACACTTCAAGGGTTCACTGCTCGTTTTGCCTAGGTGATGATGAATACGTTAATTACATTACATTATGCCTTGCTTTCCCTGACAGGCAGCGCTCTCATCCACTGACATCCTGGGTTGTGGATGGATCCTCGGCATCCTCGCATAAAATGCAGGACTGATTTGTATTGGATGAGGTTGGAGAGCTGAAACTGATCCACCAGAAAAGTAGCTTCAGAGGACTGGTCTTACAGCACAGATGAAGTCGGGGGAATGAGATATAAGGCAAGTAGATCATATTTATGATCCCCTAGGTAACAAGTACAAAGGGGGGACCAACTGCAAGGGGAAAGTTCAAAGTTTGCCAAGGGGCTTCTTTTCTTCATATTGAAACAAATGTTTATAGTTATAAAATGGTCTATAGGAGGAAATAAAAAAAAATGATTAAAATAAAAAAAAAAAAAAAAAAAGAAGAAGGATACAACTCTCCCAATGTTTCCTAATATTGAATACGGTACAACAGCATTATATGGGCATTTCACAAACGTAAAATATACGGTCAATTCTGAAGGAGGAAATTAAAGCCAACAGATAAAGTATTAAAGACAGCTTGGAGGCAATCTAATCAACATGCCAACAAAACAGAATGAATCCCGCACTCCCCCCTCCCCCCCCAAAAAAAAATTAAATTGAAGGATAATAGAGCATAGAAGCCTTCATGCAGACTAGGCGTTTAGATGTGGCACATGAGACTCTGCTGTTTAGGAGCGGGTGGGAGGCACAGGTGCACCAACCAGCACCCCTTGCCAGAAGCCTGTAAAACCGAGAGGCCACCAGCTGCTGCAACTGAATTGTAAAACAAACTTTCAGGGCAGGGCTGCTTGCATTCGGGGCATTAATCCCTGGGTGAACGCTGCCCTAAACACTGGTCCTTCCAGCCGCAGGGCTGGACATTGCGCATTTGCCTTCCAACCTCTTGCAGTGGGCCAAATGTCCAGTATGAATGGGGCCCAAGTCAGTGGATTGCAGACACTTGTCTGAGATAACCACCTAGACCAATTTTGTATTTCAGCCTTTCTGTTCATAAATAAAAAATTTGTTATATGGAACAGTAATATAAGGAACAGTAATATAATTTGTTTCAACCAAGACACCAAAGCAGTGTGTATACTGCTCCTCCA
This sequence comes from Lithobates septentrionalis, assembly GCA_037952835.1. Lineage (NCBI taxonomy): Eukaryota > Metazoa > Chordata > Amphibia > Anura > Ranidae > Lithobates > Lithobates septentrionalis. The sequence goes on along the minus strand of JBBDGP010001638.1, from coordinate 160,917 downwards.
CCGCTCCTGCCCATTGAAATCAATGGGCAGGCCGGCTATACCGCCAGCAAAGCGCTGCTGCTGCGGTGAAGCAGCGGTGTGTATACTGCTCTTCCACCGCTACTGCCCATTGAAATCAATGGGCAGTGCGGCTATACCGACAGCAAAGCGCTGCTGCAGCAGCACTTGGCGCCTGGTTTTAACCCTTTCTCGGCCAATAGCGGGAGGTAAAAGCGCCCCGCTAGAGGCCGAATAGCGCCGCAAAATTGACGGTAAAATGCCGCTAAAATTAGCTGCGCTTTACCACCGATGCACCCACTGCCCCAGTGCCCCATTACTTAAAATGTCCACGTGCATTCATCACGTGTACTGACGGGTCGGACATTTAGAGGCGGCCCGGGGGCCATAGGTTGCCGACCCCTGAAGTAGCTCAATCAGAGAATACATACAACAAAAAGGAAGCATAGGACTCCCAGCCTTTCACAAGCAGGCAAGCATAGGTGTCCCGCACATAAAAAACCTTTTAGTTAAGATTAGGTTCCACACTCTCCGCTAGTCTTCTACAATGGAACATGTCGATCTCCGAGTGTACAACATGCAACTTGGAGGTTTCACAAGTAGGATTCCTAGTCGGGGCAGTGTGAACCGAGCCTTAAAGTGCAGCTTATAAGCAGACTGCAATAACAAAGTGTAGAAATATGAATATAGGGTGTAGATAGGGCATCATTAAATAGCGGAACGGGCGACAGCTGTGCCCAGGCCGTCGCAGCCTCATCATTCAGGTGCCTGTGTCTTTTCCATACCATCCGACCAGACCCGCCAGCAACGCCCTACTCCGCTGCCCTGCAAAGCCGATACTGTAATTTTCAACAATGCCGAAAGCAGGAGGGCCAACCGGCCCAGGCAGAAGGCGGGAGTAGCCCAACTCCTCGATCTAATCAGCAGTGATTGGCCGCTAGGGCAGTAGCAGCAACCAATCACCCACTAGCCTTTAGGAAAAGTTGGAAAGCTTTCACTCTCCTCCCAGACCTGATGCACCTCCCCGCCCCCTGCCCTTCTGTGTAAGGTAGGACTAGGTGCAGTGCAAAGGGGGGACACTTTTGTCTAAAGAGCTATACTCTAAAAGGGGGCTGTAATGTAAAGATGGGGACTGATGTAAAGAAATACTGAAGTATAAAGGGAGTACTGTAATGTAAAGGGGTAGCCTGATATGTAAAGGATGGGGGGACACTGCATTATAAAAAGAGTGGCGCTGATATAAGGGTGGACGGGGGCTGTGATGTATATGGAGGAACAGTGATGCAAAGCAGGGCGGTGATGTAAAGGTGGGCACTGTAATGTAATATGGTTGTAATTTAAAGGGGGGGCAGCAAAGAGCAAAGTAAAGGGTTGGCAGTGATGTAATTTAAAGGGGGGACGGTGTTGTAAAGGGCAGGCTGAATTCTAAAGAGGACCGTAAAGTAAAGAGAAGCACTGATATAAAGGGGAGCACTGTGATGCAAAGGGGTGTATGATGTGATGGGGCTCTGTGATGTAAAAGGAGAGACTGCAATATAAAAAGGTGGGGCCTGTGATGTAAAGGCGAGCTGTAATGTAGGAAGAGGAACAATGTGATGTAAAGAGGGACTGTGATATAAAGACACACCACTATGAAGTAAAAGGGGGGCTATGATGTAAATGGGGGGATGCTGATGTGAAGGGGAAGACTGATGACAATGATGTAAAGAGGGGACTGTGATCTCAAGGGGGAACAAGGACACTGATGTAAAAGGGGGGTTGTACTGTGAAGGATCCAAGTCACAGAACAAACATGAGATTAGACCTCTGTTGGAAGAAAATTTTACGAAACGGACCTCTGAATTTTAATTCATTACCCCTGGTGTAGGTTAGTGTTTAAAGGGCAGAAGGGAGGGATGGAGGGGGCAGGGCAGGAGGGATGAAGGAAAGAGGAAGGGAAGAAGAAAGAGGAAAAAAATTAGAAGGGGGGGGGGGGGAAGAGAAAGAAGGCAGGGAGGAAAATAGAGAAGAATCGGATGGCGCTAAGGGACTAGCACCAAGATGAGATGTAATGCGATAAAAAAAAAAAAAAGGAGGGGGTTGGAAAGAAGAGAGAGATGGAAAAGGGGAAGGAGAGGATGTGATCCACTATTCATAATAGCGAGTCATATTCCACCAAGTCAAAATCAAAGATCAATCCCTTGGGAACATGGGTATCCAATGTAAATATCCAGAATACCTCTCGTCTACCAAGCAGACACAAGCAGTCACCTGCCTTAACAAGACGTTCTACTCCCTCGATAATTTTGACTACAAAAAGTGGAGTGGAGATTCCTCATGCAGTCACAGTCTGGTTGTTCTAGAAACAGTTTTTACATATAATTGCACATCTCATATGGCAGTGGCTTAATCACAAAACAACCCACAATACAACTGGAGTAAGACTGGACCTTGTGTGGATTCCCCAATCATGGAACAGTGGGATGATCCACAACTAAACGTGCTTCACTGTACTGAGCCTTGTACTTGTGTCTTAGACTAAAATAAACTGGGGGATGTTACTTATTGCTGGTGCCCACTCTGCCACAAAATCTACCCCTTGAGAAAGAACTTCCATTAGTCCCAAATCTCCTTGTAAAATAGGTACCGTATATACTCGAGTATAAGTCGAATTTTTCAGCACCTTTTTTTGTGCTGAAAGTGCCCCCTTCGACTTATACTTGAGTCAAGCACTTTTCTGCAGCAAAAAAATTTCATTTTCCGAACCGACTTTGGGGCCCCGTATCTCAGGGCCACTTGATGCTAGAAACCCCAAATTTGGTGTGCAAACCCAGTACCATAACATATCCAAAGCTGGAGTTCGTAGCACCAAGTGGCCCCGAGATATGGGGCCCCAAAATCGGTTCGGAAAATGTCATTCTCTGCTGCAGAAAAGTGCTTGACATTTTCTGAACCGACTTTGGAGCCCTGTATCTCAGGGTCACTTAGTGCTAGGAACCCCAAATTTGGTGTGCAAACCCAGTGGACCTGGTACCATAACATATCCAAAGCTGCAGAAAAGTGCTTGACATTTTCTGAACCGATTTTTGGGGTCCTGTATCTCGGGGCCACTTGGCTCTAGAAATCCCAGCTTTGGATATTTTATTTTGCTAGTTCCACTGGGTTTGCACACCAAATTCGGGGTTCCTAGCACTAAGTGGCCCCGAGATACGGGGCCCCAAAGTCGGTCAACTGTGTCCATCTGTAGCAATGTCATTTCGGGACACTTTGGGTTCAGAGACCCCAAATTTTGGCTGCAGCTAGGGGGCATCTAGGAACCCTTAACTACCAAGTGTGAAGTTCGGGGGACCTATGGCTGCAAATGGGCACAGTGAGGCATGCAAATGGGCACAGTGAGGCTGCAAATGGGCATTGTTGACCCTCTTTTCCACTTACAGTAGCTGTGCATTTCTCACCCTCGTCTTATACTCGGGTCAATAAGTTTTTCCCATTTTTTTGTGGTAAATTATGGCCTCGACTTATACTCGAGTATATACGGTAAATATTTGCACATCTGTTTGATGGGGATTTCGATCCTACATATGCCAACCTATATATAAGGGTTAGTTGGAGGAGCTCATTGAAGCACATTGTAGATTGCATGGCACTTATGAAGAGATGGTTATATACTGTGATTTTCAGGTCTCTTTTTGTAGGTGTATAGAGACAATGGAGAACTCAGCTACTTGAATTACTGTGCTGTAGGCAGAAAAGGCCCAAGTATATAAAATCTTTTCATGTCTATGTAATTGGACAGTGTTCTTCTCCCATTTACGATTAAGCTGGTAAGAATGAAATGCCTCAGTTGGTAGTGGGTCAGTCTCCAGGCAGGAATCTGCAGCAGTTGTCATTTGCTGTATAAAGCTGGTCATCAAGAGTGATGCCATTGGTGTGCGGCCCATCTGCTTCTTTAATTTGGATTTATTCCAAACACAGATGGGCTATCTGGCCTACACCGGACCTAGCCACAGCAGGTGGCATGTGATTGGAGCAATGAGGTGTATAGATCTCTGGACTCCAATCTACTGTGTTACTGTACACTTACAATTAAAAAGAACTATTAAAGGGTTTCTTGTATACCATGAGAAAGTTGAGTTACGTGTTACAAAAGTGCATGCTGTTTTACTACAATGCAACTGGATTCTGTTCTGCACAAAAAAATAGAAAGAATGTAGATTAACAGACCAAGACAGCATGTTTATCTTGTGCAGTATTACAACATTTGTAGGACTGCCTTAACATACATATTGTAAAGCTTCCACCTGAAAGCACAAGTGGACGGCAACACGAACCTCTTACCACTTTTCAAGTCATTCTTAGCTTAATGTCAGCTAAATTTAGTGGCAGATTCCATTTGTCCACTGAAAGCATATTCTTGGACCCTGCCAGAAGTGCATTGCAAGCATTGTTGTCAATCTCCAAAATGTGGCTGACCCAATCAAAATGTCACCACTTACCTGTTGCCCTCAGCACATGGCCTGTCAAAAGGGCTTGTGACGGATAAGGTGCAGAAGTGAGACTCGACACAGACCTTATGCCTGGATAGGATTTGAGAACTGCATGTGAGACAAACATCAGGGGCAGCCAAAGAAAACCTGGCTGTTGTGATTCCACCAGCGTTGAGAACACCATCTAAAAAATTGCATCAGCAAAGTGAACTTCACTGTGTAGCAACAGTTGTGAGAAACCTAAACAAAAGGGAGGACAGTTTGGACCCAAACTAATGAGAGCAGCGACCTTAGACATAACTACACAATGAAGAGGTCCGGCTCTCTCTCCAATCAAACTACTTTATCTTTGGGAAATTGCAAGTAATAAAAACACAGTGCATACAGACTTCTATATTTAGTCACAAATATAAGCATTCTGCTCCATTTAAACAGCGCCTCAGTACTATTTAGCAGTAATGTAGTATGTGGAAAGCAATATTTCTTTTAGACATCTTTCAAAGGAAAAAAAAAAAAAGAAGGGCGATAACTATTCTGGGTCTGTCTTCTGCCTAACGAAAAAAAATATTCTATACACAGAATAAAAAAAGAACAAAAAAAATAAATTAAAAAAAAGGGACCCGATGGTTCAATTTCATTATAAAAGATATTTAAATTTACATCATTTTGAACAGTATGTAAAGCCTAAATCTATTTTCAAAGTTGCCACCCAAAAGGGGAAGCCCCCCCCCCCCCCCCCCCCTGCTGCCGCATTTGGCACCTTTTTGGGGCGGGAGGGGGGGGGCAGCGGATACCTGTCAAAACCAGGTACCCACTTCCCCTTTCTGGCTAGATCGCTGCAATCATTGTCCGGCAATCTACGTAATTTAGTATCAATACTAAAATAAATGTAAACTAGATATGCAGAATACACCTATCATGCAAGATCACATCGTTTCCAAAACACAATTAAAATTACACCTAAAGCATAATTACTTTTGGAGGAAAAAAAAAAAAACAAACAAAAACAAAAAACACTCTCTCCTCCCTCCCCCATTCAATTAAAATATGACTTGTGTGTCGCAATTGCATACACTATATTTTTTCTTTGCTATTTTTTTACCCCACGAAAGTGGAGATACCCTTTAGAAACATGCAGTACAAGCTTTTACACTATTCCAAAACCTGCCTCTAATATATCTAGTGCAAGAGTAACCATGGATCAAAGTTAAAAACACTTGATCGTAATTGGATCAGACAGTGTACACGCAGAAAAGCAACACAGGGATGATATGGGCTGTAGCCATAGTACACTATGATTTAACGCATGACTGTTTAAAAAACAAACTCAGTAAGTATGAGCGACTCCAAGTAGTAATCCTTTATAAAATGCAATGCACTATGAAAACAAATCCCTCTTTGCTCCTCAGTGTTTGAATGGGTACCGGTACATAGCAAATAAACAGACTGGAGCTTCAGGTTGACAAAACAATGCTTAACATACAAAACATAGTATGTAAGGTAGGACCAAATGACAACGATGTTTGAAAAACAAAAAAAAGCAAAAAATAAAATCCAATTAAATAAAAGGTTAGAAAAAAAAAAAAAAAAAACACAACACGCCACGCCAGCTGATCTGTTGATCAGCTGGCGTGACGTCAACACGGCGCATGCGCAGATCGTTGGTGACAGTATCTGACAATCTGTTAAGCGCAGAATGAGAAGGTAATTGTCAGATTCTGTCTCGCTATTGCGGGCCGGGTTGTGGGTGTGTTGAAGGGTGAGTTTTGTGTGCGTTTTAACCCTCCCTTAAACACAGCCAAAACCCGCTGTTTAAACACACTCAAGCCGCCGTGCAACAGACAGAAAACACACCGTTCAATACAGCCAAAACCCGCCCTGCAACAGTGAGGCAGAAGCAGACAATTTCATTCTCTATCGGCGTTTAGCAGATTGTCCAATACTGCCCCCGACAATCTGCGCATGCACAGTGTTGACGTCACACCAGCTGACGTCAGCCGACAGTGGACTTTAGCCCGCTCTTGGCTGCATACGGGTCACAGGAGTGCAAAAGTAAGTGCACACCTGTGCTCCCCAGGAGTAGAGCTACAAGAAGCTTTGGCTCTACTTCTCCTTTAAGATGTGTTTATATACTCTATAAGCGCTTCTCTAAAAGACAAATGCAACAAATGTTCCCTCAGCTCAGCTAAACCTAACCACATTTTAGGTTACTATAGCTGAAAGAACAAGAAAGATTGTGATTGGTTGCTGGCTTAGAGCAGAATGCCCTGGTTAATAGTGCCTAAAAAATATTAAAAAAGGAAAAAAAGCCACATGAACACTCTCTATGTATTGTAAGTATGTCCAAGAAGCCCAGGGGCAAGTATGCCTGAAAAATCCAGCCCTGTAGATCTGTGTGCATTACAGACCACCACTCGTCTCTCACCTCAGACAATCTGCAGACTTTTGGTGAACATCTAAATAGTCCTGCTGAATATACATCATAAGACAGACACCAAACATGACTTCCAATAACCCCAAAAATATCCAGAATATATACAAGAACGGTTTTGAGTGAGAGGGTTGTTTAAGAGGAAACAGTCAAGGAGAAACAGATTTTTCTATATGGGTTTCTAGAATAAAGTTGGCTTTAACACTGTTCATATTTTGACCGGTACAGCAGCAGGGACCGGACGAATATCAATCAGCGTGTGGCGGTTCCACAAACATACAGAAGTCAATAGTTTGATAGACTTCTGCCAAATGGACGAGATGGAAACGCCTTTCTCGATCAGCGGCTACAAACAGCTTTGGGAACCGTTGTTAGAATTCAGCATCCCAGTGGGGGAGATTCCCAATTCATTGTTTTCTGATATTTGTGGTCTTTATGCATTCAGAAGTCTAACGTGGCCATAAGCTAGTCGTTTCTTTTAGATTTGCAGTACATTCAATAACTTGACGAATGTCATTCATAAGTACTTCAAAATTTCGTTTGCTTTCAAGGCTTCATGGACACTGGATGGTTTTGACGCTGCTCCTAGGGGCACCTGGCGGTTTTTTTTATTTTGCCTCTAAACACCCCTGCATATTAGTCTGTGTCCACGCACACACAGGCATTTAGAAGAGTTTAGAGGCAGGAGTGTTTAGAGTCAGAAACCCCCCACCCCCCAAAAAAAACAAAAAAACAAAAAAACACACTACTTCATGTGTCCACAAGCAGCAGCGTTTTGGCAGAAAAAATGCTTGACGCTTGTAACATGTGTCGATGTGTATAAATACGCATTAACACTAGGGGTGTTCAGCACTTGAGCGTGAATTTCAATGACCAGAAGAAGTTATTTTTCTTGACAATGAAATTAATGCCCAAGTGCTTAAAGTACCTAAATGCGTTTCTTCTGCCAAAAACACCACAACCAGGAGGAAAGACGTCTAGGAAAGAGATGGCAAAAACATCCTGTGTGCATGAGGATTAAAGAGTAACTTTAACTTCCCCTCTGTGATCTATGTACATTAGAAGGATTCTAACAAACGTTGTTGCAGATTCTTACCTTGTGTTATTCTGAAGGAATAGCTGTTTATCTGTGTCCATGTGCTGAGTGAAACTCTAATTTTGTAATTATCAGCTGCTGCACCTGCAGGGTTCTAATGAGGAAAATTGCAGGGTCTGCATTCCTTTAGACATGATTTCCTTTGGAAGTATCTCTCCAAAAATGTTATTTTTGTTGCTGGGGATGCTCAAAATCTATCTTGTATCTTAGTGCAGACTTCTGGGAAAATCCAATCACACAAGTAGGAAATGACATACCTGGGGGTGTTCTGTACACCATCTGTGTACAGAACGCCTCCAGTTAGCCATATTGCATTTTACAGAGAATTTCAGTGCTAGTTTTAAAAAGGAAATATAGTTTTTAATAACATTCAATTACAACACAACTTGTGTCACAATTGTATACATTTTTTTCTATTCTCCCCCCCCCACCAGGAAAGTGTAGTTATCCGTTACCTTTTTATTTTGAAACTAATGGACTTTACTAAACAAAACCACTTACACTGTTACAAATCTGTTCATTCCAGAAAAAGTTTACATTCTGCCCCTTTGAATTCTCTCATCACTGCAGTCAAAAGTGAACATCAAGTTTGACCCCACTAACCGATTGAAAATGTTCTAACACAATTCTTTTAGCGTATGGCTCAGTGTGAACACTCCTGAAACATGTGAGATAGGGTGACTTGTGGGTAAGGGCACGCTTTATTTTTTATCAATAATTTGTAAATCATAGGCAAAAAAACATCTATATAGAAAGCCACATTGTCCCTGACAACGTTTTGGGTTGAGAATTGTATGATCATCAATGAACTGAGAAGGTAAAAAGGCAATTGAAATATGGTCTTTCCAATACAATCAATAGCAAATTAGTTTAACATATTTGTAAGTCGTCAACATATTTGTGTACTATACCAAAGCCGCCAATTACACCATTACGAAAGATGCAAATCACAAAATGATCGCTTTGGCTCTGAAAACAAACGAGTATTTTCTTTGTCTGGTGACCGGTCCTGCCCCTGCAGGGGGTGGTGAACCATTGTTTGGTTTATTGTAGTGATGCAGTGGCTGTAGTTTAAAAGTTTGTTTTGTGAATGTCTTACACAATGTTTCTGTCAGCACTTCAGAGACCCAGAGCTGATTAATTACACTCGTCTGGGACCCTCCAGCCACTCAGCACATTGAAATCTGCTGAAGCGGAGCAACAGTTGCACCCTCTCCTCTTGAAACCAGGCCTAAGCCTGAGCTGTCATTCCTTTTTAAAGTGCTGTTAACTGGCCAGATTTATAACGTTTGACCACCAACCAGCAAACTGAGCAGTGCAAAGTCTTCAGGTTATCTGGAACTAAACACTTTACTGTGTTTTTTAAAGAGCATAAGATAAGATGAAAATCATCTTTGTCTTAAAAATGTAAAACTCCATGGCAATATTTGACAACCCAGCCGATCTTGTAAATAAACATATTGACAACAAGCACTTAGTAATCTTTACAACTACATAAAACAAGTTGGTAGATATAAAAGTACAAGCATTAGCTTTTCTTTTTACTAGTCTGGACAGGCGATATAAAATGCTTATATTAATTATATTTAATAAGTTCTTTAAATTAATATATATACACACACACACAAAATAATAATAATGATGCTCTGCTGGAATGCCTTTCAAAAACATTGTAGGACCATGAACAATCTTATTATACAGGGTTTATTTATATATTTTGTTTAGCAGTCCCGTCTTGCTTATGAACACCAACTGCTCATGTGTAGTATTTAAAGGGGTTGTAAAAGGTACATTTTTTTCACCTTAATGCATTCTATGCATTAAAGATGAAAAAACATCCAACAAGGCCGCCCCCCCTAGTCACCCCCCCCCCCGTTTTACTTAACTGACCCCTCGAAAGTCCCGCACTCGCCCCCGACACCCTCTTCGTCGCTCAGCCTGGCTGTTGACTGGTTACAGTGGATGGATTGAAAGCAGCGCAGCCATTGCATTGCATTTCGTCAGTTACTTCCTGGTTTCCAGGCCGAGGCAAATGATGTCATACATCCCAGGACTTTTCTTCAGGAGGCGTTTTCCAAACTAAACATGCCCTTTTGCCTTTATGCCTGAGTTAAGGGCAGATGGCTTCCAGGAATTAGATGCTACATGAATCATCTGCCCTTACTCAGAAATGCTATGGGGCGTTTTTCAATGCAATTTTCTCAAAAAATAAAAGCATGGAGACATGGGTGAATGGATGAGCTTGCTATGAATTATGCATTTTTGTTTTGTGGTGCTTAGATGCAATGCAGAAGAAGATGCTGAAGGCAAATAATTGAATGCATCGAGTAAAAGAATTGAACTACCTGTAGGAAGATTTGTACACCAGCAGCCACACTGAACGCACAGTCGCTTGTGCATACTGGGAAGCTAAATTGCCTATATGACCCTTCAGACCACACGACCGCAGTGCAATGGAATGAACTGGTGTCAGACAAGGCTTTTTCCTTGCCTTGTGCTGGAACTGCGATTGGCAAGGGTGCCCAGTGCTCCAGGTGTGAAAGGGCCCCAAGGGTGCATACACAACTGCGAGTAGGCAGCCCCATTGAAATCAATGGGAGGCTGCGGGCTCTCACATCTGTATGCTCCCAATCCTGCCCTTCTCTCTCCCAGTGTGAGTACCTACTGTATTAGGAGACTGCAGGAGGCAGTTATTAAGCACAATTTAGGTACTTATACTAGGTGCATAATAGAGTAATATCCAATATGTAAAGATGATTTCAGGCCTCCGGGTTATTGGCCAGTTTGATACAAATATTTTTGCTTAGTAATGTTATCTGTACAATTTTTTTTTTAGGTTTTGACCAGAGGTGACCGCAGACACGCGCACACACACAGACCCATCAAATATATACTGTATGCATCTGTGGCCAAATTCACAAAAAAAAAAAAAAAAAAATGACATGATATTTCAGACCATGCATTCTTATTTTACAATAGCATGGTGATATATATATGTACACACACAAAAATTAGAGATGAGACCTGGTATATTATCAAGATGTCTAAACGTTTCTATAGAAAAGAATAGTTAAAGTAATAGCAAGATGTCCTCAGATACACCAAGTAAACCAAAACCATTTGTTTTCCAGATACTTAGCGGGAAGTGTGTAACATGCTCATAACATCCGTCTAACTTAACCCCCTTTCATAGCTCCTGCGACCAGCAGCAATAAAGGGATTAGAGGAAGGTCTTCTAAATCAGCACCCTGTCTAATACTTAAATAGGAATGCAACAAGATATCCAGACTATAGACCTTGGGGCTTCTCAAATGTTCCAATAACACCAGGGAGACATTATATAAGTTAATGTTAATAAAAAATTGCATACACTTATAGGTTTTCTGGAGTTTTGGATGTTTCCAAAATGTGATCTTATCTTCATCCAAGACATTCAATACAATTTTATTCAAATACAATACAAATACAAAAACAATGGAGGCCAATGTGTGGGACTGAACTGTCCCAGCCTATAAAAAGGGTAGTGGTATTATAAGTCATAGTAACAGTGGAAGTAGTAGTGATGCCAGTAGTACTTTATTTATTTATTAGAGCAGTGCCATGCAACATTATTCACCACAATGCTGTTGAATTGCATTATGGCCCAATCACAAGAGTTGGATTCACACTTTTGCTTCACGATAAACGCTGGTCTTGCTGCAACGTACGTAACAGGCCTTGCAGTGCCATTGATTTTGAATGGAACCCCAGTACTGCTAGCTGTCTAATCCATACTAAATGCCACCTGCATGTTAGATCACATAAGCTGAACAACCTGCTGTAGACAACTGAGACAACAAATTATTTTTAGATTTTTTTACCACTTGGAGGGCAATGTACTAAGACTGGAGCAACTGTGTATGGCAAGCAATCAGCTTCTCCCTTTCATTTTCAAATCTTAACTGAACAAGCTGAAGTAAGAAGCTGATTGGTTATAATTCTCTCTCTCGCATGTAGTTTTGCTTTCTTTAAAGACTTAACCCAACTGTGAAGCACAGGGGAAGGAGTATAATAGTAAGGCAACTTTCACACTCAGGAGGTGGGTACGTCGGCGGTAAAGCTCTGCTATTTTTTTAGCGCCGGTTTACCCTTAATTTTGCGGCACTATTCGACCACTAGCGGGGCACTTTTACCCCCCGCTAGCGGCCGAGAAAGGGTTAAAACTTCCGCAAAGCGCTGCTGCAGCAGCGCTATGCTGGCGGTATAGCCGCGCTGCCCCACTGATTTTAAAGGGCAGGAGCGGTTTTGAAGCAGTGTACACATTGGAGACACAGCAGCGGCTCTTTCAGGGCGCTTTGCAGGTGCTATTTTAGCGCTGTAGCGCCTGTAAAGCCCCCCAGTGTGAAAGGGGCCTAAGGGGCTGCTGCGCTACCTCAGGTCAGGGTAAGTTGAAAATCACAAAGTGGTTGTAAACACTTACACATAACCAGCGAAATGACTAGCCTAGGTGATTCACAGATTTAAAACAAATCCTCCTGTACACAAGCTTATCTGCAGTCATCCCTTCTCTACAGCCATTTAAAGTCTAGAAATTAGACAGCTCTTTTGAGCTTCCACAGGCAGGGGGCATGGACCTGACATCACACACTGCACAGCTCAGAGAGGAGAGCCGAGTGTAATTTAAGACCTGAGTGGAAGGGAAGAGACGCACCTTCTGAACTGAATCTCATAGGGAAACATGCACAGCTGAGTGTCAATCGCAAGCTCTGTGCTGGAGGCCCCCTACACCATCCCCCTCAATACCTTGAAGTTGGCACAACCTGTCCGGAATGACTCAGACAGTCAGAAATCACACTCTGCTTTTGAGGCAAGAACATACTATTAGAAGGATATGCTTTGCTCATTTTTCATGTCACAATTAATTGATTTGCAATTCACAGGAAGCTGGGTCATACAACATGAACTTTGCAAAAGATAGAAACAAGATCAATCAACATAAATGTTTTAAACAGAGAACGTTTCATATTTTAGAACATGTGTCTGTCTTTACTCAAGTCCTGCTTTGGTGTGATACGAGGAGCGTTCATACACGACACCCCAAGCTATACATAACCTGAAATGTCTGTTTACTTGAAGGGTCCAAAATGATTACCAAGACGGCTACATTAAACGTAGTGAGATTATCGTCAAAAAGAATCCACTAGCTACTAAATACAAGGGTTTTTTTTTTTTAAATCAACTTGCAAAGTGCCAATTTACCCATAAGGGTCCTTTCACACGGGACGGATCCGAGATGATCTGCCCCGTGAACATCCGCTTGCTCAGCGGGGATCGCTCCGTGGATCCCCACTGAGCAGGCAGATGACAGGTCCATCGCTGTCAGTGCCGCTCACCCCTATGGGGGATTGGATGACGGACCGTAATCCGCCTAAAAAAAAAACTGACAGGCGGACCTGAACGGATCGTTCATCTGAAAGAGGCCTAACAGTTTGATAAATAATTTTCGTTAACAAAAAAAAAAACATACATTCTACATTAATAATGTTGCCAAAATAAGTGTATGCTGTAAATAGCGTCCAGAATTGCTCCCGTTTGCTGCCATTTTGTTGAAGCCCAGAGCAGTCAATTCTTTATTGTAAACTCTCCCCTTCGCCTTGATCCCAAAAACGATATACTACTTTCTGTAATTAAAATATGTACATTTCCAGCCTTGATGGTACGTCTTGGTTCAGATAGAAAGGAAAGCTGACAGAAGCTCACAGGCTGCCCATAAGGGAGAAAGAGAATATCTGGGAGATAAAACACTACAGTCATGGCCAAAAGTTTTGAGAATGACACAAATATTAAATTTGCACAAAGTCTGCCGCTTCAGTGTTTTTAGATCTTTTTGTCAGATTAGTTACTATGGGATACTAAAGTAGAATTGCAAGCATTTCATAAGTGTCAAAGGCTTTCATTGACAATTAGGTTTATGCAAAGAGTCAATATTTGCAGTGTTGACCCTTCTTTTTCAAGACCTCTGCAATTCGCCCCGACATGCTGTCAATCAACTTCTGAACCACATCCTGACTGATGGCAGCCCATTCTTGCATAATCAATGCTCGGAGTTTGTCAGAATTTGTAGGGGTTTTTGTATACCCGCCTCTTAAGGTGCACAAGTTCTGCCACAAGTGCCTGCTACCTTTCCTGAGCAAGCTCTGCACTGGTGTTGCCCCAATCCCGCAGCTGAATCAACTGTAGGAGACAGTCCTGGCACTTACTGGACTTCCTTGGGGCGCCCTGAAGCCTTCTTCACAATTGTACCTCTCTCCTTGAAGTTCTTGATGATCCAATATATCAAGAATATGCAATTAGTGGACCTCCAGCTGTTGCAAAACTACAAGTCCCATCATGCCTCTGCCTCTGGGTGTCATGCTTGTGGCTGTCAGAGTCTTGCTATGCCTCATGGGATTTGTAGTTCTGCAACAGCTGGAGGTCCGCCAATTGCACATCCCTGCGATATATGGTTGATTTAGGTGCAATCTTAGTAGCAGCAATATACTTGCCTATGAATCCCTTTTTGTGCAAAAGCAAGGATGACTGCATGTGTTTCTTTGCAGGTAACCATGGTTAACAGAGGAAGAACAATGATTTCAAGCACCACCCTCCTTTTAAAGTTTCCAGTGTGTTATTCTAACTCAATCAGCATTACAGAGTGATTTCTAGCCTTATCCTCGTCAACAGGTGTTAACAAGAGAATTACTGACATGTCATCAGCTGGTCCTTTTGTGGCAGGACTGAAATGTAATGGCAAAGGCCCCTTTCACAAGAGGCGGACTCAGTTTCTACGGAGCCCGCCTCAGTCCGCCGGCTCAGCGGGAGATCTCTCCGTTGATCTCCGCTGAGCCGGCGGATGACAGGTCCCTCTCTGCTCACTGAGCGGGGAGGGGCTTGTCAGGTGCCGCTGCCGCCTATGGAGGGATCGGATGAAAACGGACAGCATGTCCGTTTTCATCAGATCTCACCCGATCCCATATCGACGGACCTGGACGCAGCTATCAGTCTGCTTTTTGCAGATCGGACCCGGTCGGATGTCAGCGGACATGTCTCCGCTGACATCTGACGCTCCATAGACTAACATGGAGCGCCCGTTCAGGTCCGCCGTCAAAACTGACAGGTGGACCTGAACGGTCCGATCGTGTGAAAGGGGCCAAAGAGGGACTTTGCAATTAATCTGATCACTTTTATAACATTCTGCAGTATATGCAAATTGCCATCATAAAAACTGAGGCAGCAAACTTTGTGAAAATAATATTTGTGTCATTCTCAAAACTTTTGGCCACAGCTGTATTCTTGTGTGTTAACTCTTGTGTCTCCCTGGCAGTAAAAATCAGCCTGTCACCTATCCCGCTTTTCTTTTCTCTATTCCTAATCTGCGGTCCGACTACAGAGTCTGTCATTCCTGCCCCCTCAGCAGTAAATCTTTAGATTGTCAGCTGATCGGCCTCTAGTGGCTTCGATTTTAGGCACAGTGCCGAGAATAGAGAGCAACGGAGCATGTGCATAGCAGGTAGAGAGTGCGCATTACTGGATTTTACACAGTATAGGCGCTTATTTGTAATGTTTTACATAGCTATATCTGCACGAGGGGCCAGCTTGAATTGATCTAGCAGGATTTAAATTTTCTGACTAAAGTTCCAATTTCATTGTGCCACTTGTTATACAAAGATATGGCTAGGACTTTGACTTAGGCTCGATTCACACCTATGCATGTTGCTTTTGAGCGTTTCTGCAGTGTTTTTTGTGGTGCTTGCTGCATTTTTGAGCAGCGTTTTTCCAGCATTTTTGCGGCTTTTTTTTTTTTTTTTTTTTTTTTAACAGTTTTTTTCACACACACACGACAAAAAAAAACCCAAAAACGCTGCAAAAACGCCGTACTTGCGTTTTTGATTCTGGTCCATTGAATTCTATTACATGCAAAATGCTGCATTTTGCATGAACAAAAGTCCCTGACTCTTTCCAAAAACGCAGAGGTACAAAAATGCATTGATGTGAACATGTTCCATAGGAACCCATGTTAAAAAATTTCCATGCATTTCTGCAAAATGCATCAAAAAACGCGCTAGTGTGAATGGAGCCTTAAAGCTCAAATTCTATTCATGCAAAAACGATTAAGCCTGGGTTCACACTTGTGCAATGCAGACACTGCATTCCTGCGCACATCACATGCGATGTCTGCAGTGCGATTTGAGCCATACATTCTGTATGGCTCAAATTGCATCTCATCTGCACCAAAATGGTGCAAAACCCCTTTTTTTCCCCCCTCCCCTGAATTGCATCGTGTTGGTGTTCAAACCCATGCGATGCAATTCTGGCAATCGCAATCTGTTTCGGGGCAACGTTAATCTAACATTGACACACGCAGCAGATCTCGTGGACACCGTGCGATTGCTTTGCCATGTGATGCAAGGAGACCCAGCGAATCTTATGCGTTTCCTGCATAGCAACAGTGTGAACCAGGGCTGAGCGTTCACCACCTTTTACGGACAACTGTAAAAAGTGGAGAACATGAATACAGAGACCAAAATTAAGCTGCATCTATTCCAGCAAGAATTGACCAATAGAAAAAAATATTATCAATTTGGTACAGAAACCAAACCTACCTAGTAAAAAAAAATTTGAAAAAGAAGTTTTAAATTCTCAAAAAACATAATATTTAATGCCAAAACTTAACAAAAACCAGACATTGACTTTAATACGTGGATCCTATTTAATCATTTAAGAAAATTAGAAATTAAAAACTAAAAATAAGTTACAAAAAGTAATGCAATATACTGTGCGTGCCTGCTAGTTATACTTTTTTTTTTAAATGTATAAATACTTTATTTTTATTTTTTTTAGTGATCACATAATTGTTGTAAGCTGCATAAGGGACTTAGAGAGCTAGGGGTGGAAAAAACGCAGTATAATGATTTTACCAGTGAATGGCTGTGCGGGGGGCAGGGGGTGGGACAAGTGTCAGTACAAGTCTGATCATTGGAAGACAGGTAGGCTGAGCTGGTGGGAAATCTCCATAGAAATACCCTTTTTACCATTCTTCCTAGTGTTTAAAATGTGGGTTATGATAGCCCTCTCCAAAATGCACTGCATATATAAAATGTAATAATCAGAACAGTGAAAAGGAATAAAAAAATGCTGATTTTGGGCTAATTGCAGTTACACTTTTACTACGCTCTTTGTTAAAAGTAAACTTTCTGAGCTCGTCTAGAAAAAGAACAATGTCATATGGATTTAGACCACTATATCGCCCATCCAAACTGATTCTTATCCAAGCTGAAAAGGAAGGTGATGAGTAACATTTTAGCCCAAGTGTTCACTGTAGTGATGTACTACGTTTCCACCAATACTTCTGGATGCAAGCTAACAGAACTACTAAATATAAATTCACTGGCTCCACTTTGGGAATATCAGTTTGCTTACAGACAACCAGGATTCTAAGATGATGAACCATCTAAGTATTTGGGATGAATGAAACTTAAACCCCATTTAGCTGCCCATGGGTGTTGGCTTCATTAGGTATGAAATTGTACTGCCTGCAATTTATTTCGGGTTTCTATGGAATTATTAGGTACACCATGCACTTATCACGCAAGCGTGTGTGTAATATATATATATATATATATATATATATATATATATATATATATATATATATATATATATATATATATATATATATATATATATATATATATATATATATATATATATACACACACACACACACACATATATACACATATATATAGCCGATCGGCTCTCCTCTACTCTGTCAGATGTGAGAGACGAAAAGCCGATCAACGGCTCTTCCTGTTTACATCGTTCTCAACCATGATTGGACACGGCTGATGACGTGGTAAAGAGCCTCCATCAGAGGCTCTTTACCGAGATCGGCGTGTCAGACTGATCGCCACCGATCGCCGCAATGCACGCGAGAGTGGGCGCACGAGAGTGATCGTTCTGGAGGGCCGTCATATGACGTCCACCCAGCTGTCATTTCACGGCCTGCGGGCGGGAAGTGGTTAAAGTAACTTATGCAATAACTAGCTATCAGAAGATGACTATGTAGCTTTTCTACCTGGTTCAATTCCCCCAGACATGGGTTTGCCTGTCTAATGCATGCTGCACTACTTTCTCTCCCTTACCACCTCTCACAGTAGAGGAGACAGGTAGCCCAAGCAGGTGAAATCAGGATTGACAACAGTGGACCCCATGCCATACATACAAGGCAAACCCCCACCAGGTTGTACCAGGAGATCTTACATAGTAACATAGTAGGTAAGTTGAAGACAATAGTCCATCCAGTTCAACCTGTGTATGTGTGTGTAGAAAAATAAATTTCCCTTACCCCCTTAAATTGTTTGTTAAGATGCACGTCCAAGAGTCTTTTAAAAACTTTCCATACTTCCTGCCGACACCACCGATTGTGGAAGAGAGTTCCACATCCTAACCGCCCTGACGGTGAAAAACCCCCCACGGAGGGTCATGAAAAGCAATCAACTGACCAGATAATGATGCTGGCCATCTGACCTTCAGCTAAGAACAATGCAGTTGCACAAAGACAGCCACCAAGTCCATTTGCAGGTCATTTTATTCCATCAGGTACATAAATGGTTTCTGTCCAGCAATAAAGATCTTTTCAATTAAACTTCCTTTCCTTCAGAATACTGTATGAAACTGTAGCTGAACAGCAAACACTTTCCAGTTCTCCTGAATCCCATGGGCTCCATTCATACCAAGGAATATAAATGAAGGGATTTAGAAGATCCCTCTGCTCTTACAGACATACTGTACATTCTACTATATATGTACACATGCACATATGTATAGAAGCATTCAAAAGGTTCAGGTGAGGAAAAAAAAAAGAATATAAAACAGCCTTGCCTATCTCAACAAAATATTTGAAAATTGCATTCAGTTGATCCCACCATATCTATTGCAGAGCCCTGGTGTGTACTCAGTCAAATAAATCCCTCTGAATAATACAGCTGGGACTAGATTTTAGTCTAAAAGGGATTACAATTCTACAGCTCTGGAGGCTTTCTCCATTTTTTTTCCTTTTTACTTCCAGATAACTAAATCGCCTTAAGGAGAAACGGTTTAACCATTTAAGGAGCACAAAGACCACTTTATAGCAAACCTAGACTTTGACAACCTTCTCCTTCAGTAGGAGTTAAGTTGCTTGTGAATAAAGTAGCTCTGTAGGCACTCTACAGCTGCTCTCTCCTACCCCCTTTACCATTCATTCCACAACGCTGTACAGGTGACATGTCATCAGGCAGCTCCTCCTGTTTCTAGACCCACACTGCTAATGATCCCAGCAGTGTAAACTAGTAATCAAAAAGGCAGGCATGGCTGGGATATGCCCCCGATAAAATGTCAAAATCCTGAAAGGCTAGATGCCAAGCACTATGTGTAAACGTGTTCCACTGTTTCTAATCAGGAATCGTATGCTAAAAAAATAAATGAAAGTACGATTTTTAACACTTGTTTTACCACAATAAATTGTGCTGCGTAATCCACTTTAGCCACTCCTTCGATTTTAAATGCGGTAGTAAAGTCAGCTTTGTGATTTATACCTATAGGCAAGCCTATAATGAGGCTTACCTGTAGGTAACAATTAATATCTCCTAAAACGTTCACATTGTGCAATTGCCTTACAGGGCAATTTTTTTTTCTAACTACCATAGTTTACTACCGCTTTAAGTACAGATCCACTTACACAAGTGCCTCTTAGGCTGGGTTCACACTAATTTCCCTGGTTTATTTGCATCCAATTCGCATGACAAGAGCCTGTGACTGTTTCTTAATAGAGCCGCTTCACATAGCTGTTGCGGCCACGGAGCGGATTGCACAAGGGTCCTGTGCACCTTTGGCTCAGTTTCAGGTCTGAATTCAGGCAAAAATTCGGTCCGGATTGGTCCCTGAAAAAACAGAGAACAGAAAACGCACCGGACAACTGCTGGAAACCCACGTAAAGACAGGGGAGAACATGTAAACCCCATGCAGGTAGTGCCGTGATTGGGTTTCGAACAGACGACCCTAGTTGGAAGTGCATACACACAAGCTTTCTGTATGAATGGGTACAAAAGTATTCTACCATCACTGGGCTCTTGCTATATTTGCTCATCTCCCATCCCTGCCTATGATGAAACTCCAGCTGCAAAAGGCTACTCCACATATGTTGCTGTCAATCATCTTTCCAAAACAGAAGAATTTCAACAAAGAATGAGGTGAATTAGGCATTCTGACAGTGCAGGGTTGTACTATAGCAAAACAGGTCCATCTGACTATTTAACAAATTAACTATTTATCACACAGTTAGCCGCACACTATGTATTTTACATTTAAAAAAAAAAAAAAAAAAAAAAAAAAAAAAAAAAAAAACTACAGAGTTTATGATATTGAATAAATATCGGATTTACAAATACACAATATGGGAAATACAAGACAACCCAAAATCATGGAGGGGAGCGATTTTTGACTGCTTTGTTGAATACACTTCCTTTTGCTGCTACAATGTAAATTCTGAGCAATGAGAAGTTTTGTCACCGATTTCTTATGC
The DNA here is from genome assembly GCA_037952835.1 of Lithobates septentrionalis. Taxonomy (NCBI): domain Eukaryota; kingdom Metazoa; phylum Chordata; class Amphibia; order Anura; family Ranidae; genus Lithobates; species Lithobates septentrionalis. The sequence goes on along the minus strand of JBBDGP010001638.1, from coordinate 140,344 downwards.
TGTTCTGTCTGGAGCGCCTTTCTGCATGTTAGGATCCCGCCTGTTGTAAGCCGTGTAAGCACCCTGACTAGAAAGGCTCTGAAGTGGGAATGTGCCAGGGCCCTCTGAAGCATACTGGGAGTTCTAATTTTCTAACACAAAGCACGGATGGAGGAGTCTCCACTGATGGTTATTGTATACAGTGGAGTTGCAAAACAGTAACTACATCTAATAGGTGGTGGGAGTATTCATTTCATTTTCTTTGTTCAGACATTACTGTAAGTACACACAAACATCTGTTAATCCCATCATCGATAATACCAGAAAATCCAGTGTCCTTCCTATGCACTAGTCTTAAATCAATGCTGGCCTCCACAAATACAATGGGTATAGAAAAGAATAAAATAAAAAATTAAAAAAAAAAAAAATCAACTTTTGTTGCTTTGCAGCCTGGAACGAAGACAGACACAGTTTTTGTTTTATCCAGCTGTATTTACTAGTGCAACTTAGAACATTCAAGTGAACAATATAGCACCAACATGTCAGGGGAAAAAAATGAAATAAAAAAAAAGGATAACCCCCCCCCCCCCCCCCCCCCCAAACTTATGTCAGTATTTGTTAAATCACCTTTTGCTTTAATTACAGCCTTTAGTCTGTTGGGATATGTCGCTACTAGCTTTGCACATTTGCAGTATTTACCCACTCTTCTTTGCAGAGCTGCTCAAGTTCAGTTAAATGTGATGGTGACCATTTGTGGAGTGCAATCTTCAAGTCATTCCACACATTTTCATTGGGTTTCAAGTCTGGGCTCTGACTAGGCCATGCAAGGACATTCACCTTTTTCTCCGTCAACCACTGTGTGGTCATTTTTGCTGTGCATTTTGGGTCATTGACAACTTTCTGGCAGAGGGCAGCACAATTACCTCCATCCATTTTTCATTCTATCCTGACAAGTGCTCCAGTCCCTGCTGCAGAGAAATGCCCCATAACAGGATATTATCACCTCCATGCTTTACTCTAGAAATTGTGTTATTTAGATGGTGAGCTGTATTGGATTACCTCCAGACATATTGTTTGGTGTTGAGGCCAAATCATTCAATCTTAGTCTCATCTGACCATACAATGTGGTCTCAGAATCTTCAAAGTGCGTTAAAGGTGGTCAGATGAGACTAAAATTTAATTATTTGGCCTCAATACCAAATGATATGTCTGTCAAAAATCCATCCAAATAACACCATTCCTACAGTAAAGCACGGAGGTGGCAATATGCTGTTATGGGGGTGTTTCTCTGCAGCAGGGACTGAAGCACTTATCAGGATAGAAGAAAAATGGATGGGACAAAAAATGAAATCTGCTGCCCTCTGCCAGAAAGTTGGTTTACCTACCAACATGACATTGACCCAAAGCACACGGCAAAACTGACCAAACAGTGGTTGAAGGAGAAAAAGGTGAATGTGCTTGCATGGCCTAGTCAGAGTCCAGACCTAAACCACATTTAAATATATGTGTAATGACTTGCAGATTGTAGTCCACAAACGGTCATTATCAAATTTAACTGAACTTGAGAGTGGGCAAATATTGCAAAGTCTAGATGTGCAAAGTTAATAGAGACGTATCCCAACAGACTAAACAAAATGTGATCCAACAAAATACTGACATAGGTCCTTTTTTCAAAAAACTCAGGGATTCAGTTTTTGAATTGGTTTTTATTTTTTCTGACATGTTGGTGTTCTGTGTTTTACTTGGATGTTATAAGCTGCACTGGCAAATAATCTGGATAAAACAAAATGTGCGTCTTCATTTCAGGCTGCAAAGCAACAAAATGTGATTTTAAGGGGGGGTGATTTTCTATACCCACTGTATCCTCAGCTACAGGACCCTTCTGTCTAGGGTATAAAGAGGAGGAGATTGTGAGGTGGCCACAATACACTTCGTATTCTAGGCGGACAACACTCAAAACTCAGCATGGTTGGCACTCTAAGACAGAAAGTGTGTTACTGGCAGAATCATCATGTGAGGTTAAAAAGAAAAATGTGGAGAAAAAAAAGCCTTCAAAAAACCGATTGTATCTGGGGTGTGCTACTTATGTTCAGGGGGTGCGCTGTGCACAGCGCTCAGGGGTGCCGTACGTACACAGGGCAGGGTTTAGGGGTGCGCTATGCACAGTGTGCAAGCAACTCCACATGAGGTCACATGACAAGAACTTGTGGGCTGGATTCAGCTTGTGGGCCTTGTGTTGGTTATATGTACACTACATTGAAGAGCAATATATCAAATGTTAATCTTTTGCAACCTATGCAATCAATAATAAAAGTTTTGTAGTTTGGGACCCATTCACACGTTAGCCTCTATTTAATGCACGTCAAGCATCACAATTTACATTTGTGCCCTTTTTTTTTTCTCACTTTTGATATAGTGTTAGCCTGTCTTTGCACCAGCAATTTTAAACCTTGTACATGGACATTGGAGCTCAATCTGACAAGCCCTGAAATCTAAAGTTTACAACACATGTGCGTAGACATTCAAAAGATGGACATCCCAAATCTAGTATGGTCACATGGATTTAAGCCTGTCTGCCAGTGCCGGCCATCTCTTTCCACAACCTCCTGGATACCCTGCATGCTTTGCAGCCTCGCCTCTACAATTTACTTTCAGGTTGTAAGTACAATTCTCAGTTTGTACTCACATAGACGCAGTGTACAGAGAAAACACGCCTTAAATGTGTTACACAATTTTATAAGCGTCAGGCATTTTTTTCTAGCAAAATGCTGCTGCCAGGAAGAAAGGCTTTTTAGCAGTTTGCATGAAGCCTAAAAAAAAAAAAAAAAAGTATGTACAAGCACCTTTTAGGCCTTATGCACACTGGGCGTCAAAAATGCCACTTTTAAAAAGGTGTTTGAATTTTTTTTTCTGCCTCTAGACACCCCTCTACGTTAGCCTCTGTGTCCTTGTACACATGGGTGCTTACAGGCATTTAGAGGCAGGAGTGTTTACTGGCAGAAAAAAAATAAATAAGCAGCGCAGCACGTTCAGGTGTGGAGCGGTATGAAGGGGGAAAAAAAAAAAAAAAGCTAGGTGCGTTTAGCGTTCATTAATTTCAATGGCCAGAATAAAAATAAATTAATATTCTGGCCAATGGAATGAAGGGACACCCAGACGCTTCTAAATACATTTCCAAAGGCAGCGTGTTTTTAATGCCGCTTTTACCTCCCTTGGAGCAAAGGTGTCCAGGGTAGGAAAAAATTGCCACGTGTGCATAGGGCCTTAGTGTTTGATGTTTAGGGGATATATATCCATTTGTAACCTTTGGTGCTGTGCCACATTAGCTTTGCTGTAAAAACCAAATGTTTAACGTGTGAACCAGCTACAAGTAGGGAAATATTACAAAATATAAAAATTCTGTTAAATAGTCTTTCATTCAAGCTACCCCACAAATATTGCTAAATTCCAAGAACCAGGCGGAGAAGGGCAACTAACACAGAATGTGTTGCTTGTACACAAAGAGCTCATCCACTGTCTAATCACTGTGAGCTTGACACAGTGCTCTGCTTTTGAGACCCCTAAGCTAATATTGATCACTGAGAATGCTGTATCAATAAAAGCTAATGAAAGACTACAAAGGTAAATATCACGTTTATGAACCAGCTGAATTCTACAGTTCTGCCTTACGCAAGAAGCAAATCTGTAATGGACACAAGAAACAAATGGCATAATGTTGCAAAGCTTATTTTGCTGCAATAAAAATCTCAAACTAAAAAGCTGTGGTTCAGGTAAAAAAATAAATAAATAAAAATTTGGGCCTAAGAATCCAAACTGTTTAGGACAGAAAGCATATGTGCAAAAAAAAAAGAGCAACGTTATACAATAAATAAATCAGCAAACTCCTAAGCATGAGGGCCCATTCACACTACCCAGCAGCCCAAAATGCTGCTGCCTGCACAGAGCAATGCAGCAGGGGGCGGTGTGATGCACAATTCATTGCATCACACATCTCTCTTAAGCTCCGTACACACGGGCCAAATATCGGCCGAAATAAGCTGGTACAGGAGAAGCCAGCAGACTTTTGGCCTGTGTGTACAGCTGCCTGTCCGACAGAAGCTGATCTCACATCTGGCTTCTGTCAAAAGAGCATGCTTGAAAACCAGTAGCTGAACAGCATCCAATCAGCACTTGCAGTCAATGGCTGCGAGTGCTGACTGGTATGTTCTGGTGGGGGTGCATTCCCGTCAGAACACAATAGCACAGTGGGGGCGATCGCTGTACTAACATAGTCTAGTTGAAGGAAGTTAAACTTCTAGTGTGTACCAGGCTTTAGAATTTAGAAAAATAAGGCCCCTTTCACACTGGGGCGGTTTGCAGGCGTTATTGCGCTAAAAATACCGCCTGCAAACCGCCCCTAAACAGCCTCCGCTGTTTGTTCAGTGTGAAAGCCCGAGGGCTTTCACACTGAAGCGGTGCGCTGGCAGGACGGTAAAAAAAGTCCTGCGAGCCGCATCTTCTTTGGAGCAGTGTGTTCACCGCTCTTGCCCATTGAAATTAATGGGACAGCGCGGCTATAGCGCGGCTATACCGCGGTAATACCGCGGCTATAGCCGCGCTGTACGAGCGGGTTTAACCCTTTTTTGGCCGCCAGCGGGGGTTAAAACCGCACCGCTAGCGGCCGAATACAGCCGCAAAAACGACGGTAAAACAGCGCTAAAAATAGCGCTGCTTTACCGCCGACGCCCCCACCGCCCCAGTGTGAAAGGGGCCTAAATTAGCCACTTAAGGACCGGAAGGTTTTCCACCCTTTATGACCAGGCAGTTTTTTGCGATACGGCACTGTGTCGCTTTAACTGACAATTAAGAGCTTTAGAGCTTTTTTTTGATGGCATTTGATCACCTCTGCATTTTTTTTTTTTTGTGCTATAAACAAAATGAGTGCAACAATTTTGAAAAAAGTTATTTTGCTATAATAAATATCCAAAAAAAACATTTTTTTAAAAACTCATCAGTTCAGGCCGATATATTTCTTCTACAAAAAAATAAATAAAAATCGCAATAAGAATATATTGATTGGTTTGAGCAAAAGTTATGGCATCTACAAAATAGGGGATAGATTTATGGCATTTTTTTACATTTTTTTTTACTAGTAATGGCAACCCCGGTTACTGTATAAATGTCACTGGCAGGGAAGGAATTAACACTAGGGGGGCAATCAAGGGGTTAAAGGTGTTCCCTCATGTGTGTTCTAACTGTTCGAGGATGGGACTGCCTGGGAGGAGGAGACCGATCACTGTTCCTAATCTTTATGAGCACCAGATCTGTCTCTCCTCCCCTGAGAGAACCGGGATCTGTCTGTCTAAATTTCTGTCTGACAGTTCCGTCTGTCAGGGGCAAACGCGGGTGGGCATCGCGACTGCCGGCCACGCGTATCGGCTCCACCCCCCCCCCTAGAGCTCCTAAAGCGACCGACTTACCATGACGGCGATTCGCCCAGGGGAGCCAATCTGCCGCAGTGCAGCTGGTCCTTAAGTGGTTAAAAGCAAGGTTTACCTTTGTTCACCTTTTCTTTTTTTATTTCTATATTCCAGCTCCCCTATGTACCAATATAGCATTAATGTTCTTCTGAGGGTAGATGATGCAGGGTGTGTGCTAATGAGATTAGCTGGTCAACTCTCTCCTGTGTCATGAACCAAAGTCTGTCCAAGAAGTAAGGCAGAAGTAATCGAGCAGTGTGTTTAAACAGCTAGAGAGTGAGGTAAGCGTGTGTAGAATTAATGGAAAACCGTTTTAATTTTGCAAAAGTACATTAAATAAAAACAACAAACACAAACAAAAAAGGTGAACTTAGCATTTAAACTTGGAAGCATGGAAGCACTGGGATTGTTAGTTTGAATCCCAACCACAGCACTATCTACCTGTATCTACCTGTAGTTTGCATGTTTTGCCTGCGTGGGTTTCCTTCGGGTACTCCGGTTTCCTCCCACACTCCAAAGACATGCTGGTAGGTTAATTGGCTCATGGATAGATTGGCCCTAGTATGTGTATGCATGAATGTGAGTTAGGGATCTTAGATTGTAAGCTTCTTGAGGGCAGGGACTGATGTGAATGTACAATATACAGTACGTGTAATGTGCTGCGTAAATTGATGGTGCTATGCAAGTACCTGTAATAAAATAAATAAGACACAGACTAAATGTATATACAATCTACTGCAGCCAGATGTATCAGATTTTTACCACAATTCGGTTTTAAAATTCTGTGCTCAGCAACCTCTCATGCCCAGTGTGAGCAGATAAGTTTGCATAGGGGCCTGAGAACTGGCAGATCTGGAACCAATAACACTGGCATTCAGATTCAAGACCATTCTGATAAGGATACTATCACATTTGAAGATACTGTTAGCTGAGCAGTCAGGTGCAGATTATGAATTCCAGGATTACCATCATAGCAGGGGTAGGCTAAGCACTCAAACTAATTTTAAAAAGGAAAAATTTATTTTCTTACTCTAGATCTCTTTATTAAATAAAAAAGGGGTAAAAGTCCTTTCTCTAAAGCATTTTAAATGAACAGAAAGCAGGAAACAGATGGCTTATATCAACAACCATTCTGAGGCAAGTTTCTATAAGCAAAAAAAACCTTCAGATAAGTGGAAGGATGATTTATAGAAAGTTTTAAAATAATGGAGAAATCATCAAGCAGTCCTCGCAAAGCTATATAATGGGAGCCTCACCATTCTAAAGTTAGAGCAGGATGCTCTAATTCTAACACACTCTACACATACAAGAGGTTGATTAATTACTCGCAAAATAATGGGCAAGTGTTAATCATGTATAGCTTCATGTCAAAGCAAGTCCAATATGAAGTGTGATTAACACAACATGCAGAGTAAAAGATGACCAAAACACTGGGAAGAGGATGGACATACAAGTTAACATCTGGCAGTGGGTACTGTCAAAATCACAATCTATTACACTGAACATAGTTTATATTATAATATTTCTTCCCTGTTCCCACACACAGAACGTAAGAGGAAGTCATGGAGTGTTGTATAAAAGGACGGGTGTTTAAATGAAGAGTACACAGTGACTAACGTGTCCACAGCACTGTTGTGTGGCTGGTATCACAAATGTGAGAACGGAGGTACAAATGGGGCATGTCTGCCAAGTATCAAGAACCACAGACAACTCTAGAAGACTGTACTACACTAAAGTAAATAAATGACAGCTCTATTTTACACAGCATACAGGGTCAGTGCACTCTAAGATTCACCTTTTAAAACAGACTCCAGTGTTGGAACCTCCACTATTGAGTTCACATCTACCCAACGGTCACACAGCCAGAACAAAAATTTGTTCATTCTCTGTATTTGATTTTTTTTTCTACTTTATTTTATGGCTAATGTAGTAGTAAGATTTCAAGGCAGACTATGAAACATCGCAAAAAAAAAAAAAAGAGAAGGTTGAGGTCCAATATTGCCAGCAAAATTTGAAGTATTCACTTTTAAAGATATCTCCTACCAAATATATAAAGAAAATAACATCCACTTATAATGAAAAAAAAAAATAAAAAAAAAATCATCAATTCTTCAGTGTTGGTTTATATACAACAACATTCATAATCTTGCTGTAATCTTCTGCACATGAACAACCAGACTTGAAAAAGAAAAAAGGCAGCATACTAAGCCGAACGGTTTCTACTGCTGTGCACATTGGTTGTCAGACTTAAAAGCGGAGTTTGTCATTTTTGTGTTAATTAAAAGTCAGCAGCTACAAAAAGTATAGCTGCTGACTTTTAAATAAACACATTCACACGTCCCAAGATCCAGTGATCAGCTCGAACAAGCGATTCTCTCCCTCTCCCCGGCATTACAACTGTGGGTACCCAGCTGTGACAGCTTGTAGCTTCACAGCTGAGTGCGAGTCGCTCCGTGCCTCCTGAATGGACCTCCCCGATTGCAGGGAGGGTCTGAGCGGAATTGGGAGTGGGTACCTGTCAAAACTAGGTACCTGCACCCCCCCCCCCCCCCAAAAAAAAAAAAAAAAAAAAAAATGACATGCCAAAAATGTGGCATAGGAGGAGGAGGAGGAAGAGGAGGAGGAGGAGGAGGAGGAGTGCTTAAAGTGGAACTTCCCATTTTGGATGGAGCTCTGCTTTAAAGTATAACTAAAAGCAACTTTTTTTTCGTTTTGGATAGAGTGGAGAGCGATTAGAATGCTTGTCAGTTTTTATTGCTGTCTGTGCCCCGGTTAAGTATTCACCCTCTATGTGTTCTGTTTACTATGATCATTGAAAGTTAAAGAAAACCTCACATTTTGGGGGTTGCCGCCAGAAAAGTAAGGGGAAATCTTTCAATGGGGACACTAGCTCTCGTGACCTAGGGAGCCCCAAAAGGATGTGGGACAGAACGTAAAATCTCCAAAATGGGACACGGATTGCAAAAAAAAAAAAAAAATTAAATCAAAAAGAAACATGTAATCATCCATTAGCTGAGTGCCTGTATGAAAACATGGTGTTCCTATACCCTACTGTGGAGGACAAAGGAGACCATTTAGATACTTTATTTTAACATAATAATAAATACCGGTGGAATTATATAAAAAATTAATTTTTTTTAATAATGTGTGTATATATATATATTATATATACACACACATATACACACACATATACATACACACACACACATTATTAAAAAAAATAATTTTACCATAAACACTAGTGGAGTTACATACAGGTATGTATTATACATGGCATGAAAATTTTTTTTTATTAGTATAAGTATATGTATGTATATGTATGTATGTGTGTATATATATATATATATATATATATATATATATATATATATATATATATATATATATATATATCACACAGTAATAAAAAAAAAAATTTTCATGCCATGTATAATACATACCTGTATGTAATTCCACCAGTGTTTATTATTATATTATTATGTTAAAATAAGGTATCTAAATGGTCTCCTCGTCACCCACAGTTGGGTATAGGAACACCATGTTTTCATACAGGCACTCAGCTAATGGATGATTACATGTTTCTTAAACCCTAAATACATTTGAAAATTCAGCTACTCCTTATACCCGTTCATATGATCCATCTCAAATAGCTGAAGATCTGTTTCTGCTCCCAGCAGCTACAGTCAGAAAACAGCCGTCTCGTACAGTGCTGAAAGGCAGCTATGTCGTTTACCATAACACAGTTTGCCACGATACAGGAATTCTGAAAGCCAAGACGTCACCCTCTCACCAGCAGAATGATTTAAAAGGACTCGGAGAGTGACCTGCACAATTTATAGAGGAAGCCAGGAAGAACATGTCAGATTAGTCAGGATAAGATGCTATAGATTACACCAATCCACTGCTTTATAATAAAATCCTATAGGATGAAAATGTTCGTTTTTATAGTACTACAATGTCTATTAATCATATAGCTAAAGTTAAAGAAATTCTTCAAAAAAAAAAAAAAAAGAGCAACAATTTAGCACAACGCAAGAACACTTCTCATGAAAGATCATCCGTTTCCAATTCTCTTTTTGGAAATACCCAAAACAAGTATGCACATGGTGGTTAAAACTTCCAACCTGCATACTTCCTCTAAATTAGTGACAAACTATAAAAGCAGAAGGGTGAACAAGACAGGCAGGTACAGCCCCCACTACTGACTACCATGCCTTGTTCGCCACGGTGTCTCTGTGTGGGGGTAGCCCTCTTGGGTTTTCGTTTTCTCACGTCAGAACCTTCAGCAAGAACACCACAGTAGTGACATTACAAAATCTTACTCCAAATCTCCTGAGACCCTCTGCAGCTATAACAGCTTCAACTCTTCTGGGAAGGCTGTCCACAAGGTTTAGGAGTGTGTCTATGGGAATGTTTGACCATTCTTCCAGAAGCGCATATGTGAGGTCAGGCACTGATGTTGGACGAGAAGGTCTGACTCGGAGACTCCGCTCTAATTCATCCCAGCGGTGTTCTATCGGGTTGAGGTCAGGACTCTGTGCAGGCCAGTCAAGTTACTCCACTCCAAACTCTCTCATCCATGTCTTTATGTACCTTGTTTGTAAATCCACCTCTGTGCCTGACCTCACAAATTCGCTTCTGAAAAAGAATGGCCAAACATTCCCATAGACATACTCCTAAACCTTGTGGACAGCCTTCCCAGAAGAGTTGAAGCTGTTATAGCTGCAAAGGCTGGGCCAAGTCAATATTGAACCCTACAGACCAAGACTAGGATTCTATTAAAGTTCATGTGCGTGCAAAGGCAGGTGTCCCAATACTTTTGACAATAGTGTATGTAATGAAGAGGCTGTAGGCACCCCCATATGCCAAGAGATGCTGCTATTTTCAGGGGGAATTTCATGCGAAAGGTACATTTGATAGGATACGGTTTAGGCACAGTTAACATTTCTACATCATAATCAAATTGTAGACCTTGCTGTATAAATTTACAGAAAACTGCATCATAATAGATTCAACTCAAGTGTTAGGAGATTAAAAAGAAACTTGATTAGTCAGAAAAAAAAAAAAAAAGATATATACTTGAGGTAAGTAGATTCAATTTGGTTATAAAAATTACAAGCTTCAGGCAGTGATCGGAGGCATCAAAAAAAAAAAAAAAAAAAAAAGTGCTGGAGTGAAGCAAATTCAAACAGGTGGTACGAATTTACAATGTTACAAAATGCTCTCCAAGATAGTTACAAAAATTGTACTCTGTAATTAAAAGATTGTACACCTATTAGAGCTACGCGATTAATCCTTCAAGAATCCAGATCGGTAATCAACCCCCCTTGCGATTTTAACACAGCATTTCCCCATTCAGTGCAGAGAGTGCTCTGCTCAAGCCAACAACTTGTTCTTGTCTTGTTATGTAGGCATTTGAGATGAATCTATACACAAGGGATCACAAACAAGAGATATCTCAATAAAAATTTGAAGGACACAAAACATACAGATTGTTTCACACTTTGTGGTTGACCTAAATTATCAATACAAAATATGATCCATCAGTCATAAATGTAAGCAATCAATAATAAAATTTTAAAATTATATATACATACATACACACACACACACACACACACACACACACACACACACACACACACTTAGGCTTACACTGCACCATTAGAGACGGACCAGATTACCTTACGGTCGATCATTCAATGAGAGTCAAATTGCTCAAGAGCTCTCTCCAAATAAATAGTATGGAGGATCACTGGCTTGTGATTATTATACAATTCAATCAGTTGAGTCACATTAATCAAATGATCATATCATGTATGTGGCCACCATAGATTTCTGAAGTTCAAAGGGCAGCTATAAATGTATTAGGTAGTTAATATGCAGACAAGCTAATGGTTTAAACTCGATATCTAGAATGATGTGCAGTTTGTACCCAATCTGCCTTAAAATAGAACATTTAGGAAAAGCAATTGAAGCTCCTACTTTACACCAGTTAGCGGATTCCTGCACACAGTTGCCAATCACTGTACAGCACCCTGGAATACAAAACCTGGATGCCAGCATTCATTTTAGGAACAGAAGGGGAGTCTGTGCCCTCCTCAACATTGTATGATCTTAAGTGGTGTAAAATGCACCTATCGACTCACAGAAACCACATTTTCTGGCTCAGAGCTGCAATTGAATGCTGAGAAAAATGACAAAACCAAAGTCCCTCACTGAATTTACATTGTGGTCATCTAGGGAGTTTTTGATGCAGATCGATCTCTGCATAACTCCCTGCCCATACACACATCGAAAATTCAGCCAGTCCCTGATGAAACAGACGCGTTTTCGATCTATATATGGTGGGCTTTATAATGGAGAATGGATCTCGCTAATCCCTGGGCACAGATTTTTACTCCACATTACACCTGCTAATTATAGAATGGAGGCAGTCAGAATAGTGTCCCATTCCGATGAGGACTACAGACACCATAGAAAAGAAGGATGTTGGAGCACACTGACGGTCTTGCCATGTCCCAAACTTCAGACCTGACAGGGATACTATGGTCAGACATATTGCTGTTTACTCTATGGAGGAGGAAGAGCGAGCTGTGGTAGGTTACAACTGCAATTGAAGTTTCTTGACCTCTTCAAGCTCTTTCCCACTTGAGAACTTTTAGAACTGTCTGACACTGCTCCATGGACAAGTTTTCCAGGCAGGTCAGGAGACGATTCTATTTCACGCTTCCATTGAGGATGGTTAAATGGAAATCATCTTTACTGGCTCCCTAAAAGATCTTATTGGCTCCTAGTTATGACTGACTGCATTCTGGATTCTGAAAAAAGTGTTAACATTTTCACATACACCCAGATATGATTCTAAGAGGCAAGATTGAAATTATTTTTGTGGTTATACCTTGCACACCTCACAGCTAATAAATCTGCACTGCATTTCATGTATAGAGTATATTGTAATTATGAATGATACCTTCTCATTTATAGAAGATCAGGTATGGTCATAAACAGGTTATATACTCACATGACCAGTTCTCTTCCCCCCCCCCCCCCCACATTTCCTCTGTGTCCCGAGATGTGAGAGCAGATTTATGGGAGCAGGTGGGCATAGAAAGGTTAGAGTATTCCTTGTGGAAGGTGCACCTGCTCTACTGTACTGTGTAAGCAGGAGCCGAGCTGGCAGCGTTGTTGTGCAAATTGTTTTCTTTTACTTCACTCTGTGCAAACACTGACACTTGGAACATTAACAGCATCACGCATACCTTTTGCGGTTGTATTTTTTTTGGAAAAAGAAAAGACTGTATTGTTAATGTATGTTTTCAAGAAAACTATTTTCACTCTATCCTCATGTATAAATATAATAGGTTACCGCTCTTAGGACCCATATACACCATTACGTTGTGTTACACACATGCAATAATGTGTGTTGTAGACAGACCATTCATTTTTTTGTCCCTTTTTAGCAAATGGCTAAAAACAGACATGGCCTATTTATTTCAATACAACGCACCAGAATGCTACAGTGCAGGTGTGTTAGAGTGCATTAGGGTGCCATTTAAATTGAATGGCAATACAACGTACTGCAGTATGCCCTTTGCAGCAATGCAAACATGAACAGAAACCCTAGAATTTATTTTAAGTTTTGGATAGCATGTGCAAGGGTTGGAATCCCTGTCTGATTTTTATTGCTGTCATGGACATGCAGTCCATATTAATATTGGTGATCATTGTCTCTGGTGTTAAAGCAGTAAGTAAAGCTGGGAGTTTTTTTTTTTTAAACCTGAAAGGCAATGTCATAATGTGCTAGAATGCTTTGCATACTAGCACATTATGTAAAACTTACCTGAAAACAAAGCCTTCCAGTGGCATGCTGTCACCGCTGAAGGCGCTTTCATCTTCACCTAGTCCTCGTTCTGGGTTCACAGACTCCGGGTGTGCGAGTGGCCGGAGCCACGAAGATGGCAAAGGACTCTGAAGGAACGACACAAGTATGCTGTTCCTTCAGAGCACATGTGCCGGTGATGTCACCAGCTGCATGTACATTAAATATCTCCTAACCCGTGTACGTTTAGGAGATATTTACAGTAACTATAGGTAAGCCTTACCTATAGGTAAATGTCATGCAAGGGAGTTTACGCCCACTTTAAAAAGGGATAGGTAACCCAAATTGTTTAGGCTGTCACAGGAACAGATGAGCCAAAACCTTCCAATGGGGAATCCTGTACTACTGTCTAGATAAGAGTTCCCTCACTTTTCATTCACCCTGCTGTGTCTGAGACAGGAAATTCTCCAATGGGACACAGATACTGGTGAAGTATATATTTCATAGAATACTGAACAAGACAAAGCAAAAGTTGATTTTTTTCATAGAACAATCCTAATATTTTAGTCAGTTTTCACTTTTTGTTTAAGATCCAATAATTAGATTTTTGGTCTTTATTCCCTTTTAAATCTATTATGAATGCAGCTTACAATATTCTGATTAGCTCCGCTCAGTACCAGCCATTCCCAATCCAAGCATATTGCATATTTGATCAGGTGGAGCCAGAACAGCCACAGTCATTCTGTGCCCTTTAGAATTGTCAATATTATCCTTCTTTCTCTTCCTGCTCCTTTGGGCTTTTAGGGTTGATTTACAATTTTGGGATTCTCTTCAGTGTCTAATACATTTTGTTCATTATTTAACCAAAAGCGGCATAATGAGCAAAGAAGTAATGTAAATGTTAGGTGTTGTTTCAATTGATTGCTTGCCCGTTTTGCTATGCTGTTCATTAACCCTCTCTTTCCTCCCTATAATGTAATTTTGTTTTTAAATTTATTTTTTTTAATCAAAAGCTGTTTTTTTTTTGTCTTTTAAAATGATAGTAACCTAAAACCAAAAAAAACTTAAACCCATTCTTTCATATTATACTTGGGAGTTGTCTTCTGCAGGACTTTCCGTTTATGGTTGTGTGTGTCGGAAAGGTCCCGTTTTCTGTCCCAGTTACAATAGCGCCACAGAAAACAATTAAAGAGAAAAAAAAAAAAACACACACCACTGCTCCTACCTTCTATTAATGGCAAGTATAAATGTAAAGTAAAAGTGTGTGCCCAGTGGATAGCAGTAGCCACTCTCCATTATAGAAGCTTTGGCTGGAGTTGCCAATGCCAAACATTGTCTAGGTGAGCCTACAGACATACACAATTATCTTCCAAAGGCTATAAACAGGAAAGCCCATAGATCCATGCATTGTTAATACCCTAGATGCACTAATGTGATCTGAATATTTATAGCAATACCACCTCACAAATGCCTATTCAGATCCAAGCATCAAGAAAAAAATGCATTTGCTTTGAAGATAAATCATAAATCTCAGCCATGCTCAACTTAACAGGTAAAGTCAAGATTGTATTCAAGGGCGGCTTCTCACTGCCCTGGTGCGGTCCCACTGCACTTTGGGCAAAGCGCAGCTAACCCATGGGTTGCGTGCAGCTTAGCTGCGCTTTCACATAGACTTCTATGATGCCCCACGGTTTTGGTGCAGTTTCAGAAAGCACACCAAAGATGCAGCATGCAGGAGTTTTGGTGTGCTTTCTGAAACTGTACTAAAACTGCGGGAACATTATAGAAGTCCATGAGAAAAGTACAGCCAGCCCACATATAAAAAAAAAAAAAAACGTGGGTTTGCTGCACTTTTGCAAAACGCAGTGGGGCAGTGCAAGGCTGCATGCGTTAGCTGCTCGTTTTAGTCTAGGGGAAGACGAGAATGGAGATTTACTTACCTAATCCTCCCAGAACAAGGCTGGTCTAGCACCACCGTGCTCCAGCAGTCTTGAATTGTGGACTGTTCCCGACGTCATCAAGCCCAGAACAGGCTCCATAGACCAGGAACAGTCAACCGCTGGACTGTGGGGAAGTGCCATTTTCTGGTGGAACCAAGGATCATGCGAGCATAAGCTTTCTCCTCACCCCTAGACAAATCGAACAGTTGAAACATGCAGTGCAGGCACAGCCCCACTGTATGGAAAACCTTTTTTTTTTTTGCAGAGAGTTGGGCTTTCAGTAAAAAAAAAAAAAATTACCGTACCATGGGGAGAAAGTCTTGATGAAGCTTTGAAGTCAACATTGAAAATACACAAATCCTTTGCTTGGAAGATGCTGTAAAGTTGTGCGTAGTATTACGGAACAGTACACTTTTCACAGACAGCCTCAGTAACAGCATATGCTGGCAGTGCATATTTGACTACGGATTTTTTTTTCTTTTAGCTTGAATGCGCTTTTAGCCTTCTTTTAGACAATTAGATTGGCTCACATACAGCAGTGCCTTAGTCTGTATCAAGTAGTCTTAGCAGTGCACATGCACACATGCTTTTTTATCAAGTGGAAATAGGCCTGCTTTGACCACCAGAAATAAATAAATTGGCCAATTTTTCACT
The DNA here is from genome assembly GCA_037952835.1 of Lithobates septentrionalis. Taxonomy (NCBI): domain Eukaryota; kingdom Metazoa; phylum Chordata; class Amphibia; order Anura; family Ranidae; genus Lithobates; species Lithobates septentrionalis. The sequence goes on along the minus strand of JBBDGP010001638.1, from coordinate 124,487 downwards.
GAGGCTGTGCTTGTACTCACTGATGCACAACTGTCCCACAGCTAGCCAATTTCTAGCAAGCGAGATAGCAGTGTAAAACTGGCCAGCGGCAGGACATTTTTAATCAGAGAAAATAGGATGAAATGTACTAGCGATAAAAAAGGTACAGGAAGGGGCTTTACTACAAGAATTAAAAGACAGTTTTAGGATACTGCAGGGACTACAACAATGTAAAACTTGTCAGTAGTAGAACATTTTTAATCAGAGATAACAGGCCTATCTTTTTTTTTCCTATGGGGACAGGGAGTGCAGGGAGGGCTAAGGTAGATGAGCTGCATGCTGTTCTCTCTGCATTAGGTTTCCCCTAAATGATGCAGCAAAGACAACTCCAAGAACAGATTATCAGTAAGAAGCGAATGCTGCGTTTTCAGCACCCAAAAGGAAAACAAATGCCCCATTAACATAATCAACATTAAAGAACAAGCAAGAAAGCCCCAGAAGAGATGAAGACCCCAAAATACCAACCACCCCCGAAGCAATAGCTTGCTTTTTAAAATGAAAGCCTTGCAGGGAAAAAAAAAAAAAAAAAAAAAAAAGGGAGGGAGGATTGCTATGGACGAGACAGCAGCTAAAACAGAGATGAGTTTCTCCTTCTGTGGAGGTGGGCTGTGGCAGTTTGATTTTCCCAAAAAGTAACAAAAAAAAGGTACAGTTACTGAATATGTGTGTGTGCATTTTTACCACTTTCTATTATTTTTGATGTTGGTATTTTTTGTTTTGGTATTTCTGTGGGAAGTATTGGCAATGTGAAGAGATGCATGGTAGTGTCTAGGTTCTCAGCCAGTGAGACATGTGCCCCAGCTGTGCATTTGATGGATTCAGAGGTTACTTCTGCTCATTTTAGGTACATCTCCTATTGGCATTGTCCAAATAGAAGATATAAACGTGGGTGGGCGCCATAGGACCTTGTGTAATTTTCTACTTGTAGGATTTTTGTAAAAAATTAATTCTTTTATTGTGGATAAGCAGGGTATATGGAATAAGGAGTCTGGTACCAGATACAGGCGGTCCCCGGGTTACAAACAAGTCAGGGCCTGTAGGTTTGTTCAAGTTGAATCTGTAAGTCGGAACAGGTAATTTATTTATTAAGTGTGGCTCCAGCCAAAAAAAACAAATTTTTAATCTTTTTGGATAGCATAGGGAAGGGTTAACACCCCCGTAATGTTTTCTTTGCTGTCTGTGCTCCTGTTCAGAAGATTTCACCCCACTTTCTGTCCCAATGACAATTGGATTTTGAAAATTTTGGGTTGTTTTGGAAACAAGACTTGGTGATAAAGCTTCAGTGGAGGTGCCTTTTTCCCATAATAACTCTTACAGGAGTGAATTTCACTTCCTAGGTGTAGATTTCCTCTCACTTCCTGTTGTCTCCCTCCATTTGTCGTTTGCAAGTCAGATGTTTGTATCTAGGAGACGGCCTGTATTGTGACAGGTTTACTGAAATGTTTGTAAGAAATGCTTGATGCATTTTTAAGGCTTCCAAAGATATGCCGGGTCAAAAGCAGACATCCAGGAAATATTTTTCAGGACATTACTATTTAAAAAGTATACAAAATAGTGTCCTAGTCAAGTGAATCTCAATTTTAATGATGCCTCCTTTGATGAAAGCCAATATTTATTACTAATGTGAAATAACATTTTGCAGATACAGCTTGGCGTTGTTGCATTCACACCCTGTGTTCCCCAACTGCATATAAAAAAATTTTTTTTTTTTTGCTTGGCATGGATGAAATCATTCCCAATACTCCCTAATTCCAAATAAATATTTTTGAACAAGTTTTTTTAGGTTTCGTTTTTAACAAGTAAAAATTTTAATGAGCAGAAGTTCCCTCTGAATCAAAAGCACAGCCTGGGGCACATCTCTCACTGACTGAGAACCTAGACACTACCATGAATCTATTCACATTGCCACATGGACCACTGACGCAAGCAGTGATCAGGCTAAACCCTT